>CAJNDT010006047.1:0-474168 GCA_905221615.1 Symbiodinium sp. CCMP2592
GGCCCTCGCTCACCGACGATCGCTCCGACATCCGGGACGTGGTCCAGTTCTACGAAGAGTTCGAGGACGTCTGTGGCCTTGCCAACAACTGCAAGTGGATGAATTTCCGGGAGAAACTCATCGCCCTTCGTGCTCGCTGCCGCGGCTCGAGGCTTAAGACCTTTACTAACGTGTACAAGGCTGCCTCCAAGACCGGGGAAGTTACTGAGAATCCCCAAGCCGTTTACGAAAGGATCAAGCAGCGGCACCTTGTCTTCGTCGAGAGCCGAGAAGAGAAGGAGATGAGGGTGGACGCGGAGCACGTCGCCCTCACTAAGGGCCGTCTCACAGGGCACCAGTTCGAGCCCCTGTTTGAGGCCTCCATCGCGGAGCTGGAGAGTGTGGGTCTTGGCAAGACAGCGATGGAGCTCTTCCTAAGCTACTTGCGCAAGATGCCTCCACATCTCCAGAAGGAGATCCGCGGTGATAAGCGGTTGTGGCCTAGCGACGGCGCATCCGCAGGGCTTCGAGGCCCTTCGACCTGGGAAGAAGCGCATAAGGTCGTCCTCGAATATGAGCAGCGTGAGGCTGCGCATCGGGTTACGGCTAATAGCGTGTACGCAGGTTCGACGGAAGACCCAGCCCTGTCCGCCGCGCGGAAGGAGGTCGAGAAGCTGAGGACGGAGCTCAAGGCTTCTAAGGCCGCGGCCCAGGCGGCCGCCTCTTCCACGCTTGCCGCTGGTCCGAAAGGAAATGGAAAAGGTAAGCCTATCTGTTTCCATTTCCGCGACCACGGGAACTGCCCAAAAGGGGACGCGTGCCCTTACTCGCACGACAAGGAGCTCCGCAAAAAGGCCCTCGCGGCCAAGAAGGAGCGGGACGCGTCCACCCTGGCGACAACGCCGGGGAAGGGCAAGGGCAAGGGCAAGGGTGGACCCGGAGGTCAGCCCAAAGGCAAGGCCAAGGCCAAGCCCAAGGCGAAGTCCAAGGCGGGCGCGAAGCCGCCAGGGACTATCTGCCCTTTCTTCAAGAAGAACGGGTCGTGCCGTAAGGGAGCGGACTGTGACATGGTCCATTCGCTTCCCGCCACTGGGGGAGCCGCGTTGCCTTCGAACTGGGCGGCCCCGAGTGGCGCCGGGATGGTGAATGCCTTCGCTACGCTCTCCATCCAGATTGGGAGCGCTGGCACGGTTGTTGCGGCGAACTCCTCCGCTTTCCCGCTTGCCAAGAGCTCGTCGTCGAAGTTCAGCTCGTGGGACGAGCTGCCTCAGGACTGGTGGCACCTCTGCGAGAACGAGGTCGGGGGGTACCAGTACAGAACAGTCGTGCAGGTCATCGACGGCATGGTGGAATGCATGCTGGACGGGTGTGCAGGCTCGAACCACATCACGGAGGAACTCCTCTGTGTGATCCTCAACCGGGCTGCTGCCTTGGGGATCGGCACGGAGGACCGGAGGTTTCCTGTCGTGAAGTTCGAACGCTGGGTGCATCCGGAGTTCGTCCATGGGATCGCTGCAGGGAAGCCGGTGCCCCTGAAGGGTGCCGTCGTGCTGAGAGTCCGCTTTCTGGAGGGGCTCTCCCCCGACAACTGCAGCGAGGGTCCAGAGATATTCGTGCGCTGTAAAATAGCCGCGAAAGGAACCTCGGATTGGCCTGGGCTCATCCTTGGCGGCCGCGCCTTGGATTGCTCGGGACGGCAGGGCTTGGGCTTCAAGCCCCTTCCTGACTGCCACTCCCTGGAAACCCTTGGGATTAAGATCCCAAGGTGCGAAGACTACAGTAGGTCGCGGAAGGACCGCGCCTACGCCTTCGAGTCCAGGCTTTCTAGTCTCGACGGTGCTCTGTGCTTTGAGCCGGGTACCGGAGGCAGGGACCTGCTCCGGTACAGCGGGGAGAACCCGCTGGAGCTCTTGGCCGGAGATGGGGTCATCGCACTTGTGAAGAGGGAAGGCAGTGGAGGCCAGGATGGCTCCCTTACGGAGGCTGTCCTCCCGGTAGAGTCCGCCAACTGCGAAGCAGTGCCTGGGCTGTGGCCCACAGGAGCCGAGGAAGGTTCGATCTTGCTGGTAGCCGAAGAGGACACGACTGTCTCTCCGGGGGCCGTCGTCGGCGAGGTCCGGACCGGGCTCGCGCAGACCACCGCGTGTGAATGCGGAGGGGTTGAGACCCTCTTTACGGACGCGAGTGGTGACCCGTGTGGGAACTGCGGATTAGGCACTGCCGAAGACTCGACCTTCCCTTGATGCTTTGCGTGCGGGTCCACCGAGAGGACCGCCGTCTGTGGCCTGCAAGGCTGCGGCGCATGCTCGCACAGCAGGGGTTGGCGTAAGGGCCTGAGGGTTGGGGCGGTTTTCGCCCTTGCCGCCGTAAGCACGGTCCTAGGAGGGCCTTGGGCCACGGAGTCCGTGGTTACGGATCCGGATGGCGTGTCCTTCCTCTCCTCCATCCCCACTGAGGGCCAGTGGTGGCAGACGAAGGGAGGAATGGCTGGCCTTTGGAGCGGCAGGCCCCAGGAAGGTGACCCGGAGAATCGGCCGGATGTCGAAAGGCTTCCGTACGAGACTTGCCTCTTGAAGTCTTCTGGCGGCCCGTGGCGGTTGTGGCAGACTAGGGACGTCAGGCTTTGGCCCGAGTCTGTCGACTGGTCGACCGTGCCCGTCACGTCCGATCTCGCGGTCTTCAGGACGAAGACGGGGCCGCGTTGGGCAGGATGGGATGCGGGTTCCGCTACGAGGGGGCTTGGAGGAAGCCACGGCCGAGACGTCACTAGTGGTTCCAGAGTGGACACTAGGAACGAGCCGGTGTACCACATAGTGGAATCGGCCGACATTGAGAAGATGATCGAGGAACCTCCCTCCGACTACTACTACGACAAGCTGCGGGAGGATATGGGTGCGAGGCACAAGGGTGCTTGCCCGCACCTTCTCGATCACCTGTTCTCTTTGGAAGCTTTCCTCGACAAGAGCATCCTCTTTGGGTTCTCCTTTGGTGTCGCCAAGGCTGAGATCTGTGTGTCAGAGGGTAAGCTCCTCGGGCACCGGATCGGACGGCACGGGAGTGCGCCCGACGAGGAGCGATGCCAAGCGGTCGTGGATTTCCCGCCGCTTAAGGAAAAGCTCCACATCCAGCAATTCCTTGGGTGTGCGAACTGGCTTCGGGGCTATCTGCCAGCGGAATATGGCCATGCTGCTAAGGTTTTGGGCCAATGACAGAAACCGGGAGCGGAGTTTCCGGAAGGTGGCCTGGGGACAGGCACCACTGCCGGCTGCAAGGCTTTCAAGGCCATCAAGAAGATGATGAGCCACCATATCAGCCTGGCGTCCTTCGATGAGGCGTCGGCTGCTGATGGCTCTTGCCCGCTTGAGCAGATAGCGGACGCCAGCGGGATTGCGGTAGGGGGCTCGGTGGTGCAAATGAGCAGGGACCTCTCAAGGATTAAGGTTCTTATGACTCACTCCAAGAGTCCGACCCCTGCGCAGCAAAATTGGCCCCCGCTGATTCAAGAAGCCTTCGCACAGCTCGAAGTCAAGCGAGCAACCCGAAAGGTCTTCGGAACTATCCGAACCCTGTGTTGGACGGACCATGCCAATCTTACGAGAGCGCAGTCCTCTGATATCGGCTCCGACCAGAAACTGGTTCGAGGGGTTGCGGAGATCTTGATGGATGGGTCTGAGATCAGGAGTCTCAGTGGTCGCAGTGCGACGCTGGGGGACTCCTTTTCCAGGAACCCGAAGGGTCGGGACGAGCTCTTGGCCGCCCGGACCAAGGACTTGGTCGGGATGACTGGCCAGCTGAAGGGGTTCGACATGGACCAGTACCTTGGAGAAGGGACCGAAGGTGACGGTCCTGTTCCCTGGGCAGTAGGGGAAGACGCGGTTCCCGATCACGCGACGCAGGTTGCCCCGGCGACCGCGGCTGCGGTGCCGGTCGGGGTCGCGGGCGGTCCCCCTGTACGCGTTATGATTGTTTTCGATTATGCCCCTTGGACGGAGCAGGAAAGGGCGCTCACGGAGATCCGTGAAGTCTTCGTCTCGGGAATCCCGGGGCACTCCATTGCGGTGAGAGGCTGCTGGGGCCCTTTTGAGGACGATGACGGAGTAGCGTCCCACTTCGACGGTATGACCGGTAAGCTTACCGGGCCCAAGAAGGTCAAGAAGCTCCGCGTCGACCTGCTTACGTCCTGTGCGAAGGTACTTCGGGAAGCCGCTGCGTTTTCCCCTACCTTTCTGGTAGGACTTGGCCAATGAGGAGTTGTCACCGCTGCCTTGCGGTGGCCGCTGGTGGTTGAAGTCACCCTCCAGGCTCGCAACCTGCAGCGCAAGGAAGCCCGCGTCGCGGGCCTCGCTTGGGCAGGGATCAAGGGTATCTGGAGCCTTAAGCCTAAGGTCTGGAAGGCGCACTCTACTCATGCTGAGGTGGCTGAGGCGTGCCCAGAGATGGGGCGTTAGTTTCCCGAGCCCCCTATACCAGGATATGGGATAGTGGGCAAGATTGCCGCTTCCGCTGAGGTCCTTTCGTCCCTGAAGCTAGAAGGGATCTCCAAAGTCGCGGATGTTTCCTTGCGTGGTCTCGTTCACGCGCCCTCTCGGGAGCTTTGGGATCACGAAGGAGTCTGCGCCTGCGGAAAGAGGACATACCTATTTTCAAGGTGTCCTTCGTGCATCCGGCAGGAGGCAGAGGAAACAGCTCTGGAGGTTGCTGAGGCCCAAGCCGAAAAGGAGGCCGCTGAGGGCCCGGAGTCTGCCGACCCGAGCGTGTCACTCGAGGTGAACGCCCTCTTGTCCGCCAGCCTTGCTGATGGTTCGGTGGACATTGATACGGACCTCATCCGAGCATGGGGCAAAGGTTTCCTCCAAAAGCCCGTGGAAGGGCTCCTGCCCACGGTGTACGGCAGGATTAAGGCGAGGGTCTGGACTGGGGGCGACCTAGAGCTTCCAGTCGAGGGGTGCGAGAAGGACGGCCCTTCTTTGTGGAGTTCCTGGGTCGTGAACGCCTCTGGTGAAGTCCTGCAAGGGCACCAGGCCTTCCCGTCCTGCCGGAGCGGGCCGAGCTCGCTCAACTGGGCTGTCGAGCCCAACTGGCACAGCCACAGGCATGTGGTTAATTCTGAGTGCGAACGCATATGGAATCTCCAGGAGGGCGAAGTTCGCCTCCGGGAATCCTTTGCGTGTCTCCTTGGTCCCAAGGGAGAGGTGGACCGCGTGGAAGGTTGGAATGATGGGGACGGCATCCAGTCCCTTGGGCATCGGAAGTCGCTCAGGGCTTCGCCTGTCATCGCCGCCTTCCAGTGTTCAGGAGAGGAAGGCCATTGGATGGCCGTCCAGCTCTCGAAGAAGATCGAGGTCAAGGAAGGAGAGCTTAGCAGGACCCTGGCGTTTGTGGGGTCCGCTACCAAGGCCCCACGGGTGGTTGTGGAGTTGTACTCCTCCCACCGGCCCTTTTGTGTCAAGTCACATTCCGTGCGGACTTGCCGGGTTAAGGTGTCCGCGTCCGGGGTTCTGGTCCCCTCAGCCTCGGTTCTTTCCCTGTGCTGTCGGACAAGGACAGCCCGGAGAGTCAGAGAGAAAAGCTGGCCTTGGCGGCCAGGGATGGCGCCGGGCTCTGCGAGTTCGGCGTCACGCCAGCTCTTCGCACGGCTTGGCACGAGGCTCAACGGAGAGATCCGTCCCTTACGGCTTCGGTCAAGAAGCCGTAAGCCCCTTTCAAGCTTGGCTCGGACGGAGTCTTGGAGAGGGAAGTGACCATCAAGACTGGCCAGACGGTGGTCGTCCCGGTCGTCCCGAACGGTATCGCCGGGCCCAATGACGTCACGTGGCGGAAGTCATGCTACATGACTGTGCATTGTGGCCTCCTGGGGGCGCACCGTTCGGCGGAGGTCACGTTCCGTCTCCTTGAAAGGGCCGTCTGGTGGCCAGGAATGGAACCAGACGTTAAGTTGTGGGTGTCCAAATGCCTGGCGTGTGTTAAGGGCAGGGCCCGAGCCACGAAGGTCGAAGCGAAGCCTGTCAAATGTCTCGCGGAAGCGTGTTGGCAGGAAGTTTCCGTCGACTGCGAGGGTCCTAATCGGGAGGACCGCGATGGCTTCCGATACAGTATTACGTACTTTGATTGCCTTAGCCACGCAGTGCTTCTGGAACCCATGAAGACACTTACGCATACTGATGTGCGTAGGGCATTTCTGCGGTGCGTGCTGAGATCACGCACCCTGCCCCGCCTCATCCGATCTGATCGAGGCACTGAGTTCAAGAATGCCATGATGCTGGAGTTGTGCTCCATGCTTGGGACAACTCAGCAGTTCAGTATGGCTCTCAGGCCTGGTGAGATGGGGTCCAACGAGAGGGTCCACCAAGAGGTCCAGAAGGTTCTGGGTAACCTCATCCGGCATATCGGCGGCTCCATGGAGAACTGGAGCGAATGGCTCATGGTCGCCGAGTATGTGTTGGATAATACCCCGGGGGCGCATGGGTACACCCCCAGGGACCTGGAACGGTCCTGGAGCCTCGCCTTGCCGCTGGAGAAGGACGTTCTCCGCGAGGCCCTCCAATTCGAGCCCATCACGGACTGGGCCCGTTCCCAGTTCAAGCAGTTTTCCGACTTGGCGGCCGCTGTGCGGCGCCATTGGGACGCGAGCAGTGAGGCGCGTGCCCGACTTGCTAATCGGTCGCGTCGCACAGTTGAGCTCCGCGTGGGGGACAGAGTTGTCTGGAATCCCCCCAAGCCCCGGCCAGAGGGGGCG
Source organism: Symbiodinium sp. CCMP2592 (assembly GCA_905221615.1). NCBI lineage: Eukaryota > Dinophyceae > Suessiales > Symbiodiniaceae > Symbiodinium > Symbiodinium sp. CCMP2592. The sequence continues at coordinate 6,716 of CAJNDT010006047.1, forward strand.
GGGCGTGTCCCTTGGAAGCCTGGTCTGACCGGCCCTTGGAGGATAGTGGCGGTTAAAGGCCATAGGCTGCAACTCGAACTTGTTCCTGGTGGCCCTGGTGAGGCGCCAGGCCGGCAATGTGAAGCCCACGCGGAGGATGTAGTGCTCGTGCCGGAAGATGCGGAGGTGCCCGAGAAGAGGGACCCCATAGAGTTTTTGGAGGTGCCCGAGAAGAGGGACCCCATAGAGTTTTTCGACGAGCCAGAGCATCAGCCGCCTTCATTGGGTCAGCAAGCGGCCGGTGAAGCTAAGCAGGTCGAGTTTACTGTCAAGCGCCGGGGCCGCAACTTCGTGTTGCGTATTGGTGACCATGGTGCGTACCATGGCGCCCGAGTGGGCCCTAAAACCTGTCGCCTAGGCAAGGTCACGCAAGTGGACGAAGCCAGGGCACAGGTGGGCGTCCACCGGTACATCCCCGACGCCTCAGGACTCAGAGTCCGGTGGCACCTTGCGTTTTTGGTCGAAGGCGGTTCTCTGACCCGCGAAGGGACGAGACAGGCCATAGAGTCCATCACCGTGAAGGAGATTATCTCCAAGGTGGATCTTAGTAGTGATGGGGTTCTCGCTGCGTCTTCTGCCCGGAAGCTCGATAAGGCCGGTTACTCCTTGCAAGAGTCCGTGCCGGACCGAGTGGGTGTGGCAGCTTCCCCGATTGACGTCCCTGCTGCGTTGAAGGAGCTCCTTGCTGAGGCTCCCGCGCCCTCCTTGATCGTCGGTAGAGGTAGCTCCTGTGCCGCGGTCCCGGGGTGGATCAGAGATCACCTAGAGGGTATGGACGTGGACCTTGTCGAAGTAGCGGTGTCGGAGCACTCGCTTACTCAGGTCTGTAAGGCAGGAGGCCTGCGTAGCCCTCCTGCTGCGGTTCAAGGAGCCAGCTCCTACGGGATCCGCTGGGACTTCTCCTCAGAGGAGGACCGGCAAGCCCTGAGCCTTCTGGTCGATACGCTCGACCCCAAGTGCCTCGTTGTGGGCCTATCCGGTAAGGGTATCCCCAAGGAGGTCCTCTCCCTGGTCAGTAGGTGGGGAGCAATGGTGGCCGAGAAGGGGCGCCAGATGCTTGTTACTATCTCAGATCAGGAAGGACTTTGGGAGCCTTGGGAGGCCCAGGGGTGGGCTCCCGTGTTTGGGACGCTTTCGGAACCGAAGTTCCCTTGGGCTTTCGGCCGAGCTGATCGATGTCAGCTCTTGGGATCAGTTCCTAGGGGTTCTAAGCATTCGGAAGGAGCGCTGATCTGTCTTTCCAACTTCAAGATGGATTCGGTTTGCGTTCGCTGTGCAAAGCCTGACGCTTTGGGCAGGGTAGCCCATCAGCACGCGAAGGCCCGGACCTCTTCGAGGGTGCTCGCTCCGGCCTTGTGCCGTTGCCTGGCGGATGCTGGTCTGAGGGGCGACCAGCCCCCTTGCTACGACAGCATTTGCTCAGTGAGCGGCCAGCCGCCGGCTGAGCCTGCGAAGCCTTCCGCTCCGGAGGTACCGTTGCCGGACGTTAAGTCTGGCGAGGACCTCTCCCCTCAAGAGAGAGCGAAGATGGAGGCTGAAGTTCTGGAGTTCTCCAGGAAGATGGATGCTCACTGGCGGTCGAAGGCAGACGCCAAGGATTGGGATGGTGTCTTCGCGGACCTGGAGGTCTATGCGTTGGCAGGCCAGGCTGTGGCTGCCGATCCCCGCCGTACGCCAGAGTATAAGGCACAGGTCATTGAAGGCCTCAGGTTGGGCCCTACGGAGAACCGTCCGGGGCTCACCGAGGCTGATCTCGCAGCCATTAAGGAGACGGTGGGCCGGAAGGCCACTGCATTCTGGGTCGAAGGTACGGCGCGTACCACGGTCCGGAAGTTTGCGCACGACTGCGTCCCTACGGGGCCTCCGGTCAGCTCTCAGCCCCATGCGCTCCGCGGGGAAGCGGCGCAGTGGGTTGATGACCGGCTTGAGGAGGAGGTCCAGAGAGGGCAGCTTGTGCGAGGCCCTTCGGCCTGGGGTTCGGCCCCTTTCCCTACGAAGGAGATGCCTTCCCACAAGCGGGCGAGGAAACGCCGCTTGGTGGTAGATTACCGCAGGGTAAACGCCAGGGTGAAGAGATCCACTTACTACTGCCGGCGGAGCACGGATGTGCTCGCTGCAGCGGTAGGATCAGTCTGGTATAGCTTCGTTGATGCGGTTTCCGGGTTCAATCAGATCCGCAACACGAAGCGTGCCAGGGAGGTTCTTGCCATTGTTGCGCGTAGCGGTAAGTACCTCCCTATTGGGCTTACCTTCGGGCCTGTCAATGGTCCCGACGATTTTAACTACGTCGTGGACCGCGCGTATGCGCCGGGTCGCAATCGAAGGCTTAGGTTCACTAAGGAATGGGTGGCCTATGTCGACGACCTGACGGTTCGTACAGGTAGGGTCGTTGACGGCCGTTTCCTCACGGATGCGGAGGCAGAGGAGGAGATAAGGACGGCGTGCCGGAAGGGCAGCCGCTCCGCGCCTCAGACCGCCGCTTCCGCTCTTGAAGCCTTAGGCGCTCGAGGCCGCGACGGCTCGAGCTCCAGTCCGCCTGACGCGGACCGGAAGGTCGCGCCTAAAGCAAAAGCAAAACACGATGAATCCCTAACGGACACTAACCACCCCACAAGAGCCCTATACCCTAACTCGCTTGTGTTCGTCTTGACCGCTTGTGTCTTGACCGCGGGGTCTAGGTTAGGGTTCGGGGTCTTAGTGTGCCGCGTCGGGGGGGTTCGGGGGGGAACGTGGGGGGCAGCTCGGACGCAGGCCTGTACGCCCGTGGGTCGCTACCTCCTTTCTATGCTACTACTCGTTGCGTGCGTGCTGCAGCAAGGGTGTAGTGAGGTAGTCCAGGGTGTAGGTCGTGCTGAGTGTGAGCCCTACCCCCTCTCTCTGTGCAGCCCCCTTGAAACCCCTGCCTTTCAGGACATGGCCGCGCAGCGTGGGCTCAAGACGAGTAGCCCAGTAGCTTGCGACGGGCCGCGCGGGCCCTTGCCATCGGCTTCTTGCGCCTCGCGGTGTGCTTTGGCACACGTGGGCCGGGAGGTCGCGTGTACCCCTCTTTCCTTCGCTGCCGGTGGGTCCTCCGTGGACCGGCTGGTCGCGGAGCCACTCCCACTTTTTCCTCCGTGTGCCGGGCCCCTCGTGGGCCAGGGAGCCGCGAGGGGCGCCATGGGAGGTGGCCGCAGACGCGGGAACGAAGGGAAAGGCGGTCGTGATAGCAACTCACGATGGCAGCCGTGGGTGTGGCTAGAGAACCCCGCGGTTTGCCAGAGGGCGCTTACGCAAGCCCTCCGCCACGGCAAATTCGGCCTGCAGGGCCATCTCGGCGAAGGGGGCTGGATTAGCGTATCCGCCTTAGCCGAGAAGCTCCAGATCACTTCGTCCGCGATCGAGGCAGGTGCGGCGAGTGATCTGGAAAACGCGGCTGGCGGTCGGGAGAAGCAGCGGCTGGAGCTGGTCGATGGCCGGATCCGGGCTCTCCAGGGACACGGCCGTGGGTCAGGATTGACCGCGGGCACCGTGTATGGAGACGGCCTCGATGAGGACGGCATGAGGGAGCTCTCGGTAGAGTACGGAGGCTCCACCCTCTGTCATGGCACAGAGGTGTTTCATGCGCGGCGGATCGGCCGCGACGGCCTCCTCCCGGGAGGCGGAAACGGCCCGCGCCTGACTGTCAATTGGGTGATCGGGCCCGGGTACCCAAGACAGCGGGACAGTACGTCGGGCTTTAGAAAGAACTCGACCTGTCTTGTGGTCTCGAACCTCGAGCTCCTAAGGGCTTCCGGGGTGCCCGTCTGGAGAGGGACAGCCGGATGTGTTCTGACAGGGCGTGTCCCTCCAGAATGCATCCTCCGAATCCTCACGGTGCAACCCGGCTGTGAAGTCTTCGACCTCTCGCTTGCAGAGCGTCAGGGTAACACCCTGCGGTGGGTCGATGATGCGGAGCCCGGGAGCGGAGTACGCAGAGAGCAGTCGGCGCCGCCTGGCGGAGCCGGCCCGGTCAACTACTATATCGGGGACGAGGACTCGTCTTCCGAGCTGGAAGTTGAGGTGCGGGCCAAGAGCTCGGCAATGCCGGCGGGACCCCCGCCTGGACCACCTAAGGAGGGTGGTCCCCGTGGGATGCCCTCTGCGCTGCATCGGTCAAGGACGGTCGATGATAGGCCGCCGCCAGGGCGGGAAGGCAAACTAAAGCCTACCCCCAAGGTGGCCCCAGAGGGAGCGCCTTCGGCAGGGGAACAGGAGCGGGGAAGATCACACCGCCCCCCTAAAAAGGTGCCTCCCGAAGCACCGCCTGCGGACACGATCCGCTACAAGACGCCGCCCAGGGCCCGGGATGAGCTGCCTGAGGATCCTCAGGCCGCGCCCGGTGACCCTGAGGGTGCCGGTGCAGCGCCTGGGGATCAGCCGATGGAGGCGGACCGTACGCTTACTCCAGCGGATTTGTTCCACCCGAAGAACTTCAGCAAGAAGGCGAACCCGAAGCCGCCGCCGAAGAGGCCAGCCGTTCCGGAAGGAATGGTCACGGTGAAGCCTGGCCCGACGCCGAAAGGGGTCAGGCCTCCACCGCCGTTCCTGATCATGGAAACCGAGAGGGCCGAGGAGTTCTTGAGCACCAGGCCTGGATGGTTGCTGGGTGGGCCGGCTGAGCCGCCCATCGCGCGATCTCCTCCTCCGCCACCTGCTGCGAGGAACCGGTCGGAAAGGCCCTTGCCTCATGGAGGGCTGGGGCCCGGGCCTTACCAAGGCCCTATCCGGCCTAAGCTTGGTGGGCCTCCGCTCAAGGCCGCTCCGAAGGGGGCCGTTCCTAGTGCTGAAGCCCCTTCTGCGAGCTCGGCCTCCACGGGAGGCCCAGAGGGCTCCCGAGAAGGAGGTACGGCCGTCCCAGAGGAGACCGAGGAGGAACGGGCCAAGACTGAGGCCATCCTCCGCGGGATCGACGATTTCATGGCATCCGTGGAGCGTCGGTCGGCAAGCCAAGAACGGCCCGCTCCGAAGTCTCCTGCGCGGCACACCTTTGTGCCTTTCAGTGTGGATCCGATTCCCGAGGAGGCTGCAGTGCCTGGGGAATTCGTCGATCTCGGGGACACCCCCGACCGGAGTGCGATCCATGGCGGGGGCGTGGCTGGTTGCCCTACACCCGAGGAGATTGGGAACGGAGACCCTAGAAGGGTTCCTTCCCGTGGGTCCGGCCACAAGTGTGGTATCCGCGGGTGCCGTGCCGAATTCGAGCACGAGTACGAAGCCGCGTACCACCGAGCGGCGGTCCACGGAAGGGGCCTTCCGGCGAACATGGTGCCGGCCCCGTGCGACGATGCGTTCTTTGGAGAAGCCGCTGTGGCTCTGAGACGCTTCCGCCACGGAGAAGCTCGCAGAGACCACAGAGACCGTGTCTGGGTCTTTGAGGCTGACCTGGGCCGGTTTACGCATATCTCCAACCCGGACCGCTTCTGTGATCGCATCGGGGCGGAGCTGCGTGATTTCAGGCGGCTCCCGGATGGGGCGCCTTGTGTCACTTCCGATGGTCTCTGGCGCACGTATCGCCTTGACCGGAGGCCGGTGCAGCGGGCGAAGCCTCCCGTGCGCTACCCGAGTACCATTCTCGGGCCAGCGTACGAGGAGACGGACTTCATGATGCCCAACGCCGCAGCTCCGAGTCCCTACCGTCACTTGTTTAGGGACGAGACCCCGCTGGGCGAAGCGTTGGAGGCGATTCGCGAAGAGCAGGGGAGATCCGGAGAGGTTCCCGAAGATGTTGAACCGCCTCCTCCGGCGTTCCCCGACGAGCTTTTGGAGCCCCAAGATCCGGACGTGGACGCTCCCCGGGAAGATACCCCGAGGGAGCACGTCCAAGCGATGAGGGAAACCTTTTCAGACCTTATCTGGAACGCCCACGATGGGCTCAGAGAAGAAAAGCTCGCCGCGGGTGTCTTGAACCCTATCGCAAAGCAGACTGACACCCAACTGGAGATAGATCCCCCTATGCTGGAAACGGATCTGCTCCCTCGAGAGAAGGGGGGTGTCCAGAGGACTGGAACCCCGCCTGATCCACGATGGGGTGCGGAGCCTCAGGCTTCCAGCCCTAAGAAGAAAGCTCCGCCATCTTCGGCGACGCATTCCGAGGATCAGGAGATGGCTCCTGCTCCTCCGGATGCCTCTCAGGAGGCGTCTTCCTCCTCTGCAGCGCCTGCGGCCAACGTGACTCCCCCAGCTGAGGCAGGGAGTCCGGAGGTCCGGATCCCTAGCCTCGCGGAGTCTATGAAGGCAGGCTTGGCACGGGAAAGAGCGGCGGCACGCGCCAAGGAGGAGCTTGCTGCTTCGGCCCAGGAGGCCGCGGCTGCGGCTCCTGAGGCACGGCGCGACACCCGCCTTCCTGCAGTGACCAAGGAGGAAAAGGAGACAGCAGAGGCTAAGTCCCTCTCCTCCCTCAAGCGCGCCGTTGAGGAGAGCGGCTCTGAGCGTCAAGGCCCCGCGGCCAAGCGGGCCACCACCAAGAAGGAAGAAGCGCCCTCGGCACCAGCCGGCCCTGCAGGAGCCGCGGCCGGGACAGGCGCGGCTCCCTCGTCTAGTGGCGAGGCAGGTGCCGAAGAAGGTGCCAGCGGGGCCGCTGCTCCGTCGAGCACAGACAAGCGGCGACCCGCGGAGCCGGAGGGACCGCCGCCGCCCAAGAAGCGATTCACAACATGGCAGGATACCATGGAGTCGCCGGCTCCCCAACACCGAGTTTCGGGGGTTTACGGACTCTCGAACGAGGTTCCCGGGGCCGATTGGCGCGACGTGGACTGGGATGCGACTCCACCGCCGGGGCCTGGAAGGCCCGGCGCCCGCGACGTGGATCCCAGGCTCACGGTCCCCCTTGATCTCCAACATGATGAACAGATCAGGGAATTCTTCCGAGGCGGTGGTGAGCATACGCTCGAGCAGCTCCTCGCGTTGGCGCGGCGCCGGAGGCGCGCGTTCGTCTACCAGGCTGCGATTTTGTCGAACAGGCCAGTGTTTGAAATCTGGCCCGATTACGATGAAAACGAGCTTGGACCGACACCCGAGCGCGTTCCGCTCCTCACAGGCAAGGTCTGGCCTTGGGGCTGGTGGGATTGCTTTACTTGTGGGCGTGCGAACCCACCAGAACGCAATACCTGCCGGCACCATGATTCCGAGGAGCTCGGAGGTGCCCCCTGTGTGGGGATCTTCGAGGACAGCCTGTACTGGAGCACGCCGGTGGACCTGCGAACGGCGCCGGCGTGGTTCATCGAGGTCTGGCTCGATGAACATAAGGAACGCATAAAGGAGTACCTTTATGCGAAGCGTTCGGACGCGATCGCCGCCGCAATGTCCAACGCCTACTGGACCTGTGGGCGGGACACATGCCAAGAGAGGAACATGTTATGGCGCAAACTGTGCTTTAAGTGCAGTGGCCCTAAGTCGGGCGCGTCGTTCATAACCCACGGCATGCCGCCCCAGGAAGGCGACGATGAAGCTGCTTCTTCGTCGGAAGAGAGCGAGGGCACGAAGATGGAACGGATCGAGCGTTCCATCAACGCCGATCCCCTTGCGGAGCATGCGAGGAAATTCCTCCGCTCCGGACGGAAGAGGCTCCGCGCTGAAAAGCGCAGGCAGGCAGAGCTCTCTCAAGACTCTGCCCGAGCCTGGTGGAGCCAACCTTCCTCCGGGCGCGGTGCACCCAGTGGGGGCCGCAGCTCTGGCAGCAAGGGTGGTGGCAAAGGTGGTGGAAGGGGAAGCTCGAACCGCTACGGCAACCGAGGATGGTGGGCCGGAGGTGCTGCCGGACTGGCATACTCCTCCCGACTCGGCGAGCGTGCTGGGCAGCCCGCCCTCACGCTCCCACTGCGTGGCCCGGGTGGCCACAGAGTGGCGCCCGAGGCCCCTGCCGTTTCTTCTCGCCCCGCTGTCTCTTCCGGGCCCTCGAACCGTGGTGGGTTCCTTGGGGCCGTGCGCTCGATAGGCGCTGCGGTCTCCAGCTGGGCTCTCTCCAGGAGAGCGCGCAATCGCGCAGCCCACGCCACAACGGGCAACATTGGATGGAAGATGGGTTTGGTGGCCGCTGCGCTGGCGCCTACCCTCTTCACTGTTGAGCGCGGTGCCAGAGAGGTGGCACACGTGAGCCTCACTGCAGTTGCCACTGCGGCGGAGGACCTCATCGAGGAATCCTCTGGTATCCTCGTTCGGGGTGTCCGCGTGGTTGGCTTGACGGCCGTCGTCCTACTGTGGACGTTCGCGGCCGTAGTGCTGTGGTGGGCCGGACGTGTCGCCACTAACCGGCTAATGCACGCCATGAACGGTAACCCCTTTGGGAATGCTGTTCTGGTGTCGCTCGAAGGCCGGGAGGCTGTCTTTGAGGTTGCATCAAAGACTAAGGCCGGAGCACACAGGGTTCTTGTGAAGGTCGGGTCGGGCGCGGACGGCGCAGGCTGCGACTGCAAGGCATTCCTCAACGAGGGACGTTGTGGTCACATAGAACGCGCTGTTGAAGCTGCGGGGCAACTCGTGGCCATGACAGGCGCGAGCGCTGCCCCAACGCTGTCCGTCGCCCCGGCCGCGACTAGACGCGCCCGTGCGATCCTCGGCGCGCCGGCCCTGGAACAGGGGTGCCTTGCCGGCATGGTGTCGAAAGCGAGATCGCTCTCTGAAAGAGCTCGGAATGTCGGGAACCCGTCCGAGGGTTGCCTTGACGGCTTTACCAAGCTCAGAGGCCGCCACGAGGTGGCCACAGTGTCGGCGCCTCCGACAGAGACTGTTCCGAAGACGCCTGCAGCGGAGGCTTCCCGCCAGGGTACCTCTGCGGCGTCTCCGGCTCCGACAGCTCCCATGTCGAGCCAGGCACGGCGTGTCAGAGACTTCCCGATCCCTGACGGCTTCGAGCGAGCCGGGGTCAAGTTTCTGACCCTTCCGGAGTATCACGCTGTGGTACAAACGATGCTATCGGACGCTGGGCATGGGGACCACGTTTACGTGCGAGCCTACAGCTTCGATAGCAAGCCTTTGGTTGGAGCCCTCGTGTCCTCGCTGGAGCGAGGCGCCCGAGCCCACGTGCTTGCCGACAACTCGCAGACGAGCCGGACCAAGCTCCAGCTGCAGTCCCTCAAGGAGCTAGGGGCGGCTGGCGTCCAGGTCCGTGTCGGCAAGGGCACCTCGGTCAAGGCGGCTTACGCCGCCGAGAACCGCACGGACGTGAGCATCGGCGCAGGCCTCGCGGGCATCCACCACGCCAAGACGGTGCTCGTGACGAGGCCGGACTCCACAGTTAGCGCCGTGATAGGAAGCCTAAACTTTAGTGCTAGTTCACGGGCCAACGCGGAGGTCGGCATCGCGGTCGCCAGTGTGCTGACCTCTGAATTTAGCCAAAAGTGGCTAGATTCGTTTGGCACCGAGTGGTCCAAGGCGCTGAAGCTCGAGGAGTTCGAAGCACCTCAGCGGAACCACCGCGGGCGGGCAAAACCCTCAAATGTCCAGCAGCCCGCCGCGCAACCCAACGTGGAGCCGCAGTGACCGTGGACTAGAAGTCGCGGACTGCGCTCCGCCCTTCTAGCCACCTGTGGCAACTTCAGTTTTGGTCGCAGCACCTAGCTGCTTTCCGATGAGACGACAGGGTGGCGTATCCGCTCTACAGGTCTTTGACGGGAGCGGCTAGGGAGGCACGGTAGTGCTCCCGAAGCGCGTGGAGTAACGCCGCAGCTTCAGCTGCTCGTTTCACCAGCCCTGTGGCCGCAGTGCGGCGCAGGCTGTGTACAGTAGGAAACCAGAGCCTCGTGCAGCACAGGCCGTGAAAAACGAAGGTCTTGTGCTGAGTGCGAAGGGTTTGTAGGAGGGCAGGGTCTGTAGGTCAGTTTTACGGCCTCCGGCCGCCCGCGGAATCCTACGGCTCTATCGTGCTCTCGGCTGAGGGGCGAATGTAACTGTACATAGTCTGCGGGCTGGCTGTTGTGCTGTATGCTTTTATGCATGCTCTTCTGTAATTCGTATTCATAACATTTTTGGCTCAAGTGAGCACGGCAGTGTGTCGTTGGTAGCTTCTCGTTGCCGCGACGCAATTGCGCGCAGCCCGTCCTGGGCGGACGTTCGACCTGTCACGGTCGTTGGACTTTCTGCTTGGACGGAAAACGAGGGTGCGTGCTGCCCCTTTGGGTTTCCGTTCTCCTCAAATATGGTAGTAAATAGTAGTCATAATTGTACCCCATTCCTCTATTCCCTACGAACCAAAGGTTAGAAAAGTGCTTTGTGTTAGAGCAAGTGACGGGGCTTGCCGCGCTCGCGATCCCGGGGTGCAGATGTGCTTCAAGGGTCGGGGGACTTAGTAACTGGTTATTTTAGGGACTTATAAATACCATAACCCCAATTAGGGTCTCTTTCAGGGTACTTATAAGTCTACTTACTAACTACTTACTAAGTCCCTGAACCCTAAACCCTAAACCCTATACTACCCTTGTAGAGCCCTTTAAAGGAACCCTTAGAATCCCCTTTAAAGGAGCCCTTACTAAGTCCCCTAAAGACCCCCCAGGTGCCGATGCTCGACGGCTCAGCCGTGCGGCCGAAAAGAACATGCTCTCACGGCCAGCGACAGCGCCCAAGTCGCCGGAATCGCCCGCTTTCCCTAAGGCTCCATGTACCCATATAGTAGATACCTAGGCCTTAAAGTACCTAAAATGGGGGCCCATTTAAGGCCTAATAAGTACCTACTATATGGGTACATGGAGCCCTTGGGTTAAACGGGACCCTAATTTAGAGAACTACCCTTACACTCACTGGCCTAAAACCCAAGGAAAGAAAAGTTGAAACTTTCAGAATCGACTACCTTATAAGAGCCCCATAAATTGAAAAGTTGAGTTCACAGCCAAGAAGTATAGCACCCTTCTAGAAACCCTATAGGACCCTTAATATAAACCCTTGTAAGGAACCCTAAAACGGACCGTTTTACGGATTCTGAAAATTGACCACTTTAGGGAACCCAAAAAAGGACCCCAATTTAGAGAACTACCCACAAGGAGTCTCGGGGAGCCGGGTGCGCCTTGTTATAAAGAGCCTCTGCGCCCGAGTCCTCATCCACGACGATGAGAAACTTTGAGGTGATCTGCCGCAGCTTTGGTGCTAGGGTTTAGAGACTTGTGCAGGGTTTTCCTGGAGTTCGGGTGGTTTTTGTGGGCTTTGTGGATTCAGGTTCAAACTCCAGCGACACCCTAAACCCTAAAGCATAACCCCTAAACCCCTACCCGGGCCCTACCCGAGCCGTTCAGACTCTAGCGGAACATCGAGCCTGCTATCTCCTAATTTCTGGTGATGTAGGGGCCTCAATAAGTCGAATAGGGTTTTGGGGCCCATTATGCTGCAAACATAACAAGGAGCCCCAAAAATACGAGTCCTAATAACCCTTCACAAGACGTTGGGTTCTTATAGGTTCAGGGAAATACAGACACGAAAAGCCCGAACAGCCTTTGAAACGCTTAGAGCACTGAACGCAAATCATAAAGCCCTGAGCCCGAAATCCCAAACTAGGCTTCGAGGACCCTTTTCAACTCCCAGATGCAAATCGGCTGAAAAGTTCACACTTTCTGAATAAGGCCACTCAATAAACCCTCAACCCCAAGCCCTTAGCTCGTGAACCTACGCCTTACGGTGAGCCGTGTCTTTGCGGATTTGAGGCCTCCGGCGCGTTGGATTAGGTTTCATCTGGCTCAGGGTTTAGGGTCTAGCTTTCGGGGTTTCGGGGTCTAGGCTTTAAGGGCTGGGGTTGGGGGAGGAGGATATCAGGTCAGCTAGCATCCGGCATGAGGGCTCACGGAGTGGAAGCGGTGCTCCGGAGTTCCCGCCACAAGGACAGAGGTTCACTCGGAGGTTCATGGGACTTAGTAAGTACAGTTATAGGGTACCTTAACTGGGGATATAACCAATTGTAAGTTACTTTATTTATAACCCTAGTTACTAAGTGCCATGAACCTCTAAGCACTTCCCTGAAGTCAATCCACTAAGGGTCCATGTACCCAAATAGTATTCTGCCTTTAAGCAATCCCTATATAGGTACATTGGGGCCGAAGTATATACTATTTGGGTACATGGACCCTTACGAATCCTCAAACGATCAGGAGAAAACAGAAAAGCCCAAAACCGTAAACCCAGATGCCTCGTCACCAAGCTTGGCTGAGACATTTAGTCGCAGCCTTCTGGCCACATCGGAGGCTGGGGCGGACATCCCCGCCGCGCCGTCCTAATCTTAACTTAAACCCCCAAATTGCGAATCTTTCAGACCTAGAATAGACTTGCCAGAGGTTTGTGGGCAAGATGCTTGAGAACGGCTGTTTAGAACGCCGAGTAGTTTGTGCTTGGACTTGAAGGGTCCACGGATAAGGCTAGTAAGGTCATACGTACGGCTTAATTCTCAACACGCTCACAGAGGTCACTGTTCAGCCAAAGGGAAATGGGGTGGGGTTTGGGGCAATACCTGGTTCTGCGACATTGACACGATGGAACCCTGCGGCGTCGGCGCGGCAAGCTGTGCTGTTGCGATATAGGGTTTACGGCTTACGGGGTGCGGATGTCTCGTTTTCCTGGGACTTCGTAAATAGGTCGGGGCTAAACTCCCGAGTAAGCTAACCCGAGCTACTTGTAGGATATGTATAAGTGCTTAAACTCGACACGTCGCATCCACTGAGCCTCTAAACTGCATTCGCGACCTACTGCAAGGCCCAGACAACCTGTGCAACTTTCCAAGAAACCAGCACCAACAAAACACAAGCCCTGACTCAAGACAAGCACACGGAAGGTATACAACGCTTCTAACACAAAAGCTTCAAACCAACAAGTTGAAATAGAAAACAAGATCAACAGTAGCTCGTCTAGTTGTGCAGAGCACCACGCTGGGTCAAGACCCTTCGCAGCATCCGTGCTCGTAGTGTTCCGTTTTCTCTAGCACAACGAATTCCCAAAACCCTTGTCTGATCCGTAAGGCCCCGACATTACCTTTGGAAGTGATTCATTGTCGAGCATCTCGTAGGGGTATGGTAGGGAGGGACCTAGTTTTGTGTCTTCCTACAGACTGCACCCGAAGCGCCCTGAGCCCTCAACCTGAACCCTAAACCCTAAACCCTAAACCCTAAACCCTAAACCCTGAGCCCTAAACCCTAAACCCTAAACCCTAAACCCTGAGCCCTCAACCCCCTGTGCTCGAACTGACCATTCTTGGCGGGTGCTGAGGTTTCGGGCCGTGCGGTTATATGGGAATTTCCGGAAATAGGGGGGTACCTGAACTTGGGGTCCTTGTAATAAGGATCCTACTATTTAGGGTACCATATTAGGGTCCCCTAATTTTCGGAAACTCCCATATAAAACCCTAAACCCTAAACTCCCATATAGGTACAGAACTGGCTTTGGGATCAGGTGTTTACAGCTGCTCGGAGCATTTCTAGGGCCTCCCTCTCGCCTGGAGACTTGGGATGTGCAGCTTTCTGCTTTAGCTTCAGAGTTTGCTGGGGTTATAAATAAGGTAAGTATACTTATTGCTTTTATCTCCGGTTAAGGTACATATAACTGTACTTACTAAGTCCCATGAACCTCCAAGTAGCTTCAGAGTTTCCTCGGCTGGGTCTGGGGCTACTGTCATGCTTACTACGGCCCTCTTTCAGGGCCTGGACATCGGGATTTTTGGGCTTCGTGGTTGCCGAGCCTTGGTATCAGAAAAAAGCTCCGAAGCCAAACATCCTAAAGGAACTCGTCAAGCCTGATAAATCCTGAACCACCAAAAGCCCTAAAGCTGCAAACCTCAACAACCATCACCCCTAAACCCTGAACGCCCAAAACGCCCTCAAAGTCCAGAATTGCAACGGGCCCCCGGCAGGTTCAGCTGCAGGAACAAGCGAGCGAGATCCCGTCAGATGTTTACAGGTGAGCCCTAAGGCTAAGTTCTGGGTTGGGTTGAGGGTTCGGGGTCTAGGAATCAGGGTTGAGGGTTCAGGTTTATGGTCTGCCATAATCTACCATAACCTACTTGTTCGTAGGTTCTGATGAAAATGTATAGAGACCCTGCAAACAAGTAGGGTTTGCTCCTTTAAAGTAGGCTTAAGTCTTCAGGTTCGGGGTTCGGGTCAACTAGGCAGCACTCTGTCTCCGAAGGATGCTTTGGGCCTCTTCTTGACGTGGTGTCAAGGACCAGAGAACCCCATACCCCTTAATTAAGTAATATACCTTACATTATAGAGGCCCTCATATTGTGGTTTAAGTCCTTAATTGTAGAGGCCCTCATATGCTGGTTGAAGTCCTTAATTATAGAGGCCCTCATATTTGCCTCCAACATGGCCCAAGAGTAGGCCTCGAAGCATCAAGCCTTAACTACTTTCTTGCGTAGCCCCCCCGTGATCCTGGGGTTCCTACAAGCGCTCGTTTCACGGGCTCTCCTAGAAGGGATCTATAAGGGTTCTAGAAGGGGCTCCTTTAAGCTAGGTTTCTGAGTCTGAGTAGCATCCTTTATAATAAGGATACCCTATTTTCCCCAGTATTCGGTGTGAATAAATAAGGGGACCCTAAACCAAAAAGGGCAAAAGGGTACTATCCCGGAACCCACTTAAAAGCCGTTCTGAAACCCTTCCAATAGCTGAGACGACCCGAACAAAACACCCTCTAAACCGTAAACTCCTGCGCATCTGCAAACCCTATCAGCCCTGAAACCCGAGCAACCCGATCGGGCTAGTGGAGTCTCTACATTGCGCCACCCTGCTCCCAAAGACCGGACCGAACCCCAAACTCTGCCCCAGTTGGACCTCGAAAGAACCCTTTCACACCAATGACCCGGTACACCCTAAACTCTAAACCCTCAGCGTTTAGGGTTTAGGGTCCATTCAATGAGCTGCCAAAGGAACAAGAATGGGAACCCTTAAACAGAGCCCCGGAAGGACCACCTCAAGGAAACCTAAATATCAACCCCAAACCCTGGACCCACTTACAGGAACCCTTGCACTATCCCGTCAGAATCCTTCTAGGAAAGACCTGCAACAAGAACTCTTAAAAGAAGCCCTTATAGGCCCCGTTGAAGCAAGCCTGAAAGGAACCCCTAAACCCTATACACCCCAAACCCTACAAACCACCAAACCTCTAAACCTCCAAGCCTCCTGGACATCCCTAAACTAAAGCAGCCCCAGAGGCCCCCCTCCTTGTAGGCCCCTTTTGTTGGGCCCCTTTAAACGTTAAACGAACCCCAAACCCTAAAACCCTAAAACCCTATGACCCTAAATCCTAAAACCCTACAGCCCTAAACCCTAAACCCCTAAACCCCTAAACCCCTAAACCCTAAACCCCTAAACCCTAAACCCTAAACCCTAAAACCCCAAAGCCCCTAAAACCCTAAAACCCCTAAGCCCCGAAACCCTTGAATTCAACCCTACGCCGTAGCTCCAAAGCTCGGCCACAGCAGGGGAGCTCCTGCGACTTCCTGGCCAGGGGCCTGGGCGCGGGGAGCTTCGAGGCTCCTGCACAGGGTACCCGACTAAAGGGTTTAGGGGTTTAGGGGTTTAGGGGTTTAGGGGTTTAGGGGTTTAGGGTTTAGGGGTTTAGGGGTTAGGGTTTAGGGGTTAGGGTTTAGGGTTTAGGGGTTTAGGGGTTTAGGGTTTAAGGTGTAGGGTTTAGGGTGGTAGGGTTTAGGGTTTTAGGCTTTAAGAGAGCTTTAAAGGCTACTATGATAGGGTTCCATAATAGGGTTCCCTGTATTAAGGGTTTAGGGTTTAGGCTTCAAGGTCTCGGATTCAGGGCTGAAGGCTCAAGGCAAAAGGCCTTGAGGAGCCTTGTCGCCCCAGCATTTTGCGAGAATCCAGAGTGCATACTATAGGGGCCTTAATAATCAGAATCCGTTTGTTTTGTTGGGGGGGGGTATCATACTTAAGTCTAACATCAAGGAACCCCCGCGATAGTTTAGGCAATTACTTAGGCCCATACAGTATCTTCGGGCAGTCTTCGAAGCCCGAACCATCGTCCCTTCAAATCCTAAACCCCTTAACCCTAAACCCTAACCCCTGAACCCTAAACCCGAAAACCCCTCAACGCTCAACCCTGAACCCTCAACCCTAACCCCTAAACCCTAAACCCCTAAACCCCTCAACCCTCAACCCTAAACCTTTAAACCCTGAACCCTAAACCCTAAACCCTCAACCCTGAACCCTAAATCCTAAACCCTAAACCCTAAACCCTGAACCCTGAACCCTAAACCCTGAACCCTAAACCGTAAACCCTAAACCCTGAACCCTCGTCCCTTCAAAACCTCAGCTGCAGGCGTCCCAGTGGCAGGCGCCTTTTAACAGGGCGGGAGGTGCAAGACCACTATAGGGGCCTTACTGAATACCCATACTGTTTTGGGGTTTAGGGTTTAGGACTCTAGGGGCATAAGCGATTACCTATGCTGTTTTAGAGGGCTCCGTATTACAACTCTAGTATGATGATGGGCCCCAAAACGGCACTTATATTAGCTGTATCATAGAAATTTGATGTGGGGGTGAGGATTCAAGGCAAGGAACTTCTCTGGAGTTAAGCTTTCACAGCCAACTATGTAGGTATGCTTAGGTTGTGGCGGTGGGGTTTAGGGTTGCTCCGACGTACAATATGTAGTGCAGACAGTGCAGAATGAGACGTATTACGATACAACTGATTGCATTGCACATCACTCTGTTTTTTGTTCTTCCATCGCGCTACGATACTCTGTAGTACACTACTTGGCACGATGATCTTGTGCTACCTGGCATTACATCACTCTACATGACAACCAAACACACTATTAGGGTTCTGCTGCACTATGTCAACGATGCATGAATTACGCTCATTGCATGGCTAAGCGTTACATTGAATGGCCTCATGTAGCGGTTTCCGCCAGAGTTCAGGAAGCAAAGCCGAGATTGCAGAGTTGTCTTCTCTTTTTCTTGTGCCACAATATCGCCTAGCACAGTCTGAAGTCTGAACTTCAACAGGAAAGGTGTCGCGACAGCCACGCTACCATACATTGCACTGAGCACAGAGGCGGGCACATTTAGACAAACTTATGTTCGCACCTGTAAACCAAGGACGCTAAAAGACACAGACCCACATGCCCACGCATTCATGCATGTCCATTTGCACAGTCACATTAACAGACGGACAAACAAGCGCTGCACCACAAATCCAAAGACAACATGACAGCATGCATGGCTCAGAAGGCATGCATGCACAACATGCGTAGATAAGTGAACGCAGCTCCATGCAGCAACTCACGCACGTAGGCCGTAGGTGCATGGATAGATGGATGGATGGCTGGCTGGGTGGTAGGTGGGTGGGTGGGTGGATGGATGGATGGATAGATGGATGGATGGATGCATGGATGGATGTACACATACATCCGCGTGTAGATTGGCTGATTCATGTACGCTTGCGTGACATGGCCTCCTGCCGAAGCGCCTGCTGACGCAACCGTTCCTGCCAATCGGTTTAGGGTTCAGGGTTTTAGGCTTTGAGGCTTAGGGTTTAGGGTTTAAGGTTTAAACAGGTTTAGGGTTCATTGTTTTAGGGTTTGAGGGCCCAGGGTTGAGGCATTAAGGTTTAGGTTTAGGGTTGAAGAGAGTTTAAGGTTTAGGGTTTAGCATCCTGCGGCTTTGGGTCCGGGTGGGGGGATTTTGGGGGTCAGGATGTGGGGCTTGAAGGGCTGCACGGGTCTTTGTCGGGCCTTATGAAACAAGATTTCGGGTTTGGTCAGCCGTTGCTCCTAAATCCTTTAACCCCAAATTCCTGAACCCTAAGCCCTAAGCCCTCAAACTTACACCTTAAATCCTAAACCGTACAACCAGCGTGCTAAGGGCTCGACGAACCAAAGAGATTTGACGGCACAAGGCGACCCATGCAGCGGAGCATCTTTGGCGGAGCTCTCCTCGGCTGTCCCTGCCAAGAGAACCCAATACCCCTTAATTAAGGAATGTAGGCTTGATATTACCATTTAGATTCGAGGTATCTTCCTTAATTTAGGGCTATCGGGATCTCTGGGTGGCCTGGTTGACCCCCAGGTGTTTCTACCCATCCACACAGCCGCAGCTCTCCCTCAGCTGAGCGAGGAAGTAGAGATCCGTAATGGGGGTTCCTATAAAGTACCCTTAGTAGTATAGGGCCCCAAATTAGGGGATCTACTTTCTAGATTTTTTGGGGGGTGTGGGGAGTCGCCTGAGAACAATCTCCACGCGCCCGTCGGGCTGCCGCTCCTTTGGGGCTGCAATGCGTCCCCAGAGATCCCAAGGGGCCCCTTGCTTAAGGAATATACCTCGGGTTCCTTTAAGGGATCTATAAGGGATCTCTAGGGTTTAGGGTTAGGGAATTCTAATACCTAAGGTGTATACCTCAAACCGTCATATGAAGGCCTCTATAATTTAAGGTATGTTCCTAAATAAAGGGATATTGGGTTCTCTGGGTTCAGGGACAGCCCGTGCCTTGGCATCTCCCACGCCACCTTACACTCCACTTACCGGGTCACCCTGAGGCTCTGTGTACTCAACTAGGGTTCCTTTAAGGGTTCCTTGAAGGATTTCTGTAAGGGTTCCTTTAAGGGTTTAGGGGATAAGGGTCCATGTACTCATGAAGTATATACCCTGTCCTTAAAGTAGTCGCTGCAAAGAGACTTTGAGGCCTTTTAGGGTCAAGGGACTTAGTGAGTACGCCTCTTGGGGTCTATGAGGAGGACCAAAACAAACCCAAACCTTCAAACTTAAGCTTACCCTAAACCCTAGGCCCGCAAGCACCTAAAACACAAACCCGCGACTGAGGGTTTTAGGTTTGTGAGGGCCTCGGCACTCAGGGTTTGGGTACCGTCAGTCATTGCCAGGATCCCTCTAGAAGTTACTTGGGGGTTCGGGGGGCTTAGTAAGTAGTTAGTAAGTAGAGTTATAAGTACCCTAAAAAGGACCCTAATTGGGGTTAAGGTACTTATAAGTCCCCAAAATAACCAGTTACTAAGTCCCCCGACCCTCCAAGTATGGTGTATTCCTTATGCAGTCTCTGGCTGCCAGAAACTCACCTGCTTCCAAGGAAGGACGTACACCCGAAGCCCTGAAGCCCTGCACCCCGAAAACGCTACTGTAAACTGCTCCGAAACCTCCAAAACCAGAAAAATCCTAAAACCCGAACACATCAAAACTGCATTAAAGTTTCCGTCAACCCACCAAACCCAAAACCCAAGCCGTTCCCGCTTTACGGCCTTCACTGCAACGCCATAGAGGCGGTCGAAGACGTTCTGCAAGTAAACCCAGCGAGCTGGAACCCAAAGTTTTGTGTGCAGGGAATAAGGATTAAAGCAAAATCCTAAACCCTAAACCCCTAAACCCCTAGATGGTAAAGGTTTGGAGTGCTAGGAAGCAGCAAGGCCTGGGGTTTCCGGCTCACGGCGCAAGCTTTTTCATTTGGTGCTGGGTTTCGCAGCTGCATTTCAGGCTTTCGGCTTTCGAAGCAACCTGTGGGTTTAAACATCAGATAACCTAGCGTGTTCAGGACTTACCGAAATCATGATATGGAGTGCAAAAAACGGTAGGTGTTTTTAGGTTGACGTGTGGGGTAGACTCGGCTAGACATCTCAATTGGCTCGCTGTGTGGAGCTCAGAAACTCTCTATCCCTTTCAGATCAACTGCAGTGAAAACTGAAATCCCCATATCGTATACCAATGCCACCGAAACTTCAACACTAAACCCAATAAGTCCATAACTAACCTACTAGAACCCGAGCACCCGAAACAGCTAACAACCTCGCAAGACCGTCAAACTCTATACAAAACTTTTACCCCTAAACCCCAATTAAACCCTACGATCCCAAAACCCTAAGACCCTAAAAACCTAAAACCCCAAAACCCCTACAGCCCTAAAAAACCCTGAAACCCTAAAACCCTAAAATCTAAAATCCTCCACCCCTCCAAAGCCCAACGGGGCTCCTGGTCGCCGCGGTCGGCGCTGAGGCGCTGCGCCGCGCGCGTGATGCGCGGACGGTGAGTGAGATCGCCGTACCTTCAGAGGGTTTCGGGCTGTAGGGTGTAGGGTTGTAGGGTTTAAGGTTTTAGGGTTCAGGGTTTGGGGTTTAGGGCTGCGCTCCTGGATAGCCTTATAAGACGGGGGTTTTGCAAAAGTGCTGAAATCGCTAAAAAGATCGCGAAGCAAATCAAGGCAAAATCGGCACTTCTCAGAATCGCCGCTTGGAACCAAAATCAAAAAGAACACAAATCAAACTCAAATCGAAATCGCCGCTTGGAGCCCGAATCGAAATCGCCAAGTCAAAATCAAATCAAAATCGTCATGTGGAACCACAATCAAAAGAAAACGATCTCGAAATGGCCATTCACAACCGAAGTCAAAAACAAACAAACTCTGGATGGTCATTTACATCAAAACCGAATAACACTAAAGTCTAAACCGGACTGTTGAGAAATAGATCGAACAACATGTCAGGGTTAAGGCGTCATCCTAAGATCACAGTTCACACACAGGGGAGAAAGAAAACTAAACACCACATGAAACATCAACTCAGAACCGAATAGCACATCACCATCAGTTCATGAGCAAAAACATTGGCATTAAGCACAAGAAATGACATTCCGCTGGCTCCCGAGAAGACACTGACCAGTCCCTAACATGCGACCCGTTTGGAGCTTAGGATTTGGTAGAGTGAAAGCACAAGTTGCGGGTTTACCTCCACGTTAAGATCCTAAGCCCGGACAGGCCTCAACCGGAAAACCGAAGCCTTACCCCCTAACACGTCACGAACTTGAATACTCTGAGGTTCAGTTCGATTTCGCTCAGTCCTGCAATGACCCTAAACCCTAAACCTTAAACCCTAAACCCTAAACCGTAAACCCTAAACCCTAAACCCTAAGCTTACATCATACTAGGGATCCTTTAACGGGATCTATAGGGTTTAGGGTTTAGTTTACGGGGTTCGAATCTCCCATAATTAAGGAACTATACCTTCAGTCATATTAGGGATCCTACTAAATTCAAGGGATATTGGAGTCTCTGGGACAGAAGCCGAAGCCCTTCAGGCTCCAGCCCTTTCAGTGGGCTGTGGGCAGTGTAAGTGCCTTGTGGGCCTGCTGCTACAGAGCTTAGGGTTTAGGGTTTAGGGTTTAGGGTTTAGGGTTTAGGGTTTAGGGTTTAGGGTTTAGGGTCAGGAGTCAGTAGTCAGTAGTCAGTCACTGCACCTCTCTGGTCGTTGACCTTTCTCCTTGCTTGTTCGATTTTTTCCCGGCTTACAAACAAATCAAAAATCGACCAAGCAAAATCGACCAAAACTCGAACCGAGGGTTTTGATTTTTGGCAGAGTGTTGTCGATTTTAAATCGAAAAACACTGCCTAAGATCTGAGCAAAGTGAAGTCGGTTTGTTTGTGGATTTTTGGCCAATTTCTTGCGATTTAAGATCGATAAAGTTCTGACCAAACTCAACAAAAAAAGTTCGGTGAACCCTAGACCTCAAGCCCGGCAAGCCCCAAACAGTGAGAGAACCCAACCCGGGCAAGACCCTGTAGAACCATGAACAACTCCTAGGATACCCAGTAACCTAAGAATTAAAAGGGCTCTCTTTTTGGTATTGGGTAACTTTATAAGGAACCTAGGACTACAAAAAGGGAATAAGGGTACTACTGGGCATCCTAGACTCTGAACACCCCAGCAAATCCTGATAAAACCCTGCGCAGAGCCTACAGATCCCCTCAAACGCCGGAAAAAGTCCCCTTCGAAGCCCTACCGAAGCACAGCAATCAAGGACCCTCAGAAAAGATCCTAGGGACCCAAATAAAAACCGAAAACCCTCAAGGGCCCTACTAAGGGCTCCGTTAAGGGATCTATAAGGGTTCCTTTAAGGGCGCTATCGGGGTTCCATAAGGGTTCCCTCTAAGGGATCTGTAAGGGACCTACTAAGAAACCCTAGACCCTTTACACCCTTTACAATAAACCCCTAAACCCTAAACCCCTACACCATAAACCTCTGTGTAGACCCTAAACCCTACATCCCTGCACCCTGTGTAGACCCTAGACCCTAAATCCCGACACCATAAACCCCTGGAGTAGACCCTAAACCCTAAAGCAAACAAAAGCAGCCGGGCTGGGGCGCATCTCCGCCCGCGTGTGTTCGATCTTCTGCTCCTTTCGCCCGAGCTGCTCGCGGAGCCAATCCTTTGTGGGGCTCGTAGGAGGTTTTAAGGTTCCGAAGGGTTTTAGCTTAAGATCATCTTTAGGGCTTAGGGCTGGAGGCTTTTGCGTTTAGGGGTTTAGAGGTTCAGGGTTTTAAGTTTAGGGTTTAGGGCTTAGGGCTTTAGCTTGGAGGCTTTAGGCTTTAGGGTGTAGGGTTTGGGGTTCAGGGGTTTAGGGTTTGAGTTTAGGGTTTAGGGGTTTGGGCTCGGGGTTTAGGGATTCGGGGTTTACGGGTTTAGGGGTTACGACTTCAGGGTTTTAGGGTTGCGGGTTGAGAGTTCAGGGTCTTGTCCTCTGGGGTGTCTTTGGCGGGCTTTAGGGTGTTTGAAAGGCGTCTTCAGGGTTGCCTGAAGAGCATGATGAGGGTGCTGTAGTTTAGGGCTTTAAGGGGTATGGTGGTAGGGCTTTATGTCTTCATGGCTTTAGTTTGGAGGATTTTGGTGGCTTTGAAAGGGTTTCAAGGGTTCTTGTAAGGGTTATTACAAGGGTATTTTGAGAGTAGTATGAGGTTTTCAGGGTTTGGCCAGGGATTTAAAGGCTTATAAGCATGTAGGGTTTCAGGGTTTAGGGCGAGGTGTGTAGGGTATTCGGGCTTAGGGTGCTGAGGGCTTTAGGGTTTAGGGTTTAGGGTTCCATCGGACTCCTATACCCTCCTGGGTAAACCCTGATGGAGCAAAACCCTCACGGACGCTGCACAAAACCCTTGCAGAACGTCTCAGAACCCCAAAATATAGAACCCCAACATCAAGCCCTAAAGCCTAAATGGCCTGAAATCCTAAATCCTAACCGCAAGCCCTCAACCCTAACTAAACCCGAAGCCCCAAACCCTAAACCCTAAATCCTAGACTCTAAGCCGCAACACCAAAAGATGTCGGTCCTGCCATGCCCGTCCGGGAGCCACAGGAGAGCCAGACTGTCGAGCTGCCCCGGTGTTTGCTTGAATTTTTATAAAGGGTCACGGTTTAGAATTTTTGTTGAGGGCCTTGTTGGGGTCCGCGCAGTGCACTCTCCCAACCCAGATTGGGTAGGCTCCTGTTGAGGGTTTAGGGTTTGTTGTTACAAAGGTCCTCTTTGAGGGTTTCGACTTTAACCGTAAGGGTCCATGTACCCAAACAGTATATACGTTGGGCCCGGTGCCTGCATAGGGGTTACTTTAAGGCCAAAGTATATACTGTTTGGATACATGGACCCTTAGGGCAAGGGCTTAGGGCTTAAGGGGTTCCTGTAGGAGTCCCAGAATTTCTGCCAGGCTAATGTAGGGGCCTCAATACTTAGAATAGGGTTTTGGGGCTCATCATACTATACTTGTAATAAGGAACACCCAAAGTAATGTATCCAGTTATTGAGGCCCCTATATTCAATCCTTATAGTAGCCCTTATAATAGCCTTTCTAGACCTCTTTAAAGGAACCCAAAATTGCATAGGCAATTATTGAGGCCCCGATGCTGTCGGGCTGAGAGTTGGGAGCTTGTGAAATGCTGAGTCCACGCCCCTCTGCCTGAAGTCTACGTGCGATATGGGCGGTTGTCAAAATGATGGTTCCTTTTGGGGTACCCTAAATATTAGGTCCCGTACTATAATAGGGACCCAAAAAGGGACCATAATTTTGGGAACCACCCATATCTACTCTGGATCACCTAGAAGATCACCTGGCAAACCTATCTCAAGCAGCGCGAGCTCCAGCACAACTGCTGCATACACGATGTATGGCTCGCTAAGCAGGAACAAAGTGCGACGCACTTCGTGATCGGAGTATAGCTCGTATAGCCACTTGTCAGATGAATGAGAACTGTCAAACACATGGCATGCGTGCTTCCTGGAAATAGAGTCCTTGAGCGTTTTCATTGCTGCATTTCTGTGTCGTATGACCGAAGACGCATGATCGATCGCAGTGTCGTTGGTTGGTGCGCAGATAAGGATGTGGTCTGCGATCAAGAGTTGACTGTTCCTGTCCGTTGGAGTGTCAAGCTTTACGGGTTAGGGTTTGGAGTTTAGGTTTCGGAGTTTAGGGTTTGAGGTTCAGGATTTCGGATTTAGGGCTTAGGGTTAGGGTGTAGGGTCTGAGGTTGTTGGTGCTTGAGAATCCAGACGCAAGGGCCCTACATAAATACGCACTAAACTTCCAACCCTAAGCCCTAAACCCTAAGCCCTACTAAACCTTAACGCGTGAACCCCGAAACTACTAAACCGTAACCCGTAAACCCCGAAACTTCTAAACCCCAAACCCCTAAACCCTAAACCCCTACACCCTAAACCCTTAACCCCTAAACCCCTAAACCCTTAAACCCTGAACCCTAAACCCTAAACCCTAAACCCCAAACCCTTAAACCCCTAAACCCTTAAACCGTGAACCCTAAAGCCTAAACCCTTAAACCCTTAAACCCTTAAACCCTAAGCCCTAAACTCGTGCTTCAGGTTTGCACGGGTTGACCAAGGCCGGAGGATTCCTTCGAGGGTTTGAGAAACGACGCCACCCAAGTTTAGGGTTTTTAGGGTTCTTAGGGGTTTAGGGGGTTTGAGGGGGTTTGAGGGGTGCCTGGGTCTAGGGGTTTAGTTTTGGTACTGCCCCCGTACAGCAAGAGTCTATGAATATATCTTTATTATGAATATTATTCAACTTCAACTTCGGGGTGCCTGGGTTTAGGGGGTTTAGGGTTCTTACGGGGGTTTAGGGCCTAAGCAACATCAGCAGACGCATGATCTCTCGAAAACCCACGTGCAAGGCTGCAAGCGGACTGTTTGGATTTTTCACCTCCCGTCGCTGCTGAAATGCTAGTTGGGCAATAGGACAAAATCCACTCTCCGTCCACCGATGCAGGAACGAAATCGTGTTCTTCAAGCCACTTCTTGGACGTCCATTCCTTGATACAGCCCAGGCAGTACTGATGCCGATGCTGCGGCTTCTTGCGATTGCAGAGATGGCGGTGGCATACCTCGCAGCGAGCTTCACAAAGCTCCAGCCGTGGTTCGGGATGGTCGTGCACTCCGGACCATCGCCCTCGTGCCATAATAACACATTGTTATTCTGGCACTGGTCCTGGATTTGAAACCGCCCGTCTCTGCTTTGCCCCAACCAGCTGAACTCGTTTGCCTCCCTCCGCTCTCTTCGAAACGACGCCACCCAAGTTTAGGGTTTTTAGGGTTTTTAGGGTTCTTAGGGGTTTAGGGGGTTTGAGGGGTGCCTGGGTCCAGGGGTTTAGGTTAGGTACTGCCCCCATACAGTAAGAGTCTATTACTGTATCTGTATTATGAATATTATTGAACTTCAACTTCGGGGAGCCTGGGTCCAGGGGTTTAGGGGTTTAGGGGGTTTAGGGTTTTTAGGGGGTTTAGGGTTCTTAGGGGGTTGGGGGGTTTAGGGGGTTTGGGTTTTTTTAGGGGTTTTGGGGTTTGAGGGTTTAGGGTTTAGGGGTTTGGGGTCTAGGGTTTGAAGCCTATCGTCTAGCGAAATTTAGTCTAGGGGGTCTGACATGCCAATGATAGTCGGCAATGCAGCAGCTTCATCAATCCATGGATCTCTGAAGCTTCAACAAGATCCCTTAAATTGAAACCTCAGATACTCCTGAACCCTGAACCCTGAATACCCCCACTCTTGCCGTGCAAGTAGCAATGACGAATATCTATACGGCTATACCAGCACGAACCCAAAAGCCCAAATCCGAAACCAGCCAACCCTCAACCCAAGAAGCCGAGACGCGGAAAGCCAAAACCCCAACACAAAGCGCCCTAAACCGGAAGCCCTAAACCCTGAACCCTAAACCCTAAACCATATAAACCCTAAACCCTGAACCCTAAACTCCGGAAAAGCTTATGACTCACAGGCCTGAAGGAGGTATCTGGATTTGGTCTTCCAGAGATCCCAATACCCCTTAATCAAGGAACGTACCTTAAACTATAGATCCCTTAATATTATGATTTAAGGTATTTCCTGAATAAAGGGGTATTGGGTTCTCTGGGATTCTCAGCACTTCGAATTTTAATCCTGAAATCCCCTAGCCTCAGACCTCCAGACCCGAAAGTCTAAACCCCCAAAGCATAGAAGCAATACAAGACCCTGAATAAGTACAATAGGGCTTTGGGGTATAATATTCTCATTATTGTAATCAGGCCTGTATACAAGAATCAACACATGCCACGACCACCTGCACGCCGAGGCGTTCGCAGCTTCGCGATCTGCGGAGCGGCTAGGCACGGATGTGTCAAGAGGGCCCAAAATCCCATAATCTAAACTTGAGGCCTACAGAAATACGTACCGAACTTCAAACCCTAGGCCCTAAGCTTTAACTACAAAACTCGAACCCGCAATACGAAACCCCAGCACCTTGCAGTAGAAGCCAGAAAGTTGGAATATCATTATCGTAACCCCTTTAAGGTAAATTATAGGGTATCCTACCCTGAAACCATATTCCAACTTTCTGGCTTTTACTTTAAACACAAGAATGATGGGCCAAGGACATGGTTTGGGAAACCCGAGGATCGTTTCGTGAAAGCCCCTGACCACATGGGAGGCAGAACATGGTGTTTAGTCTTTCGGGTTTAGGATTTAGGGGTGTAGGGGTTTAGGGTATCATAGGGCTACAGGTCTAGAGCTTGCATGTTGCGAAGTGTGCTCCGAGATCTTGAGTGCTGATTTCAACCGACCCATCACTGCTAGGGGCTATATACTGATTCCTTTTCGATGCTGCCGCCACATGTGAGCATGGGTTCTTGGACACTCTTGAACATCGCAAGTGTAGCCCCCAACCCTAAACCCTAAACCCTAAACCCCTAATCCCTAAACCCTAATCTCAACCCAATGCTTACGCAGGGTCTTACTGGCTGGAAGGCTTCGAACGGGCCTTCTAATACCAGAACCATAAACCCTGACTCCTACGGTTGATGGTATCAACCCTGCATTACCTTAATGGCCCTAGACTATGGGAATTATGGCATATTCCTTATTATGGGTCGTGCGGGATTTATATCATCAACCCTAAGTCCGTGACGGCTGTTGGTGCCCTTGCCTTCTGGCAATCAGCTGCGGTGTGAACGTGCACTGCTCGTCCTGTGACATCATGAAACGCAACAGAGCACTAATTGTAGCAAGTGCTACCCAAGCATTCTCCTCATCAGCATGAGTATGGGTAGTTGTCAAAATTATGGCCCCTTTTGGGATACCCTAAATAATAGGTGCCGGACTATAATAGGGAAAAAAAGGGACGCATATTTTGACAACCACCCGTATCCTTGTGCGCGTGTGTTGGTGTAGCGTTTAGGGTTTGAGGTCGGAGGCTTAGGTTTCGGGGGGCGGTGGATGCTTCGACTTGCAGGCTCGAGGGCTTCGGGTTTAGAGCTTAAGGTTTAGGTTTAGGGTTTAGGGTTTAAGATTTAGGTTTAGGGTTGAACGTTCAGGTTTAGGGCACACTAAACCCCGAAGCCCCTGAATCTCTGCAACACCTAGTGTAAGGCCCAAGAAAAACTGTTTGAAGGAACGCCCTCGAGCCGGTCTTGGGAGTCAGAAGTCGCACGATTCAATTCCGCATTCGTTCAACTTTTTGGAAACTCACACGGGTCATGAGAGAAAACAACCCAGTGGCTCTCGCTTTCGTGCTGAATGCCACCAAAGTTGATGCAAGTAGGCCACTGGGCACCTTGCAGTGCTTTGGAACCTAAATCCCAAAACGTCCTCAACCCTCACCACCAAAACGTCCTCAGCCCCAAACCCCGAAACGAGACACTAAACCAGTTCAACCCTCGTCCCTCCAGCCTTGAAGACTGGCATCTTGATCCTTCAACCTCAAGGCCTGAACCCTAAGCCCACGGTTTAGGGTTTAGGGTTTGAGGGAATAGCCTACCTCTTTAAGTACTTATATAAGGAAATCATAGTAAGGAGCCCTAAAAGGGTAGGTTATTCAGGGTTAAGGTGAGCCCTAAACCCTAAACCCTAGACGGAGGAACAAAACTGAGGTTTGGGGGTAAATTCCAGTGTAGTCATCATGATAATACTAAAGAAGAATGATAGTAGTGAAAGTATGAAAACAAATCATCAGCATCATATATGATCAGAACCAGCACGATCATAATCACCAGCATACTAAGTTACTAAGAATCATACTAGCAATAAGAATACGCAGCCGTAAGGAACAACATTGGTAAACGTCCACGCTTCTGTAGCAAGCCATGAACCCTAAACCATAAACGGAATAGTAACCCTAAACCCTAAACCCTAAACCCAGGACGGTTTAGGGCTTCTGTGTCGGATGCTTGCGAGTTGCTCCTCCCGGTGCTTCAGCTCCTCCAGAATCTGCTGACGCCTCGGAGGAACTGGACATCTCCAAAACCCCCAAAACTGGTCAAAATTAGGGTCCCTTTAAAGGGCTCTATAAGGGCTACTATAAGGGATACTATAAGGGATACCATAAGGGATACTATAAGGGTATATACTATAATATGGGTGGTTGCCAAAATTAGGGTCCCTGTTTGGGTACCCTAAATATTAGGTGCCGTATTATATTAAGGACCCAAAAAGGCACCATAATTTGGACAACTACCCATATACAGTCTGCCTTACTCATTAGAATAGGGTGTGGGCTGAGATGTACCATGGGTGGACCTCAGAAAACAGGAACACGGAAACTCCAAATATCCTCATTAAACAGCATCTTCAAGCAGTACCTTCACAAGCAAAGTGGGAATCCTACACAAGGGCTCCTCCATTAAGAAATCGAAGTCCTACTCAAGGTTGCCCAGTAATTAGCCTCTTTTCCCTTCTATTTGGTTTGTCTTTGGTTTGAATAAGGGAATGCAAAAACAAAAAGGGCAAAAGGGTACTACGGGGAATCGCAGCCCACACCTGAACTGGAAGCACGTACAAACTAAACCCTAAAACCTAAACGCTAACAAACCCTATAGAGCATAACTCCACAGGAAGAACTCAATCAAATGATAGGTCAATACAACTTACACCCAGACCCTTTACCCCTAAACCCGGAATTATCATCCGGGGCGCCGCATAGAACCCGGAACTGCACCCCCGAGTCGCCCCGTAGTTAGGGCTCTTGAAGGATGGGGAACTAAAGGTTAATCTCTTTGGCTGTATAGGGACTATACTACCCAAAAAAGGCTAAAGGTTACCTGCGCTACTACTAGGGCTTTAGTTACCCAAAAAGCACATAAGCATAAGCATTTTATGGAAATATCCCTACCTTATTGGGCTTCATGAAAAGGGGGTCTATATGGGATACCCCTAGCCGTACTATTGCTTATGTGCTTTTCTGGGGCCCTAGGGAACAGTGTTGGAATGATCATTCCTTATAGTTCAACTTTCTCGCGTCTTCCGGAAGTTACACTTAGAGGTACAGGTTCGATAGACTTTTGTTTGGGTTGCTTAGGCTTATTCTCGACGGATCAGGGGGAGTAGGTAGTTAAGTAGGTTAGAGATAGAGCTGCAGGTAGAAATGCACCGATTACTTGGAGGTTCATGGGCAGTTCTAAATAGAGTTACAAGTAGGGTAACTGTACTTAATAACCCATATTAATAGGGGACCTATAACCCTACTTATAGCGACCCATGAGGCCCTAAACCCTATACCCTGATAGAATCCCTATAGATCCCTTTAAAGGGCCCCTAAAAACCCTACTTCTAGCTAGCCATGAACTCCAACTGGGGCACTGATGATCCCACTCCTGACCTCTTTCCCTAAGCCCTTGAAGCCACTCCGCAAGGGTTCTGGGTATAGGGTTTAGGGTTTAGGGTTTTAAGGTTTGGGGTTTAGGGTTTAGGGTTTTAAGGTTTGGGGTTTAGGGTTTAGGGTTTAGGGTTTTAAGGTTTGGGGTTTAGGGTTTAGGGTTTAGGGTTTTAAGGTTTGGGGTTTAGGGTTTTAGGGTTTAGGGTTTAGGGTTTAGGGATGTGTACCGGCCCCAAGAGTATGTGCATTTTGCTGGCTTTAGATTGATCGTTTAGGATGGGCGAAACACCCAAAACCCAATGCTTTTAGCCCCTAAAGGCCCTAAACCCGCTGTGACTGCATGCACACAGGCCCTAAACCCTAAACCCTTCTTGTGAAACATTTGTAACACCCATATCGCAACCTAACTGACTGCGTAAAAAAGGCCCCAAACCCTAAACCCCCAAAGCTTTGGTGATGGGAGGCCAAAAAAGGGGGGGTTAAGATTCTTGGGGTAGGGATTCCTTACTATGAACCCCATTATGGGAACCCTGATCCCTACTAAACCCCCATAGGCGGCCTCCTATGGCCCTTAGAGCTTTGGGGTTCCGAGCTCTGCCTTCACCGAAACTGGGACAACGGCTTCCGGGCAACCCGCTCATCGGACTGTTGCAGCAAACTACGAATTAGGGTTTAAGGTTTAGGTTTAGGGTTTAGGGTTTAGGGTTTAGGGGTTTAGGTTTAGGGGTTTAGGTTTAGGGTTTTGGGGGTTTTGGGTTTAGGGTTCAGAGGTTAAGGTTTCCATCAAGGTTCTAATCGTGAGTATAGGGGTTGGGGTTGACGTTTCGGGTATACCTGTAGATCCCGCGACGTAGGATCTTGCAGGCTTATACAGTCGTACTCGTCGTAACCTACTAGTCATAGTCTGTAGAGTTTAAAGCTCGAGGTAGGGCTGCGGACCCTAAACCCTCAACCCTGAAGATTCGTGGTTTGGGGGGGTGGCGGGGTTAAGGATTCCAGGTGTGGCTTTGCCACAATGTTGGGGCTCAAACCGTACCGAATTCTTCTCACGGTCAATGGTCAGGGTTTAGGGTTTAGGGGGGTTTGGGGGCTACTATACTTACAATAAGACGTCGCTCGAACTAGTATTGGTAGTTATTCAGGCCCCTACATTACTCTCCTTGCATCTGTGTGCGGACTTTCAACGGTAAACATGAGCAAGTTCAGGGTTTGAGGGTTAGGATATGAGTGTGGGTGATGGCCGTGGAAGCGCTAGACAGTTATGCACATGTTCGCAAATCTTAAAACCCTGGTCCCCAAGTGGTATGTTCACGAAGGCCTGAAACCTTAACTCTGAACTAAACCTGAAGCCCTAACGTTAGAAACCCTACATCTTGAGATTCTGCTGAACCGTAGACTTAAACCCTGCCTTATTAAGGACCGATAATAAAAGGAAGACATAGGAAGGAACCCTGAAGGGGTAGGTTCTCTGGGGTTAACCCTACTTAAACCCGAAACTCTTGACCCTAAACCCTAATACCAAAAAGACCCTAAACCCTAATACCAAAAAGACCCTAAACCCTAATACCAAAAAGACCCTAAACCCTAATACCAAAAAGACACTAAACCCTGCACCAGCCTTTTCTTGATGAATCCGGAGATCACTGTCCTGCACGGCGAAGGCTGCTTGGGCGTTGTCGCAGGCACTCTAAGCTCAGAGTTTCGGGTCTAAGATGTTAGGGTTTAGGGTTTAGGGTTTAGGGTTTAGGGTTTAGGGTTTAGGGTTTAGGGTTTAGGGTTTAGGGTTGAATGTTGTGGTTTCGACCCTAATGTCAAACATGCACGTAAAACCGCGAAACAGCCTGATCCAAAACACCTATCCCCAAACAGCGTTCCAGCTATTTCATCTCTCTTCAGGTTCAGCCTCAGGGACGCAGAGCGCTGTCATGAAGTAAATACCCATTGCTTTGAGAATCCATAGACGCCCTCTTCAACCCGGTAAAGACCCGACAACGTCCTATAACGCCTTGGATGACCGTGTAAGCTGACGACCCTGCGCAGAGGCCCCAAAGCGCCCTGGTGCTTGTTTATAAGTTCAACGTATACCGACATCTCGTGACGCACGCACGTGCATGCTTGCAGAGACATGTATGAATGCATGCATGCATGCATGCATGCATGCATATATACTGCAGACAGACAGACGGACGGACAGACAGACATGCACACAGACACCCATTCCAGACACAACAATGAAAACACAAACAAACACAAACAACAATGTCTGTGTATGTATGTATGTGTATATACTTTACTTTTATACACAGGATACACATCTGTGTAATCACAAAATTATTAGCTATCTGCCGCACACGCATATTTCTACTCTGCACCTGTGCTCATCATTGTTATACGTATACCTAAATCCTAAACCCTCAAACCCTGGCCCTAAGCTCTTAAATCCTGAACCTTGTGTGCACTCATCCCAGAGACTCCAATATTCCTTAATTGAGGAATATACATTAAATATATATATATATATATATATATATATATATATATTAGGGACCCTGCTATAATTTAGGGTATATTCCTTAATTAAAGGATATTGGAGTCTCTGGGTGTCCCCCATGGAAGCGACCTCCCAGCGTCGCCAGACTCTCTGCTGAGCCTGGCCAAGGCGCTCGTTGGTTGATTTAGGGCAAGGGTTTGGGTTTAGGGTGTAGGCTTTAGGGGGTTTGTGGTTGGCAAGGGCGTTGTAAAGGCCTTGGGTTTTGCGGGGTAGGGTGCGGGGTGTAGGGCTTGGGGTTTCCGGTCCAAGGAACCCGACCAGCTACACCATTCATTAATTCATTACTTACCACTTAGAACCTCCCCTGGCCACCAAACCCTTCTTGGGAAGCTCTTTGAACCTGTAAGCTTCAATCTCTGCAATAATCGTAGACCCAACCCTAAACCCAAAACCAGATGCACTGGTCGGGAGCACGTGGGTTCCACAACGGAGTCGGAGTGTAGTTCAGGAGTTCTGGGTTTGGGGGTTTCTTTACGGGGTACGGGTTTGGGAAGCATATACAAGGTTTAGGTTTACCGCGTTCAGGTTTAGGGCCTAGGGTGTTTCGAGTAGGGATTCAGGGTTCCCAGAGATTCCAGTATCCCGTAATTATCTAAATCATATAAGGGACCCCTACTATCATTTGAGGTATAATTATACTCCTTATAGATCCCTTTGAAGAACCCTTTCAGGAATCCTTACGCCTCAGGTATATTCCTTAGTTGAGAGATATTGGAGTCCATGGGTTTGCGGAAGCAAAGAACCGTTCTCGCCTCAGCGCTCCGGGCGCGTCCGAAGCTCGAGGGGCTCTTGGCCTCAAGAGCTGGAGACAACCAGGGCCGGCTGCGGGGACGTTTAGGTTTAGGGTTTAAGGGTTTAGGTTTTACGGGTTTAGGGATTAGGGTTTTGGTTTTAAGGGTTTAGCGGTTAGGGATGTTTAGGGTTAAGTAAAGGCCTGAGGCTTGCGATTCAGCCATCTGCTGTTTAGGGTTGAAGGCTTAGGATTAGGGGTCTCTGGGGCCGAGGGTTATCGAGGGCTTTAAGATTTATAGGGTGGTTTAGGGTTTTAGGGTTTTTGGGTTTAGGGTTTAGAGCTTTAGGGGTTTATGGCTTTAGGCGTAGAGTTTAAGGACTTACTCATCTATGTCTCAAACTGCAGGGCCTGGACGCTTGGTGCCCGATCCCCTACCCACGGCGCGGCAGTCCTGGTTTGATCTTTAGTGAAGGAGCGGCTGATTGTCAAGCTTAAGAATGGGGGTAGCTCGCTCCTTACAGTTTGGGTATCTCTTCGGAAATTCCTGCCGGAGCCGAGGCTGTTTGACGATCGACGAAGCAACGTGGCCTTGCCGCAGGATGCCACAGGCTTCTTCGAGTGCATGCTCCGCGGGGTGGTCATCGCACGATCAACCTTCCTACCCCTCCAGAAGTCACGACTGAGTGCGTCGCCATGCTGTTGTAAAGCTTACCATCTCTTCCTAATCTTCCTGGACATTCAAGTTCGCAAGCCTGAATATTGATTTCCTTATGTGTACATGGTCTTTTGGGTTCCTCTCTCAAGCCAATAAGGTAATCCTAACCCTCAAATGGCATGTACACCCTAAACCCTATAACCTATCTGGCGGCACCTCGCGGATCCGCGTATGGCGTGGCGAGACCTCCAGTGCTTCGAGACTTGCGTGCCAAGGTCTTCTCAGCAGCCTTTGAGCTTCGGCCTCCTCTTCATCTTCCGCTCTTCCTGCCGGGTGACCGTTGCCTCCGCCGTGACCAAGAACGAGGCAATCAGGTGGCGATGCTCCACAGACACTGACTCCATGAGGTACCATGCTCAGCAAAAGACTACAACCGTTGTTGCCCTAGGAAGGAACTCTGAACCAAAAGGTTCGAGCAAAACCAGAAGAATCAAGAACTCACGGCAAGCAACTCAACATGTGTAACCGGAAAGACGCTCGACTGTTGAATTCTCGCAAGCTCTGATAATCACGGAGAAGACCGGAAATCAGCCTGAAACAAGAAACGCGCAACATCTCTGTGCAACTGGAGCTAAAAACATGAAGTCACTGTCAACCTGTTACGGTTGCGGAGCCTCTGAACAAACGGGATTATGAAGAAACTGTACATGGAAGTCATCAATTAACGAGATATCCCCCTCGACATCGTCATGATTACAGGCTTAGGGTTTAGGGTTTACGTAGGGAGCACAAACCCTCTAAGCACCAACACGTACATGTCCTAACAACCCGTCATGTGCCTAAACCGTCGTTCCTAACCCCTGATCTCCCAAAATCTAATTCCCAAGTCCGTGATTCCTGAGCCCGTAGTACCCAAAGCCCCCTGCCTAATCTCGTAAGCACTTCCTAGACTCTGCCTCTTCGACGAACAGCACACCATGTCTCGAAGTATGCATTTCGTAGGCCCAAAGATTCGTCACATATGCCACGTGACGCAGCGAACGCCGCGACCGACGCGCGCGCGCCCCTGAACCCCAAGCCGTACGCCTCGACAATCTCGATCTCATGGAACCCTGAACCCCTAAACCCTACAGAACCCCGAAACAACGAAAGAAAAATCCAAAACCTGCCCAAACTGAAAAAAAAAACAACCAGAAACCTAAACCCAGAACCCTGAACCCTAAACCCTAAAACCCTAAAAGCCCCTAAACCCAGAACCCTAAAAACCTAAACCTTAAAACCTGAAACCCCAGAACCCTAAACCCCTGAAAACCCAGAAACCTAAACCCTGAACCCTAAACCCTAAAACCCTCAAAGCCCCTAAACCCAGAACCCTAAAAACCTAAACCTTAAAACCTAAACCCCGAACCCTAAACCCCTGAAAACCTAGAAACCTAAACCCTAGAACCCTGAAAAGCACCAAAACCCTAAAACCTTAAAAACCCTAAACCCTAAAGCCCTGAACCCTAAACACCCTAAAAAGACCTAAACCCAGAACTATACTGAAATTAGAACCCTAGCCAAAATTAAAATTTTAAGCTGTTTCTTAGGGATTAGAATAACCAAAAATTAAAAAAATATTTCTAAGTACCCCTAAGAGAACCCCTGAAGGCTTCTCCCGAGGCTGGCACCAGGTCGATCTGGGCCTCAGGCCTTAGCTGCCGGGGGCTGAGGGCTTCGGGCTCAGGGTTCAGGGTTTCGGTTTTTAGGGTTTAGGTTTTAAGGGCTTAGGGTTTAGGTTTAGGTTTTAAGGGTTTAGGGTTTAGGGTTGGATTATGGGTGCTTGGGTTTGGGAGTTTAGGGGTTTAGTGGTTTAGGGGTTTAGGGGTTTAGGGGTTTAGGGGCTTAGGCGGTTTAGGGGTTTAGGGGTTCAGGGGTTTAGGGGTTTAGGGTTCAGGGTTTGAGGTTCAGAGTTGATGGTATGTTGGGTTTGCTGCTTTGTATGGATATATGCTTGGGTTTGGGGCTTTGGTGTTGGGATTAACGCCCCCTGCACCCGCAACCACACAACTGGTCGTCCTGGGGACAAGGGGACCGGCGGCCGCTACAGATCTCAGAACACAAGTATTACAGGGGCCTTAAAAAACTGGAATAGGGTTTTGGGCTCTCTTATACTACAAATATGATAGTGTTTTTTGATGGTATAGGTAACTATTAAGGCCCGTATGCCCCCGAGACCACCCGGAGACTTGACTCACTGACAGGAGATCTCACCCGGAGGCCGCCGAGAGGACCCCAGCAGACAGTCACATTATTCCTTCGCGTCCCTTGTTGTAGTTACACGATTATATCGATTACAATAATTCCTAGGTAGTGTCAGGGAGACCCTTTAAAACGGATCCTTCTCAACTAACACTTCACCGCAGTGGTAGTTGGCCTTCTCTTCACTCTGAATTTGAAGTTTGAAGCCCACAGTATGCACCACGCTCTTTGACATAGGATCGTGAAGAGAAGATAATTGAGACTTAGTTTTGGAGGTCAGGATCTTGCACCACAGGCAATCCAGGAGGTTTGTCCATCATCAATAGGACCGTGGCTTGATAGGGTTTAGGGTTTACAGAAAGCGCCAAAAAGTTGGAAACCGGACTAAGGACGATTAGTGCTGGAACTCCTTATACATTACCCTTACGGATTGAGGCTACTGGGTTTTCCAACTTTTGGGCTTCTACTATAGGGTCGTGAAGCTTCGGGTTTGGGATTCACGATTACGGTCATACGGTTGATGATATAAATCCTGCATGACCCATAATAAGGAATATACTATAATTCCCATAGTTTAGGGTCCTTAAGGCAATGCAGGATTTATATCATCAACCGTAGTGTCAGCTTCTTCGTTCGAGACACTCCTTGGATATTTCCAGCCCCATACAGCCCAAAAAAAAAACTGGGCTGGCCTCTAGAGCCCTTTGAAAAGTATGAGTACATATACATATATATATAGAGAGAGAGAGGGTCCTTATAAACCCAATAAGGAGAATATTTAAATCATCCACCAAAGGCCTACCCAGAAACGAACCCTATGTAAAGCACCTCATGGCCCCTCAAAAGACCCCTTAACCGCCGATGAAACCTGATTTCAATGCTTGGAAACTACGAGACTCCAAGGGTCAAAGGACGGACCCTCAGGGTTTAGGGTTTAGGGTTTAAGGTTTAGGGTTTAGGGTTTAAGGTTTAGGGTTTAGGGTTTAAGGTTTAGGGTTTAGGACCCATAGGTATATACCCTTAATATAGCTTTTATATACCCATTATATAGCCCATTATAGGGTAGGGTTCCCCATTAAGGGTCGTCCCTCCTTTTCGCCTTTGAGAGACTCCTGAGAATCGTCGCCAAGGAGCTCGATGATCCAACCGCCCGTGCAGATTCCGGAAGCCTCCACGTGACAGCTCGGAGTTTGTGAGTTCAGGGTAACATAGGCCTTTAAAATTACTATACTATGTTGGGGGCTCCTTGTTATAATTCAAGTATCCTGGGCCCCTAAACTCTATTCTTTTTATCGATAAACCCTGAAACCTATACGCGGAAGCCTACGGCTCAGGGCTTCTGGCGAGATGACACCCAGCCAAAAAGGGAATCTGCATGAATCCTTTAAACGCAACTCCCTAAATCCTGATCTCTAAACCCTAAGCCGTCATCCTAAACTCTAAACCTCAAACCCTGAACCCTAACACCCTAAAACCCACGAAACCCAAGTCACCCTGTGGTCCCGAACCATACATGGGGGTTCCGCAGTAGTTTAAGATTTCCAAAATCGGCTCCAACACGGCTCGAAGAAGGGCTGAATCAGGGTTCAGGATCTGACTGCTGATGGTTCCAGGGGTTAGGGGCTTGGGGGTTTAGGGTTTAGGGTTTAGGGTTTAGGGGGTGTCCTGCAATTCAGAAGCATTTCTTCAACCATCACAAGATTGGAAAACTCATTGAAAAACTCATAGAATAAGTAAGGGTGCAGTGCTTTCGGGGGAGGTCTACCTACCGTGAACCTTAGAAAGATGGTACACTGATTTAGGATTCTTGCGGACTTGGGGGGGGTTCCCGGTTTGGTGGGAGATGAGAGGCTCTTCTTCGGCTCCAGGGACACTAAATGTAGGGGCCTTAATAATTGGAATTCGGTTCCTTTAAAGGGATCCTTTAAGGGATACTATAAGGGTTCTACGAGCGATTGCGATTTAGGGATATGGGGGCCTCAATAAGTAGCAAGGGTTTTGGGGCTCATTATACTATAGCTGTAGCTATAATGCGGAACCCCAATATAGTATCTTTTTCGTTCTTCTGCCGAGAAGACTTCTTAAGTGCGGATGTCACAGCACGGACAAGACCGTACGGAACAAGAGCACAGAAGAATCTGCACGCGCGGAAACTCGAACCCAGCAACAACTATCGAACCTTACACGAAATTCGGAAGCGTCTTCCGAATCTATGCGGCTGTCCAGGGCTCCCTCAAGCATCAGAGAACAACCCGACCGCTAGGATTGTGAGCTTAGGGTTTCTGAGCTTGGCATACCGGCTCTACAGAAGAGTTTAGCGGCTTTTGTGGGTTTTGTATCGGGGTTATGGCTTAGAGTAGTGGTACGGGTTTAGGTTCTTTGGATGTAGGTGCTAGGCACCCATTCCAACTGTTGATGCTGCTGCTGTTTTTGGGCGAGGTGGCAGGCCGTACTAGATTACTGGAGTTCACGGAGTTGCTCTTGCTTTGTCATGCAGACTGCGACAATTCAGCTCCTGGGCCCAAAACCCTAATGTAAGCCCAAAACCCAGCAACCTTCACCCTAATCCTAATTAAGCGACCTAAACCCCCAGATCGAGTTGCAGTGCCGAGGACCCTGGATTGAAACTATGGGCTTCTGTACAATGCAACTCGAAACTCAACTGCGCAGACAGAGTCTTGCAACTTGCTGTCGAGTCGCGAAGGCCCGAAGCCCTATTACTTACGTAGTCCTGAAAGACCAAAGCGTAACGCCAGTGCGTCCGACACCCTAAAGCCCTAAAGCCGTAGATCCTACACCTGAAGAGCACTGATTTCAATCAGTGGCAAATAAGCGAACGTCTGAACAAGTTGTTTAAGGGGAGCCTCAATTCTCTACGTTTTACAAAGAGACCCAATTCTCAACGTTTTCGAAGTGCAACCCCGAGCC
Organism: Symbiodinium sp. CCMP2592; assembly: GCA_905221615.1. NCBI lineage: Eukaryota > Dinophyceae > Suessiales > Symbiodiniaceae > Symbiodinium > Symbiodinium sp. CCMP2592. The sequence continues at coordinate 45,686 of CAJNDT010006047.1, forward strand.
TAGCTAGAACTATCAAAGGTGCAAAACATTTCACAAAACAAATTGTTCAACAGCCCGTCATGATAAAAGGAGCAGCCCTGAACCCTAAACCCTAAACCCTAAATCCTAAACCCTAAACCCTAAACCCTAAACCCTAAATCCTAAACCCTAAACCCTAAGCCCTAAGCCCTAAACCCTAAACCAACTCCTAAAACAGAACTGCAAAATCCTGCACATGTCTGAGTCCCTAAAGCCAAGACCATAAGCCCTAAACCCCAAGGGTTTAGGGTTTAGGGGTTTAGGGGTTTAGGGTTTAGGGTTCAGGGGTTTAGGGTTTAGGGTTTGGGGGTTTTGGGCTTTGGAGCAACTTTCCGAGGATTCACGATATCGGGCTTCAAGGTTTAGGGAATGATATGGTTTAGGGTTTAGGGTTTAGGGTTTAGGGGCCTGAATACTTAGAACAAGGCTTTGGGGTATGTTTTACTGCGAGTACAAGAAGGAGCCCCCAGAATGGCATTGGCAATTATTTAGGCACCTACTTTAGGGGCCTGAATAATTACAATAGGGTTTTGGGGTCCATTATACTATACTTATAGTAAGGAACCCTAGGAATAATATTGGTGAACATTTAGGCCCCTATATTATATCAGGGTTTAGGGTGGTGAAGCTCTGGGAGCCATCAAGAAGGCCGTTGGGAAAAAAAATTGAAGGCCGAAAAGGGGTTGTGGTATAGTAAACCCCATGAAGTTGGAATCCTTGTTAAGGCCAAACAGTGCTGGGATGTCCTATACATTACTGTTAATGATTGAGGCTATTGGGTTTCCAACTTCTGGGCTTTTACTGCAAACCCAAAGTTCTGGGGGATACTTCCCCAAACCATAAGAGATAAGAGAAGCTCCTCATCTAAAAACCTAGATTCTGCTATATAGGTACATTGGACTGGACCCCTTTGGTTAAGGGATTGGTTGTACCGGGTTAGATGACGGGAGGAAAAGCTTCAACTGCTGGTACAAGAGTTCAGGATGGCATGGGGTTTAAACCTGGGGGGTCGGGGGACTTAGTAAGTAGCTAGTAAGTAGACTTATAAGTACCCTAAAAGGGACCCTAATTGGGGTGAGGGTAATTATAAGTCCCTAAAATAGCCAGTTACTAAGTCCCCTAAACCCTAAACCCTTACAGAATCCCTATAGATTCTATAGATCCCTTTAAAGGGGCCCTTAAGGAACCCCTTAGAGTCACTAAGTCCCCCGACCCTCCAAGAATTCTCAGCCCTAAACCATCATCCTATGAATCCTGAGCCCTGCGTGCTGGACCCTCAAACGATTACCCAGAGATCCCAATACCCCTTAGTTGAGGAATATACCTTAAATGATAGAGCCCTTAATACTATGATCTAAGGTATATTAATACTATGATCTAAGGTATATTAATACTATGATCTAAGGTATATTAATATTATGATTTAAGGTATATTAATATTATGATTTAAGGTATATTAATATTATGATTTAAGGTATATTCCTGAATTAAGGTGTACTGGGATCTCTGGGGATTAGACACTCAACCGGGAATCCTGGACTCTGAACCCCAAACCCTTAATCCTATGAATCCTTAGAACCCATCCTTTATAGAACCCTTATGAATCCCTGAACTCATAGAACCCTCATAGATCCCTTTAAGGAGCCCGAAACCCTAAGACCTCATCTATACCCCGGACCATACAGCCGAGCGTGAGGCTTTAGACTCCTATCTCCCGGGTCGTAGACCCCACTTGGAGGGTCTTTAGGGGACTTAGTAACATAAATGGGGTTCCTTTAGGGCCCCTTTAAAGGGATCTATAGGGATTCTATAAGGGTATAGGGTTTAGGGTTTAGGGGACTTAGTATCTGGTTATTTTAGGGACTTATCAGTACCATAACCCAGTCCCTTTTAGGGTACTTATAAGTCTACTTACTATCTACTTACTAAGTCCCCCGACCCCCCAAGTAAGCCCTAAGCCCCTTGTCGGGTTTTGCGTGTAGACCTGAAACCTAAAACCCTGAACCAGGGGCAGGGCTGTAGGATGCTGTTTCTGTCAGACCTCCACAGCCTTTCTGCAAAGCTCTACTCGCAGGTTTCGCTGAAGAGCGGGTGCACAGCTCTTCTGCACGACAACCACGAAGGTGCGCGCCAAAAAACAGCTTTGAGTTTCTGGAGCTTCCCTGCATCCTCAGAAAACCCTAAAGCCCCAAAGCCTAAAGCCAAGAGTTCACGATTGCACCGGCTGTCTTCAGAAGAGTGAAGATGGCCCAGGTGTCGATTTCAACTGTCACCAAAGCAGTTTATGCTTAAGGATCTGTGTTAAACCATCAGGGAAACGAAGAAATATCCCAAATCGACACCTAGTGCCTGGAGTGCGCAGGAGGAAATCTGAACTGAATTGCAGATCTATAGATCTCCAGCACTCTCCGGCGCTTTCGGTGGCTTCACACCCTAGCCACAAACCTCGAAGTCTAAGGCCCATAAAATCAACCCGAATCACCGGGAGCCCTAGGTACTCCTAACCCTTCAAAACCATCCAAAACCATTCAAAACCCCACGCTTCAAGCCAAAACTCAACCCTTCCCAGCCACAACTGTGGACTGTGGGAGAGTACAGGGTGTAGGGTTTAGAAGGTTTTAGGGTTTACGGTTTAGGGTTTGGATGGTAGAGGGTTTAGGGTTTAGGTTTAGGGTTCGGGGTTTAGGGTCTAGGGTGGACTGTAGGAGAGCATGGAGCCTGCCACCGTCGAACCCCAGCCGTCGTGGCCCAAGGCCTCCCGGCTGGTTACAAGACGAAGGCACGGCGGAAATACCTTGGGTACTGCCCCCATAACGGGAACTCCAGAAAGTTGGAATATGGATGAATGGTAGGATCCCCTATGATTTACCATAGAAGGGGTTAGGATAATGATATTCCAACTTTCTGGCTTTTACCTTAACGGTAACGGAGTTGGGGTTTGGGATTTAAGGTTTAGGGTATAGGGTTCAGGTTTTGGGGCTTGGGGTTTAGGAGGTAGGGTTTAAGGGTTTAAGGATTGGGTACTTCCCCCCATAGCAGAGCCACAGTTTAGGGTTTCCTTAAAGGTTCATGGGTAGTTACTAAGTGGGGTCATAAGCAGTGTCATCATAATTCGAACCCATAATAGGGGGCTTATAACGCCCAGAGACTCCAACACCCTTTAAGTGAGGAATATACCTTAAACCATACTAGGGATCCCACTATATTTCAAGGTACATTCCTTCAGTAAGGGATGTTGGAATCTCTGGGTACTGCCGCCATAGCAGGCCTAGTATGACTTATATGGGTGGCTGTCAAAATTATGCCTGTCTTGCGTCCTTATTATAATACGGCACCTAATATTCAGGATACCCAAAAAGGGCTCATAGTTTTGACAACCACCCATATGTCTATATTACAACTAATATTCAACTGCTACTGGATGGAGGCTGTATCCAAGACATATCGACATCGAAGAACGGAGCGACCAGAGGACCTCTGATCAGAAGCTGGCAGATGTGATTGAAGGGCTTCGGCTTCACGGCACTTTGGAAACCTTAACCCTGAAACCGAAATCTTAAACCCATAAACTTCAAACCCAAATCCTCTAAAACCTAAACCCATAAACCCAAAACCCTGAAGCCCCAAACCCTCCATCCCGAAATCCCCAGACCCTAAACCCCATAAACCCTAAACCCTAAACCCTAAACCCTAAACCCCTAAACCCCTAAACCCTAAACCCCTAAACCCCTAAACCCTAACCCCCTTAAACCCAGTCCTGCAAAACTGGACCTTTGAGGGGGTCTCGGGTTAAGGGCGGTGAATGCAAGGGGCCTTGATAGTTCGAAGAGGGTTTTAGGGTTTTAGGGTTTAGGGTTTAGGGTTGAGGGGTTTAGGGTTTAGGGTTTAGGGTTTAGGGTTTAGGGTTTAGGGTTTAGGGTTATGAGGTTTAAGGTTTAGGGTTTAGGGTTAACGGGCTGGGATTAAGGGCTTCAGTATAGGAGCATGAATAATGCGACAAGGCTTTACGTCGTACTATATTTAGAGACTAAAAGGGGATACCGTGGGAAACTATTCCGAGCTCTGCATTACGTGCTCTGGGGCCTGGTAGGCCGCTTACAATATGAGGCCTTGAGCTGAAGGAGGTTTAGGATGTTAGAGTCCAGTTTAGGGTTTAGGGTTTAGGGTTTAGAGTCCAGGGTTTCAGGGTTCTTGGCACACGATCATCCCAAACCCTAAACCTTTGGTTTTAAAAACTCTACACCTCCCATCCGTGATTCCCCAAGCCCCGAAACCCCAAAGCCCCTGTAGCATGGGAGAACCCTTACAGAGCCTTCTCTCACGAGCCGTAATACAGTATTAGACACCCCGAACCGGACTCCAATGCAAGCGGTAATTATGTAGTAGGATGCCTAAACCCTAAGCCATAAACCCTAAACCCACAGTAGTAGGATCCTGAGTTAAACGATCATCGCATATGGCCCGTAGACAACATGATAGAACTCTTAAAGCTTGTAGCCTGCGCCTTAGTTGAGGTTCGTTGGTCATGCAACTCCACGGCCCCAACATGATTTACTACTATAAGACAATAACGTAAATCAAGACGTTTCTCAAAAGTGCCGCCTAGCAGCCCTGAAAGACTAAAGTCCTGAACCCTGAAGCCTTGAATCCCTGAAGCTCTGAAGAAATAAAACCATAAAGCCTTAAAGATCTACGGCCCTGAAGTCCTAAAACCTTACAGCTCCAAAGCCCTAATATAGGGGCCTACAAAGTACCAATACCATTTTGAATGTCGGGGGGTGGGGGCGGGGAGGGGGGGGGGGTCCTCATTATAAGTATAGTATAATGGGCCCTAAAGACCTATTCTAATTATTAAGGCCCCTACATTAACACCATACCCTACAACCCGGAAGCTGCAAACTCTAATAGTTTAGCCGCCTTAAGAAGGTTTAAGGTATAGGGTTTGAAACACTGTTCTGGTTTAGGGTCTAGGGTTTAGGGTTCAGGGGTTTAGGGTTCAGGGGTTAGGGCTGACTATGTCGAAGTGTTTGTATACAGAGAGTGTCAGGGGAAAGCAGACTACTGCCGAATATTCAGAATTGCAGCCGAATATTCAGAATTGCATACAGAATCCTATGTGTGCCCGGTGAAAAGTCCTTTCAATGCCTGCGAGGATGCAGGTATAGCCACATAGGGCTGCATATTCTTGCAAAGGCATCCAGACCCGTCGACAACCCGTCATGGATAGGACTCTGACCTCTGAACCCCTAGGTCCTACATCGCACCAACTCGATAAGTTGCAACGAACCGGAAACCCTGAACCCGAAACTACCAGTGGCATCGATAATTTGCATTTACTATTGCTGCGGCTGCCATCAACACCTAGTGCTGGTACCACCAGCACCGGCACAAGCACCACCACCACCACCACCACCACCACCACCACCATCGCTTCTACTACTACTAATTACTACCACTACTACTCCTCCTCCTGCTGCTACTGCTACTAAAAGAGCTACTACTACTACTACTACTACTACTACTACTACCACCACCATTTCTGCTTCTGCTTTTTACAGCTACTACTACTACTACTACTACTACTACTACTACTACTACTACTACTACTACTACTACTACTACTACTACTACTACTACTACTACTATTGCCAATACCACTACTAAACTACTACTACTACTACTACTACTACTACTACTACTACTACTACTACTACTACTACTACTACTACTACTACTACTACTTCTTCTACTACTTCTACTACTACTACTACTACTACTACTACTACTACTACTACTACTACTACTACTACTATTGCCAGTACCACTACTAAACTACTACTACTACTACTACTACTACTACTACTACTACTACTACTACTACTACTACTACTACTACTACTACTACTGCTACCACTGCTCCTACTGCTCCTACTGCTCCTACTGCTCCTACTGCTCCTACTGCTCCTACTGCTCCTACTGCTCCTACTGCTCCTACTGCTCCTACTGCTCCTACTCCTCCTGCTCCTGCTCCTGCTCCTGCTACTACTGCTACTCCTCCTGCCCCTACTGCTGCTACCATTACTACGATTACGTACCATCGCTACCACTACCACCACTACCTCCTACCTTCAGTACCTCCGCTACCTCCACTACCTCCGCTACCTTCACTACCTCCACTACCTCCGCTACCTCCATTACATCCGCAACTCCCACTCCCACTCCCACTCCTGCTGCTACTGCTACTGCTACTGCTGCTGCTTCTATTTCTGCTACTGCTACTGCTACTGCTACTGCTTCTGCTCCTGCTCCTGCTCCTGCTCCTGCCGTGTCCCTGCCTCTGCCCCCCCTGTACTGCAGGTGCTACTGCTGCCTACTAGAATTTCTACGACGACTACTACAACTAGTAAGTGCTACCAACACTTACGCACATACTGGCACTTACACCAACACCACTAACGGTAACAGAAAGGCCAACAAGCCGTGCCAATGTCCTCCGATATCGTGGCAACATGTCAACCCATATAACAGCACCGCCCATCAAACCCTAAACCCTAAACCCTAAACCCTGCTGCACTGTAAGCGCGATATACCCTGCGAAAGCCACGTGCTGATGCCTAAGAAACCGACCTCCTGGTCCTTCCATGCCTTCACAATAAGAAGGGTTACCGATCTGGTGGAGCTCTTGGCACTATAGAGCTTACTGCAGAGCTACCACACCATCGGGGGTTGTAGGCCGTGAAGAAACGCTTCATGCGGATCTCATTGTTTAGGGTTTAGGGTTTCTGTAGAGGTTACAACCCGGGCCAATTATGGTTGGTACGGCTCGGACGGGCTAGGGTCTCGACGTGACATGTATCCGTGGCTCTTCGCACATTTCTTGTAAACAGTGCGCAAAAGATCCTACCATGTAGGGCGTAGGCTTCTGGGTTTGGGGCTGAATGCACATGGCCCTCAACCTTTAACCCTGACGCTGAGACCTTCCAGCTTCGTGTTTGTTGTCAGGTCTTTGAAGCTTAGGCTTGAAGTTTCAGGGCGATTGAAGCACTCGCCAGGTGCAGCGGTGCTGTTGGCGGGGTGCTGGTGTGGTGCTGCTGATGATGATGCTGGCTCATGACGATGAGGATCCCCACGACAGTTAAAGCCTTAAGCCTTAGCCCTGAAACCAAACATGCTCTGGAAATACATCATGGTATTTACGTTATGTTATGAGGCGCTGTGTTGCTATGCTATGGTATGTCGTGCTGCGTGTCGCTATGTGATGCTGCTTTTACTAGAAACAGACTATAGCATGCTATCCTGATTATGCCATGTTATAATGAGATTGTGCTATGGTATCTTCTGCTAGGATACAAAGATGAATTGAGAACGAATTGTCCGCGTTATACCATATGTTCATATTTTGCCGTACTACGATGTATAAGTCTACATTGCCTTATACTACACGTTGTTTTCTTACATTAAAAGATTGTCATTGCATAACATAAAACATGTTACTATGCTTTAATATACTGTCCTTTGCTGTACTATACTGTACAATACCGTATTGGGTTATAGATGTACTAGTATGTTACAACATACAATCCCATCGTAATTCTTATTTTCTTAGGATACGGAATATTAGCTTGCACTTGTCCTGTATTAACGCTTGCTGCCTTGTACTATTGTATTTTGTCTTGTAGTAAGTCAAGTACACTTTGCAACCTTGTCTTCTTGCCCTTTTTGTCCTATACACTTTTATCTTTCACCAGCTGATGATATCTTGTACTCTCATGCATTACCTTGTAACATCTGGTTTCATTTCTTGTCATACCACTCTGCCTTGCACTGCCATTTTGTGATCTTGAACTGTGTGACTTTTGATCTGCTAACAGCCACAGCTATCGCAGGTTTCATGTGTTTCCTTGTACATTTTGCTATCTTACATCACTTTATTTTACCTGTCTTGGCTTAAAACTCTTATCTTGAAGCGAGCTGTCCTTTAGTGTGTGTGTGTGCCAAAACCATAAGAGTGAGTATACATTACACATGTTGGAAATCGACGCATGTAATGATACTAGCTCATGTAATGTTACACCACGACGCATCATCGTGTGTTATGTCTCGCTACACTGGCATTACAGCGCAGCACAGTATAGCATAGCGCAATTGAGCATAGCACAGTAGAGAGTGGTCAAGCGCAGTGTCGTATAGTATAATAACATGATAGGATGTTGAGGTATAAGATATGACAGAGTTTATTGACATCGTATTAAGTCACGCTTTTGTATAAAGAGTGTACTGTATTCAAAAACCATATCTATATTTTTCTGTATATCGCATGTCGTACTATAACAGATGACGAGGTAAGACATACTAATAGCATCGGTTAATGTGACGCGACATGATGGGATGTGGCGGGATATGCAACTGAGTGTTTTCGCTTTGTGTTTACAGTAAAACTTGACAGGGGATTACAAAATGACAGGTTGTAAATTTTACGAAAATATATGTATTCTGGCAAACAAGATATACAACAGATGCCTACAAGGTGTGTATATATATATACATATACATATACATATGCATATATATACGTATATGTACGTATATCTATATACAGATATATTCCTACATACATGTATGTACATGATGTTAGAGAATATACATGTGTTAGGTTCGTTAGGCATGTACGGGATACATATTATATTTACATGTTCGACATGTTTAGTACGAAGACAATCATAGCGATCCCGCCGATACTCAAAGCCATGAATGTGTTTTGGGGCCTTGCTGGGACTGACTACAGGCACGACTCTCATGTAGTCGCTCTTCCTCCCAGGTTTAGGGCTCCTAGAAATGGGAGCTTCCGAGAGTTAGGGGTACCTTATTTTGGGGTCCTTATAGTAAGGATCCTACTATTTAGGGTACTGTAGTAGGGTCCCCTATTTTCGGAAACTACCAAATAGTCCAGATTGATACAAAGTCGCAATGGAAAAGAGCTCCAAGTGCGTGAACACTTCGGACAAAGCGACCCCAACGGTGGGGTCTTGCGGTATGACGGTCGAGCACTGACACAGGGTAGCTTTAGGTTGATTGTTTAAAGTTTAAGGTTTGAGGTTGCGAGCTTAAGGCATGGGGTTTGAAGTTTAAGGTCGAAAGCGGTTTGCTACTACTTCCGATTCTACTACCACCACCGCCACTACGACGACCGCGACCGCGACCACGACCCTACCGCTACCGCTAAGGCCACCGTTAACCGTTACCACCGCCGCTACGGCTATCACTACCGCTGCTGCTACTGTTATTGCTACTGCTAACGTTAATGATAATAATGAAAAAAATAAATACTAACTACTACTACTACTGCTGCTGCTACTACTACTACCACTACTACTACTACTACTACTACTACTACTACTACTACTACTACTACTACTACTACTACTACTACTACTACTTCTACTTCTACTACTACTACTACTACTACTAGTACTACTACTGCTACTACTACTACTACTATACCACTACTACTACTACTACTACTACTACTACTACTACTACTACTACTACTACTACTACTACTACTGCTACTACTACTATTACTACTACTGTTTCTCTGCATGCAGGCACCAATGGTCTGTTTTTTCTAGGGAGGATGCCCCGTAGCGGCAGCAGCTTTCTCCTTAACCCCGACTCTGTTGCCCAAAGCCCCCAGCCGCGTATCCTCATCCTAGACCCATGTCATGGAGCATGTGGCCTCGAGCCTTTCGCTCCCGGAGGAGACCATGCCCCTCTGGGCTCAGCTCCCCAGGCGCAGCTTGCCCGAAATGCCAAACTCTTGGTTGAGCCTCGCGGAGTGAGCTCCCCATCCACTGATCCGCTACCTCTACTGCGTGCACTCGCGCTCGACCTTGGGCTACCATGGCGTTATGCGAGCGCAGAAGAGGTCGATGCAAGACTGCAGCTTGTGCCGCCCGCGCCCGCGGAAGAAGAAGCTGACTTCCCAGTTGCGCTCTTGCTCTCGTTTGCAGTCGTTGTGCCGGGTTATGTGCAGGAGAATGTCGCAGTTCGTGCTCTCATCCCTGCCGAGGAAGATCAAGTCCTACAGTTAGTTCAGGCAGAGCGGGACCCGCTCATGCAGAGACGCTTCCCTGTGCTTGTCCCGGCCCTCCCCCAACCCTCCGACTGTTGGGGTTTAGTGCTTGCCCTTCCCCTTTGGGATCCGCAGGCTTCGGTTGTCATCATTGACTCCCGTGCTTTTGACGGAAGGCTTTTTGCTGTGCAGTGCCCTGTTTTCGTCTCAAGACGAACCGTATTATGGCTAGCTGGGTTACCACATGACTCTCCTGTCAACGTGTGGAATTACTTCGATTCGGACCCCCTTACTGAGGTCGCCGAGTGCCGGATTTTCCCAGGGCAATGCCTTTACATTGTTGCCTCGGCAAGTCCGCGGCCGGAGGCCCACTTCCTGAAGGCCATGCTCAGACAAGTTCCCACCTGGGTACCCAACAGGGCATACCCTCCGCAGGACCCGGGCCCTTGCTATTGCTGCGCGACTTCCAAGGGTCATTTCCTCTTCACCGTTAACCCTGCTGCACCGTGGACTTTTCGCGCTGAGCTTGCTGAAGCCTGTGGCTTTGATCCTGGTTGCCTGCAGATTGTCTCGGCAAGACCTCGGGTTCTAGACTGCGCTGTCTATGGTCATGCCTGCCGTAATGTGATAGCCGCCGGCGCATCTCGCAGCACGCACACAGCAGAACCCCCTAGTGTTGTCATCATTGACTGCCGCCCAATCCTTCAGGGCTGGCACTACCATGAAACCCAGGGTCAACTCGACTTCGACGCGCTCGAAGCCGAGCTAGGGGAATGCGCTCCTTTCTTCTGGGAGCTCTTTCTCGCTGATAGACCAAGTGGCCCAGGCTTGCACCCAGTCGAAGGAGGACGGGTTTTCACTGCTGAATACCGCGCACAGCGCGAGGACCTTTTCTTTGATGGCCCGGTGCCGGAGCAGACTCCTGACGACCAGTCCTTTGATGACGAGTCTTCGGCACACTCAGACGGAGAAATTTATCATCCCCGCCACGTTTCTGCTGCTGCACCCCCTGTTGAAAGAGGTCCTTCCCACCAAGGGCACAGAGCTATGCGACACATGTGGAGTTCTGCCGGCTTCAAGCACGATACCCTCCGTCCGGGTGCCAGCGACCTCACCTCTGTTACCGCAGCTCTACCCTCCCGTGGTCCCTTCCGGCCGGCCGCTGTGTGCACCGTTTGTGTCACTGCTTCTGCTGGTCAGTGACGACGCCGCCCCAGTGGGCTTGCTCTCTCCCCCTGCTTCAAGTTTGTTGCAGCTTTTGCCAGCCTTTGCGTGCAACCCAGCACAGCCATGCAACTGGCCGGCAGCTTTTCTAGTCAGCAGGCTAAACCAGGCACTGAGTTGTTTGGGGTCCTCTCCCTCACCAGAGCACGCCACCGTGCGGAGCCGCCTGTCTCCGCGCCCTGGACTTCGAGGACTCTCAGGCCCCTCCCTACACCGTGCCGTGCTCCCCCTCCTCCTCCTCAATCTGGGCCATCTGTCTCCTCTGGTAGCGGCATTCCAACACATGTCCCCCTTGTGAACCGGGACTGCTACGCTTGTACCAGGCCCGTGCAGGACATCCCAGGCTCCAGTTCTGCTATCGGCACACTCAGCACCCTGCTGTGGGAATCTGCGCGAGAACCTGGTTGCCCGGCTTTTATGCTGGCCAGCACTCTTCTCGAAGCCTGTTTTGAACACTTCCAGGGTAAGATGCAGGCACCCTTGCGCATCCCCCTGTCTTTGTGCCGCGCACTCCCTATTGCCTGCGACCACACGACTCCGACAAGCTGCGACCTGTGGAGTCAGCTCGACTTTGCACTCGAGCCATGCCCGTGGACTCCAGCCAGCCTTCCGGACATGCTACCTTTCCACGACGACGACCAGCCCCTTCTGGGGGCACATCGCTTGCCCTTCTCATGCGGGCAGTTGAGGCAGTTTCTTCTACCTCAATGCAGCCTTGGGGACGGCTGGGATATTCTCCTCGCTATCAGTCAAAAGGATTTGGAGCAGTGCCGCGCACTCCAGCTGCGCTCCTGTGATTTCCTGTCAACCGACACGCACTGTTTTACGGATGGCTCCTTTGATGCCGGGGTGCCAAACCCTGAGAGCACTTGCACATGGGCATGTGTCTTCATCTCGCCCCACTCCGGACGATGTGTCGCTGTCTCGGGCCTTGTGCCTACTTGGGCCTTCCCCGTCGACAAGCCCTCTGCTTTCATCGCCGAATGTTACGCCCTCCTTATTGCCGCCTGGCTGAGTGTCACTCGGTTCCATCACTCCCAGATTGTGCTTAGATCCGACTGCACCTCGGCCATCGGTGTATTTCAGGGCATTTTTGCAGGAGCCCCTGATGGGGTTGCGGCTGTGCTGCGCAGTCTTGGCTTGTTTTGTCGCGAATTTTCGCACTTCTGTCCAAGGGTTGCCCATATTAGAGGCCACCAGGGGTGTCTTGGCAACGAACTTGCTGACTGCCTTGCCCGAGCAGCGGCCAAAGGACGTCCATGCGGGCGGTTGGAATGGTCACCTGACAACTCCCAGCCTTGGTGGCACCAGGGAGGTTCCCCACTGGGTTGGGCATCTGTTGCCATCGCACGCTTTGCGCGCAATGTCTCATACCCGTCCCCTTGTGCTGAGGGCCTGCAGCCCTGCCGCGATACTCTCGGCCTTGAACCTCTGCAGCTTGTCGCTCCTTTTCTGCCCACCCCAGCCCCTCCAGGTACGAGTGACGGTCAGAGCAGCTGGGGCCACTTCTCGTTGCGAGTCTGCTCTTTCAACGTGCTCTCCCTTAACAGCCAGTCGCTAGAGGGTCCCGCCGCTGAGGGACTTGCCTTCCAGCCGGCAAGACCCACCCTCCTTGCCAACAGTCTCCGCGACGCTGGCATCCACATTGCAATGCTGCAGGAGACGCGAACAGAAGAGGGCGTCCTGCATTCACAGGGCTACCTCCGCTTCGCCTCTGGAGGCACTCGGGGCACCCTCGGTGTCGAGGTGTGGATCTTGGAAGGCCACCAGCTTTTCTCTTCCAACCATGGCCCCGGCCGTGTGCGCCTAACCAGAGAGGCATGTGTTGTCGCGCACCGCGACCCGCGCCGCCTGCTGCTCCTTTTCAAGCAGGACGGCTTCAGTTTGTTGATTGTTTCAGCGCACGCCCCGCACCGTGCATGCGAAGTCAGTGCCATCGATGAATGGTGGAAGGAAACCCATCGCCTCTGTGTCAGGCATGCGCAGTCATCCCCGATCTTGTTCGGTGGAGACATGAATGCTTCTGTTGGTTCCGTGCCCACCGCTGCCATCGGCGATCATGACCCGGACCAACAGGACGAGTCAGGCGCCATGCTGGCGTCATTTCTTGCTGCGCAACAGCTTTGGCTGCCGTGTACCTTTTCCTTTTGCCATAGTGGTCCGTCCGGCACATATATGCAGAAAAGGAATGGGGCTATGTCGAGAATAGACTTTATTGCCTGTCCCGATGCCTGGAAAAGTGGGAACATCAGCACGTGGACCGATTCCACTCTCCATGCTGGGCAGACTTCCATCGACCATGTTGCCACATGCTGTCAGCTCGACCTTCCCCTCAACCTTTCTGGCAAACCCGGGCACCGCAGCAAACGTCGATTCGATGGACGGGCTATGCTCACGCCCAAGGGGCGGGAGGCCGTGGAAGGCATTTTGCAGCATGCCCCGCAGATTCCATGGTCTGCCAATCCGCATGCACATGCCGCGACTCTTGTGAGTTATCTTCAAGATGCTCTAGCTACTGCATTCCCTCTTCAGCCAGGCAGACGGCACAGGCCTTACCTCTCTGACTCCACCTGGGCCCTGCACAGTGAGGTCGCCAGGCTAAGGAAGTCTTGTACGCGCATCAAATGCGCTCTGAACTTTCATTTCCTCGCTGCCGCCTTCCAGGCATGGGCTGGCGCTGACGGGCGCATCCTCATGCGTATGCTCGACTCCGCCTGGACTCGGGAGGCTCATCGAGCGGGGGCCCAGCAGAGCCATCATCTTGGAGAAGCATCGCGCAGACTCAAGGCAGCCTGCAAGCAAGACCGGGCCACATACTTCAGCGAGCTCGCGGACGAGGTCCAGCGAGACGCACCCCACGCCAGTAAGGCAGTCCATCGTCTGATGGGCCTCCGACGCCGTAAGCCTTTCCGCCCAGAAGTCTTACCCATGCTCCAGAAGGCCGACGGGAGTCTTTGCCGAACTCCCGATGAGGTCGTCCACCGATGGCGTGAACACTTCCGAGACCAGGAAGATGGTTTCGAAGCCTCGCCACACGAGCTCGCCGTTCTACCTGTAGCGGAGGCTGGCCCTGTTGGCCCCCCGCTTCTCAGCGACATGCCCTCGCCTGATGTTCTGCTGCAGGTCATTGCCTCCTCGCAAAAAGGTAAGGCGGCCGGGCCCGATGGCCTTCCGGCTGAGGTTGGCCATGCCTCCCCTCAAGCCCTGGTGCGGCTGCTTATGCCTCTCCTTGTCAAGATAGGCTTTACTTGCGAAGAGCCTATAGGTTTCAAAGGTGGGACCCTTAGCCGGCTCTACAAGGGTAAGGGCGACACTTCTCAGTGCGCCAGCTACCGAGCCATTATGCTCCTCCCGACTTTGGCTAAGTTCCTTCACAAAGCTTTCCGCCCTGGTCTCTATGAGGTCTTCAGGAGCAATGCTGCACCGGCACAGCTAGGCGGACTCAAGGCGACATCCGTCGTTTTGGGCTCCCACCTCACCCGCGCCTTTACCAGGTTCTGTGCTTGTGCCGGCAAGACTAGCATTGTTCTCTTCACCGACGTTGCATCTGCTTATTATTCTGCTGTCAGAGCCCTCACTGCCCGTAAGACTCCAGATCCTGTCGGGAGCCCACCCTCTTGCCCCGACCGCGATCATCTTGCGGAAGCCCTCCGGCAGCCCTCTGCCATGGCACAGGCTCAGGCCCCTCCTTGGGTCGAAGCTCTCACGGCCGAACTGAACAGCAACACCTGGATGTGTCTAGCAGGTGACCACCAGCCGATCGTAACTCGTCAGGGCTCGCGTCCTGGCTCGAGCTTTGCAGACTTGTTTTTCGGTGTCACCATCCCGCGCATGCTGCGGTGGCGAGACGACGCGCGCTCCTGCCCAGCAGCGTCACATCCGCACATTGAACACACGCCTGAGATATGGTGGGACGGCCTGTGTGACTTCTCCCCGCCATCTGCCGATCCCTCTGCGTGGCGGGTCTCCACCAGGCTCAGCGATGTGATCTGGGCTGACGACCTTGCCAAGTGCATCATCGCTCCCGAGGCGAACAATGCGGCTTTCGCCGCCGCCTTCGAGTGCGGACTCCTTGCCGATGCCTTTTATGCCCACGGGTACGAGCTTAGTTTTGGCCCTACGAAGACCGCTGCGATTATTGTTCCGCGTGGCCCTGGCGCTCGCAAAACGCGACGCGCTCTCTTCAGCTCCAAGCCCGTGCTACCGGTTTTGCGTGAGGAACAGGGAGCTGCCGAGCTCCCACTCGTTACCTCCTACCGCCACTTAGGGGTCAAGATCACGTCAGCTGTTTCTCTCATTGCGGAGCTACGGCACAGGGCCTCGCAAGCTTGGGCTGCCTACCAGCAGGGATGCACCAGAGCCAGAGTCTTCCGCTCAGGGCGGATCGCGCTCAAGCGGCGCGGGCTCCTTCTCTCCACGCATGTCATGACCCGTTTGCTTTTTGCTTCCGGCGCTTGGCCTGCTCTTAGCAAAGGAGAGCACGCTTTCTTTTTCAGGACGGTCATTGCCCTTTACCGCCACACGCTTGCCATTCCGCACGGGGGTGACCAACACCTCTCACATGCCACAATCTGTGCGCTGATTGGCCAACCGCCTCCTGAAGTGTTGCTCCTGACGGAGCGTGCGCGCTACATACTGCAGCTTGTCAATGCGGCACCTGCGCCGCTATGGGCCCTCATACGGCGCGACCCGCCGTATGTTGCGCATGTCCGCGAAGCCCTACTCTGGGTCTACCGTTGGGTGTGCGCCACATCCCCCCTCGGTGACCCCGAGTCGACCTGGCCTGAGTGGGAACTTATGCTTAAGCAGCGCCCGCACGTCTTCAAGGCTCTCATTAAGCGGGCTAGGGGTCTTGAGGTTGTTAGGACGTCTTGTTTCGCTGCACTGCAAGCTGTCAGGCGCACGTTGGAACAGCTTGCGGGTTGTGCCCAACCCCCATCTGACTCCACGCTCCGCTATCAAGAGGCGTGCCTGCCATGCCGTATTGCCTTTCCAAGTCGTACCGCTTGGGCCTGCCATGCGGCGCGCTTGCACGCTTATCGTGCACCTTCTACCCTTCTTGCTGCTGGCTGCGCACAGCCTCTGTGCAAGGCCTGTGGGCGTCTCTACGCCAATATTGGGCGGCTTAAAAGGCACATCGGGGCATCGGCCAAGTGCAGGCGTGGATGGGGGGCTTTTCGTCCCGCTTCCTCTGTTTCTCCTGCTGTACACCCTGAAGCGCCGCCTGTTTGCACCCAAGGCGATTGGGACCACTTCTCACTCGAGCTCGATCCGGCCTTTGCCCACCCGGGTTTGCTAGCCGACCTGCGAGCTTTAGATTCGCCCACGCAAGAGCTGGTCTGGGGTCAAGTTGTTGAATACATTGAGCCCCTTGATGTCCTGCGCAATACCCTCGACGAGTGGCAAAAATCCCCAGGTCCCTTCCAGGACACCGACTTTGTTGCCACTCTCGCAGCGGATGTCCGTTTGCTTCTCGACCCCGAACTCTTGTGTGATGACTTCCGGGCTCCGAAGCATCCCCCCATGCCAGCTGTGGCATGCCCGCCTTTGCCTACGGCCGGACCTGGCAAAATCGGTTTCGTCCTTACCGGGCATGTCTGCACAGTCACGATCAGTGACCCACCGCTTAGGGACTTTGTTTACCCTTTCAGGGCTAGTGTGCCGTTGGCAGCCGCCAGACGGCAAGCAGACTGGCTGGAAGCCGCGTGTGACTCTGTTGGCGCTGCCCTGCAGCAATCCACGTCACATCCTGTCGCCTTCCGCCTCTCATCCCTTGCCTCAGAGTGCCTTGCCCCGGTCCCTGAGTGGCTTCTGTCTTGCGGTTTCAGGGTCGAGTCAGGGTACATTCGCTCTCCTTTGGATTGAGCTTATGCACCGACTCCCCATTTCACCTGTTTCACTGTCGAATTCATTGCGAGGAGCGCGTCCCCTGGACCCATGCTCACCAAGAAAGAAAGAAATTACTACTACTACTACTACTACTACTACTACTACTACTACTACTACTACTACTCCTACTACTACTACTACTACTACTACTACTACTACTACTACTACTACTACTACTACTGCTACTGCTACTGCTACTGCTGCTACTACTACTACTACTACTACGACTACTACTACTACTACTACTACTACTACTACTACTACTACTACGACTACTACGACTACTACGACTACTACAACACTATACCACAACTACTACTACAACTACTACAACAACTACAACTACTACTACGACGACTACTACTACTACTACTACTAATACTGCTGACTACTACGATTACTACTGCAGAGAAGCTCAAAGCATCGAGTCCGAAGTCAGTGCCCTCCCGTCACAGAGCCGAGCCTGGCTCTAGCTGTCTTGCCAGACCCAAAGACTCCAACACCCCACGGTTTAGGGTTTAGGGGTTTAGGGTTTAGGGTTTGCGGTTTAGGGGTTTAGGGTTCAAGGTTTAGGGGACTTTAGATTATAACAGCAACCCTGACAAGATATACGGCTTATACTGACTATACCTGATTAATTATTCGGGCTCCTAACTTGTAATTGAAGGTATGTTCCTTAAATTCGTGATTTGGGAGTCTCTGGGTTACGAGACGTACGGAGGATGATAACATTGCATTCCCTCGTGATCCAACCCAGCGCTCAAGCCGCAGCGTGAAATCCAAAGACTTCTTGTCCCGAGGTTACCCTAAGTCCTTAGTTCCCATATGACTCGAAAACCCTCCTCACTCCGGAGATGCATGAAACGACCCAGATTGCACCGATCTGCAGCTGGCTGATGGGAGCGGAAACACAAGCCTGCATCGCCACGGCCCAAATTTGCGGTGAAACGAGACAGAGTACATGCGTCTAGTTAATATAGGGGCCATAATAAATAGAATAGGGTTGTGGGGGTATATTATGCTATACTTAAAAAAGGACCCCCAAGATTCAGGCCCCTACATTAGTTACTTCGCCTCCGAAAGGCTCAGGGCGTGGCGCCTCGGAGGTCCAAGCTGGACAGTTCGGCGACTCAACTTAGGGTTTAAGGTTTAGGGTTTAGGGTTTAGGGTTTGTCCTCAGATTAGCAACAAAGGTACTGTATACAAGTATCCTATCCTCTACGGCTAGGACTTCCATTAGAAAATACACCCAAAAGCACTGAACCCTTTAGGCCGCGAGCCTTGCAAAGCGTATAAATCCGCCCACATGGCTGTGATACCCAACTCTTCATATGGGGGGTTCCGAAAATTAGGGGTACCTTATTCTGGGGTCCTTGTAATAAGGATCCTACTATTTAGGGTGCTACATTAAGGGTCCCCTGTTTTCTGAAACTCCCATATGGATCCTAGTCAGCCGAGGATCTATCACGAACCGCGGGTCTCGCCCAAAAACCTACATCCAGGTTGTGAGCGCAACATCCCCCCAAAGGATTCTAAAGGGTATCCTAAATGGTACCGTATATATATTCTATATGGCATATATAAGGTACTTCAAAGTATCCTACAGTAACCCTAAATCCGAAACTCTCAGCCTCAAATTGTGCCCTTTAAAGGAGCATTACCCCATCACTCTTTGGCCGAGCTCCTCTATGCACTTGAACAGGACTTTAAGGTTTAGGCTGAGGGGCCTCAGACCGGCTGCATGTGGCTGAAAAGCTCTTACTTAAACTGAGCGTGTAGAACCCCTGTAGAATCTAGTGCTGGAGATACTCACCCATCCAACAAATATCCACCCTAAACGCCCTAAACCCTAACGCATAAAACTCTAAGCCCAGCTCATTATAGCCCGCCCTCAGACAAGAAGCTGAACAACACCTTTGTAACAGTCTCTAGAACCCTAGAAAGAACTACAGAGAATCCTCGCAAAAGCGCAAGCTAACACCCTATTTAGTTGTGTTGTACAAACCCCTTCAAGACTTCCTAGGCAGGAGGCGTTTGGGATCCCCAAGAGACCGTTCATGCCGTTCCTTTCTCTACTATTCAGTGTCAAGAAGGAGACCCCCACAAAAGGGCAAAAGGGTCTTCTTGGGAGACCTACTATAGGCGCGCTAATAATTACAATAAGGTTTTGGGGTCCATTATACCATAAATATAATGAGGAATCCCCAAGATAGACTTGGTAATTATTTAGGCCCGCATAGTACGTACAAGAAGGAAGGTGGACAAATTGCAATTTCGCTCTCCTGAGGGGGTGATGATAGACCATGTAAAGTTGATGATATAAACCCTGCATTACCTTAAGGACGTATTATGAAGGGTTCCCTTTTAAGGAAGCCTATAGTTAGTACCCTTACCTTTGAAAGGAAGCCGATGTCAGCCCCCCTAAACCCATTCAAAAGGAAGCCAATGTCAGCTCCCTAAACCTTCAAGAGTATTACGGGGCTCTAGAAAAAATCCCCTTCAAACGAAGCCTATAACTCGAGCCCTTATCTTTAAACGGAAGCCGATGTCAGCTCCCTTCACCCCAACCCCTCAACCTCTTTAGTGAAGCCAATGTCAGCTCCCTAAACCTGTTACGAGTATTTTGGGGCTCTATAATAGCGCTCCTTTTAAAGGAAGCCTATACTTAGTACCCTTACCTTTAAACGGAAGCCGATGTCAGCTCCCCTCACACTTAACCCTTCACCCCAAGTCGCCCTAAGTCCCTTCAAAAGGAAGCCGGCGTCAGCTCCCTAGTCCTTTTGAGGGTACTATGGGGCTGTGTAAAAAAGGTTCCAATTGAAGGAAACCCATATTTCGTACCCTTACCTTTGAAAGGAAGCCGATTTCAGCTCCCCTCGCCCTGTTCCCTAAACCCTAAACCGGAAGCCGACGTCAGCTCCTTAAACACTATAGTAAACACCCTTACCTTTAAACGGAAGCCGATGTCAGCTCCCCTCACCCTAAAACCCAAGTTCCTTCAAAAGGAAGCCGATGTCAGCACCCTAGACCATTTAAGGGTACGATGGGCTCTATAATCAATTTCCCTTTAAAGGAAGCCTATTCTTAGCACCCTTACCTTTAAACGCAAGCCGATGGCAGCTCCCCTCATGCTTTTGCTCGAGACCTCAGATACACAACTATCCCTTAGTTGAGGAATATTTCGAATTCCTTACAGGGATCTTCTATAAAGTTACGGGTTTAGGACACTTTAATATCTTGTAATCAGTCTCGGGGACCTGCAGCAAGCGCGGCCTCGGCAGCCTGCCGCGAACAAGCACGGCGCTTGGCACGGCGATCCTCAAGGAACTGGAGGCCGGGTTTGGGTTTGGGGGCTTAGGATAGAGTTCCTTTAAAGGGGTCTAATTATAAGGGATCCATAAGGGTTCCTATCAGGGATAGGGGTTTGGGTGTTTAGGGATTAGGGTTTGCGGTTTAGGGTTTAAGGTGTGCTTGACAGGTCGAGTGCTGGTCAGTGCGCTGTAGTATAAAAACATGCCCACCGCAAGGCCACCCTCATGCACGACTCACAGCAAGCCAAAACGGAGCCAGCCAAAATCCAAGCCAGCCAACAAATAAACTCCCCAGAGTCGCCTCAAGTCGTGTCGGATTGCGAGGCCCCCAACCCTGTCCAAGCAACATGTAGGAATTGTGCTAGGGTGCGTTCTGGGCCGAAAGGGCCCTGACCTTGATATTTCGATCGGATACCGGCTCCTGGTCCACGTGGAAACTATTCAAGCAATGGGCTACGTCAGGAGGGGCTCCCTGGACTCGCATCAAGTCGTGAAGGACTGGATTGGCCAATCCGTGCCGCTCCGTTTCCATACATGTGAACTCGCTCAAGTCTTGACGGATTGGGGGGCCCAAATCCTTGTCCAAACAATTTTAAGGTTTGCGGCGGGGTACGTTCTGGCCGAAGGGCCCTGTCATTGATTTGCCGAACTTTGGCCTCCGATCCCTGTCCAAGCAACATTTAGGGTTTGCGCTGGGGAATGTTCTTGGCCAAAGGGCCCTGTCAATGATCTTTGGATGTGTGGAAGGGCTCCTGGTCCGCTTGGAATTGGAAACGTGTTCAAGTTTCTAGCACCGCCCACAAGAGGCCGGAACCCTGTCCGGCGCCACTTTATTGGAGGGCTTTTGGTCCAGGTGAAGGCTGCCTCAAGTGAAGGATTCGGGGGGGCCCAATCCTTGTTCACATGGCAAAGTTTCTCCAAGCTCGCCTCAAATTGTGAAGGATTGGGCGCTTCAAGTCGTCGTGCAGTTGGAGGGCACTTCAAGTCGTGAAGGATTCGGGGGCCTCAATCCTTGTCCATTTGCAAAGGCTTCTGCAGGCTCGCTGCAAGTCATGCAGGATTGGGAGGCCCCTTTCCTTGTGCAGTTGGAGGGCGCTTCAAGTCGCGAAGGATTCGCGGGCACATTAGTGTCTAGCTCGGCGATGAAAGCTTGGCGACCTCTCCGGAGTGCGCTCGCAGGCTCTGCAGCAGAGCCTGCTTGGTCTCGCTGAGCGCTCGACTGCGCCCGCCTACCCCAACAGAGGCGAGAAGAGTGTCGGGCGGATTTCGGGTTTGGGGATTAGGGTTTAAGGGTTTAGGGTTTAGGGGTTGGAAGTTTAGGGTTTACGGGTTTGAGAATTCGGGGCTTCTTTCGGTGTAAATTTAGCGGTTTAGGTTTAGCGTTTCGGCGTCTAAAACTGTTTGTCATGGCGTTCCGAGCGAAAATAGGGTTGTTGGGTGCTTTTGGTGCTGCTGGGGTGCAGGGCGAAGGCTCGGGAGCTTTTATGACTTCTAGGGTTTAGGGCTTAGCGTTTAGGGTTAGGGTTTAGGGTTCTGGGTTTGGGGTTTTATGACTGGTAGGGTTTGGGGTTAGGGTTTAGGGTTCAGGGTTCAGGATTTAGGGTGTGGGGTTTTATGACTTGTACCTGTGCCCGAAAAGACCTGCCTCTTAGGGTTCCTTATTATGGTTTGTATATATAGTTCCTTAAGAGGGTAGGTCTTCTTAAATCCAAATCTCAAGATTGATCTGAGACAGAGGCCTCAAGTGCAGCAGTACTCCTCAATCAGTATGACTATGATAAATGCCCTTGAACGAAGGGGGTTGGGTAATTAGCAGGTTACATTGTTATCTAGAAGCGGATCTGCAAGCAACTTACTGACAGGACCGCTCGATGTCCTCACGAAGAACCCTCAGATTGAACTCCCAGTTCTATTTTGAGGGCTCAGCATTCGAACTACAAAGAACGGGTGTAGGCTTTCGGGGGCACACGAGGCACGTATTCTAACCCTGAAACCGAGAACAGATTGAAGAACTCAAAACCGTTCCGTTTACGGAGCCCTTGTAGTACCCCCATGTGCCACGATACCCTTACCGAAGGAGCCCCTTTAAAGGAGGGCTTGGAATCTCTGGGCCATCTGAACCCTAGCCTCGTACTTCACGCGCAAGCGATCTGCACGAGCCCGCTCACGAGTACCTCGCATTCTCACCACTATGGGCTATTAGAGCCTAAAGATCCCTATTAGGACCCGATTAAGGGTAGATTAAGGTACCCTTAAGGCCTAAAATAGCCCATAGTGGCAAGCAGGGCTTGGAATCTCTTGAAAGGGTTTCTAGGGTTCTCCAAGGATTCCATGGGGGTTGAGGGTCTCCGAGTCTAGGAAGTGTAGGAATTGCGATCGTAGGGCTTTGTGGGTTAGGAGATAGGGGACTGGGATTAGGGTTGTGAAGGGTTTAGGGGTGTGGGGGCTTAGGGAGTTTGGGGTTTAGTGCTCCGGGTCCCCTAATACAGCAGTTGCTTTTTTCATGCTTGGAGGCTCATGGGGCTTAGTAAGTACAGTTATAAGTACCTTAACTGAGGATATAACCAATTATAAGTACAGTTACCTTATTTATAACCCTAGTTACTAAGTACCATGAACATCTAAGTGGATTCTTGGCAAGGAGTTTCGTTTGAGTTAGCATAGTGAAGAAACCACATTATCTACTCACTCTAGATCCCCACTATGATACCTTAAACTAAATTCCTTAACCCTGCAAGAACCCCGAATAGAACCCAATCATAAACCCTAACTAACCCCAGAATAGGGTTTAAGCTTCTAGATATTCGGCACACTGAATTCCACGACCCAGGGCTCCGTAACTTTATGGAACTCCACGATGGCTCTGCAGTGAACGACTTAGGGTTCTATACGGTCCTTTCAGGATTCTATAGCAAATCTAGAGCGGCAGGTACTACAAGGGTTCACAGTTTGGGGCTAGGGCTTAGGGTCTTAGCTTTCATCCAGCTGCTTGTGAGAACTCGTCCTGAGCGCGCCCTGGACCTTCTACTCGCTTCACAGATCACTGCAGACTGATAGATCGGCTCTGCCCAGGAACCCCCATCGGGTTGCTGTCGCTCCGCAGACCCCCGGGAGGATCCAAAAAGTAGATCCCATAATGGGGGTTCCTGTAAAGTACCCTTAGTAGTACAGGGCCCCAAATTAGGGGATCTACTTTCTAGATCCTTCCGGGTGTCTGGGTCAAGGCCCAAGCTTTGCCAGTCCGATCTCCAGTATGTCCCGGTATGTCCCCAGGCTCCAAGCCTAATATGGGGGCCCCAACAATGAGAAAGGGTTTGCGGGGTATACTATACTGTAACTAGAATAAGGAACCCGCAACATAGTATTGGTAATTATTTAGGCCCCTGTAGTACTTTTCCTGGCCGCGGCATCATACGGTGACGGTGGCGGTCGGGGTGCGCATCGCGATGCGCCTCCCTTGAATCGTCGTGCATCCCCCTCGGCACTGAAATGCTAGCCACCGGAGTTCCAGCTTGGACGGTCCAGCTATGCCCCCGAGCTAAGACCATGAACAGTGGCATTACGGCGCCATGTCTTTCTGGGCTCGGTGCGAAGAAAGCTGGGTTTATGTCTCTGGGAAGCTAGAATGGCTGTATGGCAAGAAGCAGACAAACCGAAAAAAAAAAACATACGATAGCCAAACCTAGACAGAGCTTACTATCGGGGCTTACAATCGGGGCCTTAACGATTAGAATCGGAGTTTCCTACAATTACAGGCTACCATTATTTTGGGGCCCCTATAATAAGGATCCTTTCATGCGATGAAGCTAGCGGGACGGTGCTAGGATACTCTTGCGACTGGCGATCCTTGGGCGGCCCCGACCCCCTAAGATGGGGGCCTTAATGATTACCTATACTATTTTTTTTTGGGGGGGGGGGTCCTTATAATAATCATACTATAATGGGCCCCAAAACCCTTTTCTAATTATTAAGGCCTCTATATATTAAATCCGTTCGACTTTCGGCCTCCACAGCTTCTACCATCACTCAATGACTCTCACTGGGCTTTAAAAACACCAGGGAGAAAACAGCATAAACGTTTATTTCATGCGGGTTCCTTTAAGAAAAAAGTGTCAAAGTTTGGTGCTCAAAGTCAAAAACCCTAAACCCGAAACCCTGAACCCTAAACCTCAGGATGAGCAGAAAAACTTGACGCCAAAGCCCAGAGCCCTGAAGCCCCAACCTCCGAAACAATGAGACCGAAACTCTGAAACAGGAAGCCAAACAATCTCAGATCCCTAATCTAGGGGCTAAGGGCCTTAATTATTAGACTAGGGTTCCTTATTATATTTGTTGTTCTGAAACAGCAAAGCTCAACAGTCTCAGAACCCTAATCTAGGGACCTTAATCATTCGACTAGGGTTCCTTATTATAATTATAGTATACTTAACTCTTAGACTAGGGCTTGGAGGGTTCCTTATTATAAATGTAGTATACTCAATCCCCCGACCCAGTCCGAGTCGCATAGGTGGCAAAACTGGCATGCTGTGCCCAGCTTGCAGCCACCTTCCTGAGGCGGAGCTTAGGGCTTCGTTTACGGGTTAAGATGGTTTAGGTTTTTTTGTTTTAAGTGTGACGGGTTTTCTCCGCAGATCCAGCTCACCCTATGGAGGACACACACTGGTTTAGGGTTTAGGGCTTAGGGTTCAGGGACTCGGGCTGAGGGCAAAGCTTATGGGTTAAGATGGGCCGGGTTTTGGATTTTAGGGTTCAGGGTTTAGGGGTTAGTTTATGGGTTAAGATGGGCCAGGGTTTGGGCTGCCTAGGCAGCACTTAGAGGCAAGGGAATACGGGGGGGGTCGGGGACCTAGTAAGTAGTTAGTAAGTAGACTTATAAGTACCCTAAAAGGGACCCTAAGTGGGGTTATGGTACTTATTAGTCCCTAGAACAACCAGTTACTAAGTCCCCCGACCCTCCAAGTAGGGAATAGTAAGGTTCAACGTAGGCTGTCCTGCTTGCAACTCTACTTGCGATCTATGTGCCACATCGCCTGATGCCGCAAAGCCTACATCGCAAATCCTGAAGAGCCGAAACGTCGCAAAGCACCGTACACCCATCGAAGCACTAACTCTATACTCTATGCTGCAAACCCTAAATAAGGTAAGCCCCAAAGCCCTAAAAAACCTCAGACTCCAGACATTGAAGCCTTCTCAACCCAATAACCTGAAATCTTATGCAACAGCCCAAGCACTAAAGACTATACACTGAGGCCTTCCGCATAGCCTTAGCAAGACCACAAAAGAAGCGAACCTGCAGCCGAACACGACTTGAGCGAACCTATTCTGAAAAGCATGACAGGAAGGCTCACATGGGTGGTTGTCAGAATCATGGTCCCCCTGTTGAGTACCCTGCATAATAGGTGCCATAATATATTATGGACCCAAAAAGGGACCTAATTTTGAGAACCACCCACATACTGAACATACTCCATAGTGAGAAACATGAGGCTCCCTGAGGAACCTACCCCTGAACCAATGATGTAGAGGCGTTAATTAATAATTAGCATAGGGTTTGGGGGCCCATTATACTATAATTCTAATAGGAACCACCAACCTAATAGAGGTAATTATTTAGGCTCCTTTACTACAGACATGAGAACCATAAGAACTCGATACTCAACACCATAACCCAAAACCGGGGCCCAATGCTGCTAACCATGGACTCCTTTTGAGATCATGATAAGGAGTCCTGTATCAAGGTAGTATGTCACTAAAGAGGTATGCAACAAACAAAGGAGCCCCAAACCCCAAACCCTCTTAACCCTCACCCCTTAACCCCGGACACTCTTAACCCTAAGCCCTGAATTACCTTACCCTACCCGAACCTTACCTTACCTTACCCTGCCCTCCCTACCCTACCTAACTCCTACCCTACCACCCTACCCTACCGTACCCTACCTTACCGGATCCTATCGGACCCCAGCCCTGAGCCCAGTCCTTCAGGTGAAAGAATCGACACGGCTTGCACGTGCCGTTCACATGCGCCAAGAGCCTGAGCTTGAGATGTTGTTGAGGTTGTAAACAGGGCTCTTAAGGGGTGTTCGGGGTTCTCGAGCTTTTGATTTCTTAAGCTTTTTAAGTTCGGGCTTTAAGAAACGCTAAAGCCAACAAGCTTCTTTTCGGCAGGGTGCTAAAGGGCTGTTAAAACTCTTAAGGTTTCTGCGTGGATCTGTTCGGGCTTACAAGGCTTGAGCTTTTCAGGTCAGAGGTCTACGGCTTCGCCATCTTTCGATTCTGGGGGGGGGGGTCTGGGGATTTAGGGTTTAAGCTTCTGGGGGGAGGGGGTCTAGAGTTTGGGGGTCTGAGGCATGGGATAGACCGAAAGCTGTCTTCAGCCAATAAGCGCCGAAGAAACCACGCCATGGCCTCTACATAGGGTTTTGGTGCCCATTATACTAGAATTATGCTGAGGAACCCCCAAAACTTAGTATAGGTAATTGTTTGGGCCCCTGTAGTACCAACCCTTTCAAGCTGGCCAAGCACAGTTCGCAACAAACCACTGAACCTTAAACCCTCAACCCGAAACTTAGTCCAAGGATAAAAGGAGGGACCCTTAATAAGGACCCCTAGGAAAAAAACCCTTAATATAGAGATTATATACCCATTATATAGCCCATTGTAGGGTAGGGGTCCCCATTAGGGGTCCTTCCTCTTCCCCTTTGAGATAAAACCCTAAGCTGAAACTATAAGCTCAACAAGGCCCTACCAAGCTGGGCTCCTGAGTAGTCCTTTTATAGTAAAGGGTACCACTTGTTCCTACTATTCGGGTTTAGTAGAGGGACCCCTGAAAAAAAAAAACTGCAAAAGGGCACTACTCAGGAACCTAGTAAACAAGGGGCGACCCTCAGCTACCCGAACAACCGAAAGGCCTCCGGTTCTCTTCAAGTCTACTCGTTCAGGGGTTAGGGTTCCTCTAGGGTTTAGGGTTTGGGTTCCAGCGGTTTAGGATTTGGGCTTGGGTTTAGAGTTCAGGGTTTGGGCTCCCCTAAACCCTAAACCGGCCCCCCCCCACCCAAACCCTGAACCCTTAAAACCCCAAACCCTGAACCCATCCGCCTTCCTGAAGGAAGAACAACGCAGGAGGCAACCATGATGGAAGTCTGCGCATCCCAGTTGCGGCAGCAATCTGTCTAAGCAACTCAATCGATCGAGACCCGTGTTGTCTTATTCTTGGGAGAGTGGTCAGGCTTCATTCGATAGTTCTGGTGCAAGGCAGCGATTGCTATTTCTGCCTGACCGACCAAAGGAGATGGCACGGGAAACACGTTCCGAACTATCGAATCCACAAGGTGCAGCCAGCATGCATGAGTCCACAGTCTCAGAATCAGGCGAGTCTGAACTCCGCCCCATGAGGCTTTGCAATCAAGGGTTAGGGCCCCGCATCTCTCATTTCTGCCACGGCCTTTTGACGCAAGACAAAAGGCACTATGTTGAAAAGCGCACTGAATAGACATCGTCTGATGAACGAAGACGGATTCCTCAGGAACCCTAAACCCCAAGCCCTAAAACGAGTACGTAACAAGGGGATCTACCATGGCCTAACCCAGAGAACCCAATACCCCTTAATTAAGAAATATACCTTAAACTTTCGAGGCCTTAATATTATGATTTTAAGGTACATTCCTTAATTAAGGGGTATTGGGATCTCTGGGAACTACATTGGGCCAAAAGCGGACAAAGCTGACATGTCCTGCAGATTCCCAAAGTACCAAACTCTCACATCCTCAAAACGAAATCATCACATCGGGCTCGGGATTTCTAAAGACCCCGAACCTAATCCTAAACCCTAGACCCTAGACCCTGAACCCTAAACCCTAAGCCAAAACCCTAAACCCCAAACCCTAAAACCCAGAAACCCGAATCCAGTGCGGCGGGGGCAGCGAAGCATGTGAGATCTGCGAGGGGCTGGCAGAGTTGGCCACGTCCTGGGAGATGCTCGGAGTTTAGGGTGTAGGGGTTCAGGGGCTTTTAGGGTTTAGGGGTTTGGGGTCTAGGGTTCAGGATTCTAAAGGCTAGGATTAGGCTTTAGGGTTTAGGGCTTGTTGCTGGGCTTTGGTATCGGTTTGCACAACTTTTGCCTGTTTCATAGGAGTTTCCGAACAGGGGGCCTTAATATAGCACGCCAAACAGTAGGATCCTGATTGTAAGGATCCCAAAGTAAGGTATCCCTAATTTTCGGAAACTCCCTCATAGGTGAGCTATAAGCTTTCGTCGCGAGGTTTGATCTGGTTGTACAATGTAGCGGCCTTCATATTTGCAATAGGGTTTTGGGCTCCTTTATAGTATAATCATCATAAGGAACCCTAGGGAATGACATAGGTGATTATTTAGGCTTCTATATTAAGCTTCTATAGGGTCCCTTGGTAGGCTGGTAGGGTTGGTATGACAGGTTCGGTAGAGAACACCCGTAGCATTTCTCCTAACTAAGCCCTGAACCCCAAGCCCCAAACACCAAACCCCAAACCCTAAGCCTAACCAGCACTGGGGGGTTTGGGGGGGTCTTAGGGCTCGAGGGCTTCGGTTTCGCAAGAATTTCTTTGCTTAGTTCCCAAAGTACCCATCGGTTGAAAAGCTCAAACTTTCAGGGTAAGACTACCTCAGAGGAGAACCAAAGTTGAAAAGCTGAGTTTTGGACCACCATGTTTTGGGTCTAGGCTTAGCAGCTCAAAATAAGACGAGAATTGCAGACCTGCATATTGGTGTAGGAAATTACGGAGGATCCACTCTTAACACTGCAACGTCTAGAAGCTCCCCTCTTTAAAGGATTTACCAAACTGGCCTACCAACTTGCAAAGGAGTTTCGGGTCCTTTGGGTGTACTACAGATTAACTTTACAGGAACTATAAAGGAATAATGTAACACAAGCTCCGCTTTTGAAGGGCTTAGGTGAGGCTCAGGGTTCAGGGTTTCAAGGCTGCGGCGATTAGGGTCTAGGGGTTCGGGAAAAGCTAGGGTTGCCGCCGTGAAACATTGAATTTCTTTTATAGGAGCAGTATCACGTGTATTTCATATAATGCTTATCCTGTAGCTCCTAGCTGTCTAATTATTAAGGCTCCTACATTAACCCTAACCCGAAATCCTAGCTTCGGCCCCACTTCAACGCCAAGCGACGTCCCTCGACGAGGCCGAACTGCAATCACTTTCTAGCTCAAGGCCCGGTATGCCGCCAAACCTTGGCAGACTGTTTAAACGGGTTTTGGAGGATGTCTATGCGTGGTTCTTTTAAAACAAACTTCGATGGCGCTATGAGGTACGTATTCTATTGGTCTAAAGTTCGGCTTTCGGAGCTGGTGGGTTCAGTGTTGCGGATTATGCGTCTGGGTCTATTACAGGGTGAACGCCTGGGACCCATACACGAAAAGCTTGAAGGATCCACAAGAAGCTTCTGTAGGGACCGCAACAAAGGACATAAGCATAGTCATTTTACAAGGATATCCCGACCTATTGGGCTTCATTTATATACATGGGATATCCCATGATATCCCTATCCCGGTGGTTGCTTACCATGTGCTCCTCAGAGCCCTCTTCTGGATGAAATTGCAGTCGAAACAAGGAACACCGGAGCTGAAAACAACAGCAGCCATAAGCATACTCAGCATCATGGCAGTCAGCATGACTATCATGCCAAGACTGCCCAGTATTGCCAAGAAACTCCCAGCAACAACTATTCCCCCTGATGGCAAACAGCACGAGAACGTGACATCACCAGCCGTTACAACTGCAAGGATAATTTAAGGGCCTTAATACTTAAAATAGGGCGTGGGGGCCGCCTTTATTATAGTTCTTGTAAAGAACCCTCAAAATGGTATCGGAAAAATTTATGTGCACCTATAGTAAAGGCAATGACTGCCAGAATAAGAAACGAAACACCCTCATGAGGATGAAATTGGTCCTTGCCCTGATTCTCATTAAGAAACTGGAGTCAGTGACCACGGTGCAGGTACTGGTGGTGGTGGTGGTGGTGGTGGTGGTGGTGGTGGTGGTGGTGGTGGTGGTGGTGGTGGTGGTGGTGGTGGTGGTGGTGGTGGTGGTGGTGGTGGTGGCGGCGGTGGCGATTGTGGTGCCGGCGGTGGCGGTGGTGGTGGTTGTGTATAGCAGTAGCAGTAGCAGCATTAGTAGCAGTAGTAGTAGGAGGAGGAGGAGGAGGAGTAGCAGTAGCAGTGGCAGTGGCAGTGGCGGTGGCAGTGGCAGCAGGCCAGTGCCATGGCAACGCAAAATCCGTATAAAACGGCTCAAAAACCAGAAACCCAACCAAGCCCTGGACACAAAACTACCTGTAAAACCTACAAAGCACCTTCCCGGCATACCGTATCAGCCCTTGCGAACCCTAAATCCGTAAACAACTAAACCCCTAAACCACAAATCCTAAACCCCTAAATCCCAAACCCTAAACCCCTAAACCCTTAAACCCCTAAACCCCAAACCCCTAAACCCCTAAACCCCTAAACCCCTAAACCCCTAAACCCCTAAACCCCTAAACCCCTAAACCCTAAACCCCTAAACCCCTAAACCCTAAACCCCTAAACCCCTACACCCGAAACCCCTAAACCCCTAAACCCCTAAACTCGAAACCCTTAAACCCCTAAACCCGAAACCCCTCAACCCCTAAACCCCAAACCCTAAACCCCTAAACCCTAAACCTCTGGACAAGGGGGCCGAAAGTCGGATGACGCAGAGCCAGATTGGCTGCCGTCTGACACGCGAGCACCTCACTCCCAAAAAACACTGAGGGGTTTGGAGTTTTGGGTTAGTCTTCCCAGGACAGGCTTTTGGGGGTGTCAAGTTGCATCAGTGTCCTAGAAGGCTATCTTGGGATTTCAGACGAGTTCACAGGGCTTGTACTGTGTAGGGACCTGAACATTTAATGCAAAACAGGGTCGCGGGGTGCGCTGTGACATGCATGCTGCCGGCATGATGAACTCCGAACCGGTGTGGAGCTTTAGGATTTGGCATTGCGGAATCTGGGTTCAGAGACAGACCCTGTGCTGGAAGCTCTAATCTGTAATACGGCGTGCTTAAAGGGAACATCTGCACATTGAGCGCTATATGCGGGGACCACGAAGGGAATGTGCATGTATACATATGTGCATGTATGTAGAGAGGTTGTATTTATGTACAGGAATGATCATATAACATATATGATACGCACATATGCATACAATACTGACAGACAAACAAACAAACAACAGACAAACAAACATGTGACATGCAGAAAGGAACAGGAAAACGAACAAACAAGCAACCAAGCTAGCAAACAGACATCCCTGCATCCATGCATCCATCCGTCCGTCCATCCATCCATCCGTCCATCCATCCATCCATCCGTCCATCCATCCATCCATCCATCCATCCATGCATCCATGCATCCACGCATACATCCATACATCCATACATGCACGAATGCATACATGCATACCGATATGCGCGCATACTGCATGCCTCCATGACTGCATAGCATCATGCCTGCCTACCTGCATGTCTACATACATGTGTACATGCCTACATAAATGCAAACATGCATACATACATACATGCATACATGCATACATGCATTACATGCATGCATGCATTCCATACATACATAATTCATGCATGAATGCATGCGTGCATACCTTCTGCCTGCCGCCTGTATACGTTACCTGCCCACGTACGAACATGCAGACAAACAGCCCGACAGGCAGATCCAAAGGCATACATCACACACATTACATACATGGGTGGTTGTCAAAATTAGGGTCCCTTTCTGGGTCCCTGTTAGCATACGGCACCTAATATTTAGGATTCCCAAAAAGGGGCCATAATTTTGACAACCACCCACATGAAATACACGACGTACCTTACATATATTACGTACCTTGACATGCACTGCATACCTTCCATACACGACATACGTTAGATACATTACATACATCATGCACATCGCATAAACCCCAAACCTTACGCCCCAAATTGAGCAGGAAAAAGCCCAGAACCCTGAACCCTAAACCCTGCAACCACTCATGCCTCTCTCGGAAAAACGTTGCTGCCATTTTGAAGGGTGCGGTCTAAGTCAGGGTCTCTTGGGGGGGAGGGTGGCTCTTGTGAACATGGTGCTTTTTGTGGGGAACCATGTGTGGAACCTGAAACAGGATCCAACTTTAGAGAACTACCAGTTTTGAGATACTTTACGTCATATGTTGCAATCAATCGTACCGTCATTCTGCGGCACGAAGAAGACAAGAAGAAGAATAACGACGCGGCACCTGCTTGACCTTGAACCGAAAGCCTAAGCAGTAAGCCCCAAAAACCTGAACCTGAAAAGTCCGTCTTGGAGCGAAACCTTTATGAGCCAGGCCCTTCCCCTCGGCACTGGTTGCTCAGTCAAGGAAGTGGAATGCTCAAAGGCTCAGGTGCCGTGGTAAGAACGGCTATGCATATTCGAACTGGCGCCGCGATCATCCCTAAGCCCTAAACCCTAAATCCTAAAGTGGAGTTACAGAAAGGGCCCCAAGCTGAAGGGACTTCATAGTAAGAGCAGCACGGAGCCGAATATCTAGGATCCAGATCTAGGATGCCCAGTAAACAAGGAATAAAAAGGGCTCCCTTTTTGGTATTGGGTATCTGTATAAGGAACCTAGGACTACAAAAAGGGAATAAGGGTACTACTGGGCATCCTAGAGATTAGGGTCTCTTGGGTTCCGGAACTTACGAGACTCCAAAGGTTCAGGCGGGGCTACTTGGAGGGTCGGGAGACTTAGTAACTAGTTACTCTAGGGACTTATAGGTACCATAACCCCAATTAGGGTCCCTTTTATAATAGGGTGCTTATAAGTCTACTTACTAACTACTTGCTAAGCCCCCCGACCGCCCCCCAGTAGGGGGTTGTGCGTAATCTTGGAGGCGCCTTAATCATGCGGGGGCATTGGAGTTGATGACGGCATACCTAAAGTCAGGAACCCGAAAGGAAACAATGTTGGAAACTTTCAGGCTTCTATATACAGTATTTTATTGCAAGCTGACGAGCTGCGATCATTCACAGCACTGCTGTTGTCTGAGTTCCCGGTCCCTGACTGACCTGCCAAAGTGTGGCGAAGACATGCAATTCAGTCACTCAGTCAGTGGCCACCCCAAGCCCCAGGCCCTAAACCTTTGACCCCAACCAAGGTCTAAAACCCTAAACCCGAAACCCTAAAGCCCGAAACCCTAAACCCCCAAACCCTAAAGCATACGCTGTGCTACCCACTCTCAACTCATGCCTAAACCCGATTACAACCTTCCCTGGTAGTTGCGGACACTCCAAACTGTAACGGCGGTTTTGGGTTTGGGGTCTTGGGTACTTGCTTTCGGTCGTTCTACGGACTCTACAGATAAAGCAAAGCCCGATAAGTCTTCCAAGTCAAGCTGCCAGTAGTGGAGCTGGTTTTCGGGTTTTAGGGTTTACCTCAACCCTGAAAAACCTACCTTTTTAGGGTTCCTTATTATGATTTCTAGAAATAAATCTTAAAAAAGGTAATATTATGATTTCTAGAAATAAATCCTTAAAAAGGTAGGTTATTCAGGGTTGAGGCAGAACTTCTGAAACTTCGGGGTTCGGTGCTTAGGCAGCAAAGATTTGTTGCCCAGGCTGCAAGCCCTAAAGGGAACTCCAGAAAGTTGGAATATGGATGAATTGTAAGA
Source organism: Symbiodinium sp. CCMP2592 (assembly GCA_905221615.1). Taxonomy (NCBI): domain Eukaryota; class Dinophyceae; order Suessiales; family Symbiodiniaceae; genus Symbiodinium; species Symbiodinium sp. CCMP2592. The sequence continues at coordinate 79,895 of CAJNDT010006047.1, forward strand.
TCCCCTAAAATTTTACCTCAAAGGGGTTACGATAATGATATTCCAACTTTCTGGCTTCTACTGTAAACCCTGAAACCCCACAACTCTGAAACCCTTGACTTGAACCCAAAACCCCAAACCACTCAACCCGTAAGCCCCTAAACCCTTAAACCCTAAACCCTAAACCCCAAACCCTTAAACCCTAAACCCTTAAACCCTAAACCCTAAACCCCTTAAACCCCCTAAACCCTAAACCCTCCACCCCTAAAACCCCCTAATCTTCTAGGCTTCGCTAGCATCTTTGAGCCCTTCACTCGGGCTTATATAGGGTGATAGGGGTTTCCCGGTTGGGGGGTTCAGGGTTGAGGGTTGAGGGTTTAGGGTTTGGGGGTTCAGGGTTGAGGGTTGAGGGTTTAGGGTTTAGGGTTTAGGGTTCAGGGTTGAGGGTTTAGGGTTTAGGGTTCAGGGTTGAGGGTTTGCCGGGGGTTCAGGATTTACGGTTTGTGCAAAATTCATCCTGACCATAAGAGGATCGTTGCTGAGGACCTCAAAAGAATCACGTGCGAAGGTGTCCACCCCGCAGCTTCCCAAGCATCTCCACAAGATTTGATACCTTTGAATGTGCGTGTGTGTGTGTATATGTATATATATATATATATAGCATCTCATTACAGATTCTAGGGTTATAGACTTACAGATAATCGCTAATGATTCTGAACTTCTTCGGGTTCTCTTGCGCTGGAGAGGTGTTTCAGGGTCAGGAGGAGGTTCGGTCCTAAGCCAGGTGGAGGTTCGGTCCTAAGCAGGCAAGAAGTAACGGGACCCTTCAAGGAACCCCTTGACAAGGTCCTTAGGGTTTGGGGTTGCCAGGGTTTGGGGTTTAGTAAATTTCGGGTTTAGACTTTAAAGGAACCCTTATTCAAGCAGTAGTCCTGGTCTCTCAGAGACTTCGCCCACGGGCAGGAGTGAGGATTAGGGGGACCCTTTGGGGATATAGACCCTCTCAACAAGTCCCTTTTAAGAAGGCCAGAAAGTAGCGCTACGAAGGGTACCCTAAACCCTAACTCTTAACCTTTCGGAAGGGTCCCCCTTGAGGGGTTTCCCTAATACCACCTAGGGCTGGCCTGAAGACATGCCAAGGACCGCCTCGGACGCTGTTGGCCTCGGCCAGAGAGCCGGCTGATGGATAGGGTTTAAGGGCTTAAGGCTTGCGGGTTTAGGGTTGTCGGGTTAAAGGGTTAACATAAGGGCCTTAATAATCAGAGTAGGGTCTTGGGGCCCAATATACTATATGTCTCAATCAGGAACACCCGAAATAGTATTGGTCTTTATTTTGTTGGCGCCTCTATTATAGTGCCCTTATAGAAACCCTTATAGGGCCCCTGTAAACGAACACCTTAAATTAAAGGAACCCTAGTATTGGTAGTTATTTAGGCCTTCGGGTTTTGGGTTCAGGGATTAGGGGTTTAGGGTTGAGGGTGGGGGATCCTGTCAGGGTTTTACATAAGGGTTCTGGGGCGGTTCAAGGTTCAGAGTTGTTGTGTGCTGGGTTTAGGGTTTAGGCTTTAGGGTCTGTGGTTGCAGGGCTCTCACTGTTGTTGGGTAGCTGTGCATGAGGGTGTTGACAAGGATCTACTAAGTTTCTACACGTCTTTCGTTAGCTTTAGATGCAACTCTAGAAGTATCTCAGTTGGGTTTCAGCGATTTCATGCTGCGGCAATGCACATGACCCCATTTTATGAATAAGTCCCACACGCCAGCAGAGATGATCCATAATTTACGATATATTCTATCTCAGGGGTATTGGGATCTCGGAGTGTCGGCTGTTTGCATGCCTCTAAGAGAACCCACAATGCAACCCTGAACACGATGGACTCCTTGAACCCCAAAACTCTCTGTGACCCAAAGCCTAAAACCTTTATACAAATGGGTGGCTGTCAATATTAGGGTCACTTTGGGGACCGTATTGTAATACGACACCTAATATTTAGGGTACCCAAAAAGGAAAATCGAACCTTCTCGCAGCCCCTCAACCCTGAACCCCAAACCTTGACACCCGAGCGAAGAACCGTGAACCCTACACCCCAGCCTCTAAGCCCTAGACCCTAAGCCTCAAAGCTTTAAAGGCTGAATAGGTTTGAGGCTGAGGGGCCCTGTGCCGGTCGTGTCTGTCACTTCATCGACGGTGCCCTCCGAGCTCAGCTCCCCTTTGCCTCTGCGTTAGCAGGGTTTAGGGTTTGGGTTCTTGGGCTTGTTTAGGGTGTAACGTTTAGGGTTCCGGTTTTCGGGTTTAGGGTTTTTGTTTAAAGCCGTTGGTTGAGGGTTTTTGTTGAAAGGCTTTCTTTAGGGTTTCGGTTCTTTCTTGTGTCAAGGCTTGCTTTAGAGTTTAGGGCTTGTGTTTCAAAGCTTCCTGCAGGGTTCCTTCACGAGTTCCTATCAGGGTCGCCCTACGGGTTCTGCAAGGAGGTGTGGCCTTTTTCAACGCTGAGTGGGTTCATAAATTCAAGCATGAAGACCATTCTGTAAGGACATGGGTGGTTGTCAAAATCATGGCCCCTTTTTGGAACCCTAATATGATACGGCACCTACTAGTTAGGGTACCCAAAAAGGCACCCTAACTCTGACAACTACCCACATGCAAGCTCCTGAAGCATCTTCGGATCCAAGGAATGGCTTGGGGATGTGGGATTGAGGGGGTAGCCGAAAACCCTAAGCCCTAAACCCTAAGCCCTAAACCCTAAGCCCTAAAGGTAAGGGCCTGGAAACCAGCTTGGGACTGCAAGCTAAGCCCTTACTTGTCCACTATCATAGGGGGACTAAAGCCTGACCTTCTGGATTACAGAGGGAATAACGTATCCCCAAAAAAGGGTTTAAAGGTTACTATAGTACTAAGACCTCCTCCACCACAAAACCTCTGAAGGATGCAGCATGCCAGCCTTGATGGCCGGTAGGCACAGACTACTGTACCAGAGCTACTGCAAAACTGGGAGTTCATCGTGATAGGTATCAGGTAGCACTAAGCAGAAGGTAGCCTAAAACCCTGAACCCTAACTCTGACATTTCTTCCATGCTGCTTTCCGTGGCCCCATTCCTCGTCGCTGGCGCTGAACTTTCCACAGCCTGTCGACGCTTCGCGGAAAATATGGGGGCCAGGGGCCAGGGGCCTTTGTGATTAGGGTTTAGGGCCTAGGGGTCCGTTTGTCATTAGACGAGGGTTCCTCGAAAGGGCACTCTTTGGAGTTTCTATAGGGTTTTGATGTAAGGCCTCCTTTGTTTCAATGTGGTTTTGGATTATTGATTATAGTGTCAATAAACTACGGAACCCTGAGGACTACGTCTCGGTCCTTAATTCTTAAACCCTTATAAGCCCGTAACCCTAAATTAGGGCTTGTGGCTTAGGGTTTTAGGGCTTAGCGTTCAGGGTTTGGGGGGCATGGGGTTTAGGGCTTGGGATTGATATTGGTTAGTATTAAGGATTCCTGATGGTGGTCGTGATGCCGGTTCCATGGGATCGCTGGACAATGCTGCTGCTGATGATGCTGTGCATAGGTTCGATAAGTTGAGCTGTGCTTGGGGCAAATGCAAAAATCCATTTAATATAGGGTCCTTAATGATTAGAATAAGGAACCCTCAACATAGTGTATGTAATTATTACGGCCATCATATTACATCGCAACCTGTGGGGTGCCCACTAGCCCCGAACAGCCTGGGTCAAGAATCCTCGAGCAAGATAACCGGCGTTCTGAAACCCATATGGGTTGTTGTCAAAATTATCGCCCCGTTGGGTACCCTAAATATTAGGTGCCGTATTATAATAAGCACCCAAAACGGGACCATAATTTTGACAACCACCCATATAGAACCCAAGAGCCCCATACTCCATAATTAAGGAATATACCTTAAATCATAATCTTAAAGCCACTATAATGCAAGGCATATTCCTTATTTTAGTAGTATTTGGCTCTCTGGGAAAGTCCGCAAAAACTTTTACCAAACCCCGAACCCTAAACTCCTAAACCCTAACCCCTAGACCCCAAAACCTTGAACCCCAAGCCTGCAATATAGGGGGCCTTGATAATTAGAATATGGTTCTGGGGCCCATTATCCATAGTTGTTTTAAGGAACCCCCAAAATAGAGTAGGTAATTACAAAAGCGCCTAGAGTATTCCATGCCCGAAAACCCAAGGCCTCCGCATTCGAGTTCGCTTCCGAACATCGGGAGCAGCCGGAAACCGAGTTCGAAGAGCTGAAATCCTCAAAGTACCCCGTCTTAAAAGGACTTTTGGGCACAGGGTGTAAGGTTTAGGATTTCAGAGTTTAGCAGGGTACAGGGCGTTGATAGAGTTTGGGGGTGTAGGGTTGCAATAGGGTTTAAGGTTTAAAGTTCAGGGGAGGGTCTTACAAGCATTTCCGCAAACAATGCAGTAATGCTGACTTCATTTTTGTAATACCCCCTCAATTACAAAACCCCACCCCCGGAACTCAATTATAAACCCCCCTCAATTACGAAACCCCCAGCCGGGAACAGAAAAAAAATATGTAGCTACTTCTTGTGCCTTTAGAGGCCGACGGACCCCCCTCAATAGTCAATCCCCCCCACCCGAGGCCAGCAAACCTGGGGGGGGTTTATTAATAGGAAGTCAACAATACCTAAGTCAATGCACAAGCGAATTCGCTTCGGTGGCGGCACGAACCCGGCCCCCCAATGTGTGGCCCGCTGACCGTTTGTTGCACTGACGTCCGGTTACTTGCTCAGGGCCCCGTCGCCAGCGCTCTTGTGGAAAGCATTTTCCTCCTGAATCCCGCCGGTACGAGCGGTGGAAGCGGAAGCACAGTGCTGCTGCATACCGCCAGTACTTGGGGTAAATGCATGACAGGCGTGCTTCTGATGTTGGCCTTGGTCCTGACTCCCGCCAGTACATGGGGGGAAGCCTGTCGCTCATGTCTCTGAATCCACCAGTACTTCGGGGAGGCAGCTTGTCCCGAATGCGCGTGGCGCTCTTGGCCCGCTTCCTTCCGTGCCCCCCCCCCCTTCCCTCTTTTTCCTTAACCCCACGCCTCTGCGCAAGAAGCAGGTTCCGCGTCCCAAACAGGCAGCGATCGTTCCGGTGCCAACGCAAGCTCCATCCGCTGCTGCTACGACTTGTACGAGTTACGAGAAACTGAAGCGCGAGCTGTCGGCTACAAAACTTACAGGTTCAGAAACACTATAGACTAAAGATCGTTTTGGGGGGCCCGACCGAGCATGGCATCGATGCCGCCGTTGAAGAACATGCAGCGAAGAATGGGGGTTTAGGCTTGAGAGATGAAGTGTAGGGTCTTAGGAGCAAGTCGTTAGGGGATGAAGGTCCTCAGTCTGCATACCTCAACCAACCCTAAGAGCCGGGAAAACAAAGCAAAAAAGGATGCCACTTAAAAGTAAGTCTTAGGGTTTGAGGGTCCTTCAAGGACGCCTTCACAGTGCGCTTGCTTCCGTCACGGCCGGGCCGAGCCGGACGACGCGAAGCGTTTAAAACTAAAATGGGGGTTTGGGGTTCCTTTAACGGGTTCCCTAAAGGGTTCTATAACGGATCTATAGGGTGCTACAATGTAGAGATAGAGGCCTGAATAAATAGAATAGCTTTCTGGTGCCCAGTGTACCACAATCATAATGAGGAAACCTCACAATATTATAGGTAACTATTCCTAGGGATCCTGTGAAATCATCCATAAGGGGTGCCTTTAACGGGATCCTTCACGGGATCTATGGAGGGGGTTTAGGTTTTAGGGCTGAGGTTGATGATATGACCCTAGACTATGGGAATTTTGGTATATTCCTCGTTGTGGGTAATGCAGGATTTAAACCATCAGCCGTATGATCACTCTACCGCTCTTGGTCAACAAATGCTACTACGATACTTCCACTATTGCTACCACCACGTTACTGCTGCTGCTGACGCTGGCAGTGTCACTAACATCATCGACACCTTGAACCCTAAACCCTAAGAACCTTGAACCCTGAAACCCTGCAACCAGAAACCGTAAACCCTACCTTAACACCTGAATAACCTACATTTTTAAGAACTTATATATATATATATATATATATATATATATAGAAGTCATAATATGGAACCCTATAAAGATAGACTTTTCAGGGTTAAGGTAAACCCTAAAACCCCCAAACCAGCTCCACTACTGGCAGCTGAACGAGAAGACTTCTCGGGCTCTTTGCTTTACCTAGGGTCCTCCATTGCTGGTTTAGGATTTAGGGTTTAAGATTTAGGGTTTCGGGTTTAGGATTTAGGTTTCCGTTTTGGGCTAACCAATTTGATGGCCAGGACCCTTTAACTGTCATAGTAGCATATAAACTTGGCGATTGCACTTATACAGAATATTCTTTAGTTGGGTAGCCGAAAACAGGAACTACTTAAAACAATAATAATAACAATAATACGTTTAAAAATATTCCCTTGGGTTTTGTATGAACAAAATAGAAATAGTTCCTAAGGAGACTACAGCTGAGGGTGTGTGGACTCTGAGGCCTTCGGCTGTAGGCTTGTAGCGGGAAAAGAACTCCGCCGGGCAGTTCTTCAGGGAACCCGAAACGTATCTATACATTGGAACTTCAGTTCAACATCTAAGGCGACCGGGTATGAACTCTAACTCGTAGGATCCGCGATATGAGAACCACCCAAACGGCCACCGCTACTCTCAAAAACTCCCACGACAGCTCTGTTACGGGCTGTATAAAGGTTTTGCAAGGCCAACTGCCGCTTTATACTACACCCCCTTCAATAAAGGCTGCACCCTGAATCCTGATAGAAAAATTAAACTCCAACACCCAAATTCCTACGCTGCTGAAGCCCTGATAAACACCCTTAATCCCTAAGCCCGAAAAACAAAAAGTACGGACGTATCACTATGCAGCTACTTGTCTTTGGGAACCCGCAACCCCCAGAAAAGGTCCTAACTGTGACCGCGGCGTACAGCTGGCTTTACGCTTACACGCCCTCGAAGTCTCGGTCTGGGATAGCTCTTCACCAAGCGCTAAAATACGGATAGAACTTATTATAGGTCCCTGATAGAACCGTTTAAGGATCCCTTTAAAGGAAACCTAGTCTACTTATTAAGGCCCCTATAGCTACTTTGGATCCCGTATGGAACCGTTTAAGGATCCCTTTCAAGGGAACCTAGTCTACTTATTCAGGCCCCTATAGCTAATTTGGATCCCTTATAGAACCGTTTAAGGATCCCTTTCAAGGGAACCTAGTCTACTTCTTAAGGCCCCTATAGCTAATTTGGATCCCTTATAGAACCGTTTAAGGATCCCTTTTAAGGGAACCTAGTCTACGTATTAAGGCCCCTATAGCTAATTTGGACCCCTTATTGCACCGTTTAAGGATCCCTTTCAAGGGAACCTAGTCTACTTATTCAGGCCTCTATAGTACACACACACTCTGAAAAACGTGCACAAGCGAAGTCTCCTCAGACCCAGGAAGGGACAAGAAAATCTGTCCCGAGCCCGACCTCACAAGATGATATATAAATCCTGGTTCCTTTAAAGGGATCTATAAGGGGTACCTTTAAAGGGCTCCTTGACGGGATCTAAAAGGGGCTTTAGGGTTTAGGGTGTAGGTTGATGATACAAATCCTGCGATTCCTTAGTGACCCTAGATCATGGGAGTTATGGCATATTCCTTATTCTGGGCAACGCAGGATTCAACCGGCCACAGTTGTGCGAGTATGTTGGCTGACTTCTGAACCCCTCCAAATAGTTAAACCTTCGCCTCCTTATTTGCGTTCATATAGAAACCCAAGAAGTTAAAGTCCTAAGAGCCAACCAGAAGAACGCCGAGTATAGTAGGATCTTGGAATGCGAAGTTATTCCGCCTTCTTTAGCAATCCCAGAGGCTCCAATATCCCTTAATCCAGGAATATACATTAAAATTATACTAGGATCCCTAATATCACTTAACGTATATTCCTTAATTAAGGGATGTTAGACTTCCCCAAACCCTAAACCCTATAGATCCCTTATAGGTCCTTAAAGGAACCCGAGGTATATTCCTTAATTAAGGGGTATTGGGATCCTATTTCTGGAACTGCCGGGGACGACCAGAAACACCCTTGAGACAAGCTGCACTGTTGTTTGCGCCACTGTTCTGCAAGAACTCCCGGACAGGCCTGTCGGATGTCGCTATCTTGGACTTTTGGACCTTTCTTTTAAAGGCTTCAGGCCTAAACCCTACATCCGCCCTCAACCCTAAACACTAACCCCTAAACCCACTAAACCCAACAACCCCCGAAACCCGAAGACGGGTCCCGGGCTCTTTCCGGGCTTCGTAGAATCCTTGCGCGGGGGTTCGCCGCTCAATGCCCTGGTACTACAGGCCATGCCATGCCTCGCAGGTTAGGCCCCTATACGGTTGATGATATAAATCCTGCATTACCCTTAATAAGGAGTATACCATAATTCCCATAGTTTAGGGTCCCTAAGGTAATGCAGGACTTATATCATCAACAGTAGTATAGAACCATACTATAGATCCCTTGTAGACCCCTTATAGAACTTTTTAAAGAAACCCTATAGGTAATTACGCTCTAGTATAAAGGTTTAGGGTTAGGGTTTAAAGTTCAAGATTTAAGGGCTTAGGATTAGGGTTTAGGGTTTGGAGGTTTAGGGTTGAGGGTTTAGGGTTTGGGCTTAGGGGTCCAGGGGCTTGTGGTTTGCCACATAATATAGCGGCCTGGATAGTCCGACTGGGGTTTGGGGGTACAGTATACTCTATGTTAGGTGCATCAGGGGCGATCATCATGTTGCCCTAAACCCTTTGTCCTGGACATAAGGGTTTAGGGTTTCACTCTTGGAAGCTCCTGCGAGGGCTCCTATAAGGGATCTATCTGTAAGGGTTTAGGGTTTAGGGTTAAGGGCTTAGGGTTTGCCCTTAACCCTAAACCCTAAACCCTTACAGATAGATCCCTTATAGGAGCCCTCGAAGGAGCTTCCAAGAGTGAAACCCTAAACCCTTAAGCCTCAATCCTTAACCCGAAGCTGCAGGCATGAAGGGTTGTTAGGGGTCGAGGGTTTTGAAAATTAGGGTCTAGGCTTTAGGGCTTTAGGGTTTAGGGGTGGGGAAGTAGCGGTGGGGGACTTAGTAACTGGTTATTTTAGGGACTTATAAGTACCATAACCCCAGTTAGGGTCCCTTTTAGGGTACTTATAAGTCTACTTACTAACTACTTACTAAGTCCCCCGACCCCCCAAGTAGGGCTATGTTGCTATAAATCTGACCATCCGTGCCTTCCACCCTGGGTCAGTCGGGCTCGAGAAAATTGTTCTTCGAGCTCGCTGACCGCTTCGACTGAAAATGCCTGGCGGACTTCTTGTCCCAACTCCCAGGGAGCTACGGTTGATGATATAAATCCTGCATTATCCATAATAAGGAATATACCCTAATTCCCATCATCTAGAGTCATGAAGGTAATGCAGGATTTAAATCATCAACCGTACCTCGACCCTTACATGTAGTACCTGCAGTACCCTTTTCACCGGATGACTTGTTTCATGTTCGAGGCCCTACAATAAGAAACTAAGGTAGAAACGCCCTTCATTAGGTATGCTTTAGAGTTTGGCGTTTCAAGAACATAGATGACAACTCAACATCGCCATCTGCTAGACCTCGAAGCTCGTAGCAGCAGCAGTAGCAGTGGCAGTACGGAGTAGCAGCAACAGCAGCATAGTAGTCACAAGCCTACTTGCCAAGACAACAAAACCCCAAAGAATGGGATGGACGAATGAGCGTAGCGCCAAGATGAACCGTAACAAACAGGACAACGGCACATCATCTGTATATATGCAGGGGGCTAAGGCACTATGTCACCATGGCTTGGATGAGAAAGCTTTCTTGCGACTTCCCACCATCTAGGACGGTATGGATAGACGTAAGGTTCTAAACCCAGACCCCCGGGAGGATCTCGAAAGTAGATCCTCTAATTTGGGGCCCTATACTACTAAGAGTACTTTATAGGAACCCCCATTAAGGGATCTACTTTTTGGATCCTCTCGGAAGTCTGGGAAGAGATTTTGCCTGGGTGGTGGCGGCCACCAAGTTCGGGATTTACGATTCCGGGGGCAAGGGTCTAGGACAGCAGGATCCCACAGAGGCTCGAATATCCCTAAATTCAGGAATATACCTTAAATCATATTAGGGATCCTCGTATCATCTAAGGTATATATTCCTTAAGTATGGGATCGCGGAGTCTCTGTATTTCTTAAGTATGGGATCGTGGAATCTCTGGGATACTTTAGGGTTTCGGCCCCCTTCGGGTGTAGTGTTCTGGGTCGTAGGCTCAGAGGAGCCTCGGAAGCCATTTACCCCACAGTAACGTAGGAACCTGACTAAGAAACCTTGGGCCTTTCTTAGGGTTCTATAAGGGTTCCTTTTCAGGGTACTTAAAGGGTACTATAAGGGTTTTAGGGGGTTTGATGCAGGTACCTGATTAAGAAACCTTGTGCCTTTTTCTTGGGGTGCCTCTGACGGGGTCTATGGGGGCTACTATAAGGGATCTATAATAAGGGTACTACACTAATGTAGGACCGGAACCTGATTAAGAAACCTTGGGTCTAAATTCGAGTTCCCTATATGAACCCCACGATTTTCGGGTTATAGGCCCAGGGTTTCTTAATCAGGTTCCTACATTACCCCAAAGTACCTCCGCATGCACGTGGAACTAAACATCTTGCAAAGTGCTAGGGCCTAGGATTCAGCACCGACTAAAGGGACCGTGGGTAACAAAATCCTCTATAGAATATACAAGACATATAGGAGTAGTTGTCAAAACTATGGTCCCTTTTTGGGTACCGTATTATAATACGGCATCTAATATTTAGGGTACCCAAAAAGGGACCATAATTTTGACAATCACCCATATAGGCCCCGGGCGATGGGGCAGTGTAAACCCCTGACAGCAACCCCAGTATAGAAGCCCCGAGAAGCACATAAAGAATAATTAGGACAGGGATATCCCATATAAACCCCGGTATCATAAGGCCCAATAAGGGTGATGGGAGGCCAAAAAGATGGTTTAAGATTCCTGGGGTAGGGATTCCTTAATATGAACCCTATTATGGGAGCCCTAATCCCTACTAAACCCCCATAGGCTAAAACCCCTTTTGGCCTCCTATGAAATAAGGGTATCCCTGCAAGATGCTTTTGCTGGAGTATGTAGCAATGAACATCCTGCGGCCTCCTTACGACAACTGTAGAAGATTGTACCCCAAAACCCATGGGTAATTCTTTAAATTCGGGTCCCTCTTCAGGGCTCCTTAACCGGATCTAACAGGGTTTCTGCAGGGGTATACTATATTAATATTCTACATAGGAAAGCTCCTGAAAAAAACTCAAAAGCCAGAAGCATCCTCAAGTAGACAAAGCCCGCCTGGACGGCGTCCTTCGACTCCACAAATACTACATGCATGAGGCCGCAACAGGGTATGTAGACGGCGAGGTGTCCCAGACTTCCGGCTTTTTCTGGCTTATGGGCCCTTAGTAAGTCCTTAGGGTTTAGGGTTTAGGTGCTGAAGAACCTCGATTTAGTACATCTTAGGCCGTTGAGGAACAGCCTCCACCGTCACACTCGCTCTCTGCAGCAGAGCCGACAAGAGCTTGGACGGCTTAGGGCTTAAGGATTTAAACCCTAAACCCTAAACCCCCAAACCCTGGGGTTTTGCTGGATTCACGGTTCAGGCTTCTCGGGGTTAAGGAGGTTATGATAGGGTATCCTTATAATTATGATAGGGATCTATAGTAGTTGCAGCTCTGGATGAGGAACGGGTGAATCCTGGCGGCCCAGTGCTTGTCTCACACTGCTATTGCGGGTACTCGCGTTGACAGCTTCTTGGTGCCATCTGTCGCTGCCCATAGTTTGGTAGTGATGGAAACAACTGAACCTTCCTTAAAGGCCGCAACGCTATAAAACCAGTTAACACCCTGCAAACCCGAATCCCTGAAACCCAAAATTCCCATCTTCGGTCTCTTCCCCATCTCGGGTTCAGGGTTCCGTTAAGGCCGTTGCTTGAAAATGCGTTCCGTTGAGGGATACTTTAAGGCAGTGTTTAAGGGTTCCTTCGAACACAGAGGCCTCAAGAAACAAGAATACGAACTTCCCCCCCACTCGAATCAGTCTCTGTCTGTTTTTTGCGACAGATGGAATGCACATAGATCAGTATTCCGCACCTCCCACATACCCATGAGTTACATGTAAAAAGTTCTAGCTTTTCAGAATAACACTCTCATAGGATCTCCAAAAATTGAAAGGTGGACGTTGGAAGTAATAATGTGGACATCTTAGCTCTTGTCGACGGTTTCCGAGGATTTAGGGTTTGGGGCAACTTCGGATTCCTTGCCAACTAAGTGGTTGAGAGTTTAGGGTTTACGGGTTTACTAAAGTAGCTAAACGGTTGAAGGATTCAGGAAGACGGCTACAGGCTTTAGGGTCACAGTCGCCACCTCTCCAATGCCTGGTAAATGTGGATGAGAATAGGGTTTTGCGGCTTGTTGTGCACCAAGTATGGCAAAACTGCATCCTAAACCCCACTCCACCTACTTGGAGGTTCATGGGACTTAGTAAGTACAGTTATAAGTACCTTAACTGGGGATCTAATGAATAAGTATGGTTACCTTATATATAACCCTAGTTACTAAGTGCCATGAACCTCAGTAGACCCTAAACCCTACACCCCGCAGATCCCTTTTAAGGAACCCTATAGATCCCTTTAAGGAGCCCTTTAAGGAACCCTAGTTACTAAGTACCATGAACCTCTAAGTAGAAACTTGCTGCCTGGGGACATCTCAAACACCGGGCTCCCATGCTTGCGATGGCTTTCCCTCATCCCTAAGTCGCAAAAAACACCTAAGCCCCACCTTAAACTACCATAACCGACATGTTTCTGGGTTAAACTGTATAAACCCTAACATGAAATTTTTGGGGACCGTACAAAAAGGTAGGCGCTGCAACCCCAATACCCTTAAAACCTGTATCACATCCTGAAAGCCTAGAGCCCAGCAGCATCCAAAACAGAGCTTCGGTTGATGATATAAATCCTGCATTAACCACGATAGGGAATCTACCATAGCTCCCATAGTCCAGGGTCATCAAGATAATGCAGGCTTTAAATCATCAACCTAAACCCTAGACCCGGAAACCCCCTATCGATCCGTTACATGGAACCCCTTAAAGGTACCCCTTATAGATCCCTTCAAATCCTAGGGATCCTTCATTACAGGAACCCTAGGACGTATATCACCAACCATTATTCCCATAGTTTAAAGTCTCAACCCTAAACCCTGTTTAGAGTCCTTAAGGCAATGCAGGATTTACATCATCAACAGTCACCAGCCAGCCTCGGCTGGTCCCCTGACAAAAAGCTGCAGGGTTTAGAGATCAGGGTTTAGTTGGGTTTAAGGTTTATTAGGGCTTAGGGTTAGGGTTTAGGGTGAGATTACCTGTAGCCGGAAAGGCCTACCTTTTTAGGGCTCCTTAATATGGTTAATTATATTTTCCTTAAAAAAAGGTAGGTCTTTTGGGCTACAGGTAGGGTTTAGTATTGGGATTTAGGAGTTACGTAGGTTGAGGGTGTAGTTTAGGTTTTAGTTTAGGGTGAGGCTTAGGTTATAGTTTAGGGCTTAATTTAGGGTTTGAGGGCTTAGGAGTCGGCATGAAGGTTAAGAGCTGTGGGGTGGCAGTTGGAGTGTATTAATTTGGCACTCTTGAGGGGATCCACCGTTGTTGCAAACTTCTCACGCCCATGTGTGATTTATGTGACTTCCTTGCAAGCTGCGAGGGCGTCGAATATGAGCAGTGCTCATAACATGAAACTTGTGGGATGCATACTATTGGCACCAGCAACGTTAGGAGAAATGTAGCAGAAGTCGTCATCGTTCTATGTAGTAGTAGTAGTCGTCGTCGTCGTCGTAGTAGTCGTAGTCGTAGTAGTAGTTAGTACTAGTACTAGTACTAGTACTAGTACTAGTACTAGTACTAGTATTAGTATTAGTACCAGTAGTAGTAGTAGTAGTAGTAGTAGTAGTAGTAGTAGCAGTAGCAGTAGCAGTAGCAGTAGTAGTAGTAGTAGTAGTTGTTGTTGTTGTAGCAGTAGCAGTAGTAGTAGTAGTAGTAGTAGTAGTAGTAGTAGTAGTAGTAGTAGTAGTGGTGGTAGTGGTAGTAGTAGTAGTAGTAGTTGTAGTAGTAGTAGTAGTACAGCGTTCGACGCCAAGACCTCTCATGTTTTGGACTTCGTGTTCTCGGAAATGCTGTGTTTTACAGCACGGGTGTTCGCAGTTGTTGCTTTTTTTGGAAAGCGCGTGGGCCACGTGGGTTCATTTATTAGTTGTTGGTTTTAACCTTACTCATCAATCTCGAAGCCAAAAATGCTGTTGTTTACAGCGCTTGTCTTTCTGATGTTATTTGTTGTTTTTGTTTCCTGTTTTTTGCGGGTCTCTGTTTTCGTGCCCAGAAACTAGCGATCAGAATGAAGTTGTTTGGTCCGATTTTGCTTGGATGTTCATCGAAATCGTTTGAGAAGAGAGCACGCATGGCCAAAACCTAATGACGTCCATGGTCTAGATGCCAGGCAGTCCGCACTGGCTGCATCTGTGTGGCCGATCCAAGCCTTTGCTACGCCTCATGCGGGCCATCGCAGCTGCCATGCAACATGTTCGACTGAACATGCTGCGCGACGGGCGTCGCGCCAGGGGGGACGAGGTAGTAGTAGTAGTAGTAGTAGTAGTAGTAGTAGTAGTAGTAGTAGTAGTAGTAGTAGTAGTAGTAGTAGTAGTAGTAGTAGTAGTAGTAGTAGTAGTAGTATAAGTAGTAGTAGTAGTAGTAGTAGTAGTAGTAGTAGTAGTAGTAGTAGTAGTAGTAGTAGTAGTAGTAGTAGTAGTGGTAGTAGTAGTAGTAGTAGTAGTAGTAGTAGTAGTAGTAGTAGTAGTAGTAGGAGTAGTAAAAGTAGGAGTAGTAGTAGTAGTAGTAGTAGTAGTAGTAGTAGTAGTAGTAGTAGTAGTAGTAGTAGTAGTACGGTTGATGATATAAATCCTGCATTTCCCATAAGAAGGAATATACCATAATTCCCGTAGTTTAGGGTCCTTAAGGTTATGCAGGATTTATATCATCAACCGTAGTAGTAGTGGTAGTAGTAGCAGTAGTAGTAGTAGTGGTAGCAGTAGTAGTAGTAGCAGAAGCAGCTTGCTCACCCCTGGAACCACATTTCACTTTCGCAACCTTTCGCAACGGTTCAGTCGCTTCACCCTAAACCCAAAACCGAGGAATTACACAGCGTAAGGCAGAGTTTCGTCGCAACTCAAAGCCTGGATCCAGAAGCCTCATCTATCTCCTAAAACCCAAGACCCCAAAAACCCCAATTACCCTCAGTCATTAAGGAATTCTTCGGGTTCCTTTGAGGGATTTAACTAGGGATCCTACGAGAATTGATGGTATATTCCCTAGTTAAGGAATATTGCAGTCTCTGGACCCCAAAACCCCGGAGCACGCCCACTACCACCGGCGGCTGACGAGCCCGGAACCCCCACCTTCCTCAAACCTACAGGGTTTAGGGTTTAGGGTTGGGCTTTCGGGTTTGGATTTAGGTGCAAACCCTCAGTCCAAAACCCTAAACTAAGCTCCCGAAGCCGAAAACCTTGCACGGCAAACAAAGAAGAATAAGTAGTCGTGAACAACCCAGCCTAAAAAGCAAAACAATCCCTTGAACCCGCAGAATAAAAACACAAAAACGAAGAATAACTACATTGAAACCAAGATAACTTAACCTCCCTCAAACAAGAACCCCTAAGCAATCTCCTACAACAACTCCGATGATTGCCGGCCTGAGAGGCAGGCAGAAAGCCACCTGGCAAGAGAGTTAGGGCCTTGGGGCTGCTAAGCACGTTTGGGGTTTAGGGTTTAGGGTTTAGGGTTTAGGGTTTAGGGAGGAGGCCTGGGTAGTTTAAGGTGCCGAGTTTAGGGGTTTGGGGTTGGGGGTATAGGATTTAGGCAGCTTAGGTAGTGTAGGTTAGAGCTTAGGGCTCTCCAAGCTGTAGGGCTTTTTGGTTTACACGGCCTTCATGATTGCAGGAAGCTTTGGGGACAGATTTCGGTAACATGTGTGCATGTGTATATATATATATGTATTAAGTGTGTGTATATATATATGCGTGTATATATGTATATATCAAATTCAGTGTAGAGTGCAAAGCTAGCTGGGGGCTTTTGGGGGTCAGCATTTCGGGCATGCGTCTTGGCTTCCTGGTCAAGGGCCTTGGGTTCCCCTAAACCCTGAACCCTAAAACCCCCCAGAGATCCCAATACCCCTTAATTAAGGAATCCCTGGGGCCCCTTAAAGGGATCTAGAAGGGATCTCTAGGGCTCCGTTAAGAGATCTATAGGTTTAGATCTAGGAGTGTACCTTAAACCATAATATGAAGGCCTCTATAATTTAAGGTGTAATCCTCAATTAAGGGGTATGGTGATCTCTGGGCAGTTGACCTTAACTCATAATATGAAGGCTTCTGTAATTTCAGGTGCAGTCCTTCATTAAGGGATATGGGGCTCTCTGGGCCTGATTCGGTTCTTGATGCTTGAGGCCCCAATACAGTACCCTAAATAGTAGGATCCTTATTATAAGGACCCCTAGATAAGGTACCCCTAATTTTCGGAAGCTCCTCCATGATGAGAAGCACTGCCCGGTTCTGCTCCGGGGCTCAACTCGGTTCCTGAGCAGCGCCTTTACAAATGGGGGTTTCCGAAAATAGGGGACCCTAATATAGCACCCTGACTAGTAGGATCCTTATTAGAAGGACCCCAAGATAAGGTACCCCTAATTTTGGGAAACTCGCAAATAAGGGTACCCTTTATCCTACAGTACTGTTGAGTTTTCATAAGGGGACCCTAAAACAAAAAGGATCAAAGGGTACAACTCAGGAACCTAGTTAACACAACTTTACGGGCATCAGTTCTGCTGATTACGGCTTAGGTCTTAGGGCTTAGGGCTCTCCATTGACTCCGCAAGAGGCTCCTGTAGATCGCGATGAAGCATCTAAACCCAAACACACGGCAGGCGGACGTGATAGTCCAGCTGAGACTCATACACAGACTCGTTACCTTGTCTCCGAGTTGTGGGGTGCAAATGTTCAGGGCTTCGGAAGGGTGCCCAAAAAGTGACCACAATTTGACAACTACCCATATAAGGAAACCATAAGCAGGAGGCGTAGGAGGGTAGGTTCTTTAGGGTTCAAGTAGGGCTTACTTACCCCTAACCCCTGAACCGGAAACCCAAAACCCCAAACGCCTGAACCCTAAACCCCTAAACCCTAAACCCTAAACCCCCAAACCTGAACCTATATGGATATTTATACAGACATATATATATATATATACATATGAGTTTACCAAACCCTGAACCCTAAACCGTCAAGCGGTAAGGCTTCGGGTCAAGGATGGAGGGTTTGGGGGGTTTAGGGTTTAGGGTTTAGGGTTTAGGGTTTGGGGGGTTTAGGGTTTAGGGTTTAGGGTTTAGGGTTTAGGGTTCTGGGCATGGCACCCTCTGACCAAGTTCCGAGGGTTTCAGCGCTTCTTTAAAGGGGAAAACCTGGGGGCTTTAGGGCTCCTTTAACGGTGCCCCTCAGCGTTTAGGCTGGGGCTTAGGATTTAGGATTTATGGATGTCTATGGTTTAGAAGTTCGGGTCTTAAGTTTAGGGTTTCGGATTTAAGATTAAACCATTAGCGTTTGGGGTTTAAGGGCTTCGGGTTTATTAGAGTTTAAAACCCTTTCCTGGGTTCAGAGCAGGCGTTGCAGCGGAAGAGCGCCCCTTTTGGGGCTGGCGCGCCCGCAGGCAGCTGGACCTCGCCAAGACCCAGGGCACGCGCAATTCTAAGAGCTTCGGGTTTAAGCTTTATGGTTTAGGGTTTTGGGAATTCGGGGTTAGGGTTCCAGATGCAAGGGTGTACAACTGTATAAAACGTTTAAGAGGGGCTTTGTTGACGGTCTTACAAGGGCGATACGGGCTGTCTAAATTGAGGTAAATGAATAAATTGCTTTCTTGCAAATCCTAAACGCTAAACCCTAAACCCTAGTCGTTAGAATACCCAGTAGGGGAGGGATCTTAAACTCCTTTGGCATTCTTGCTCGCATACTTCATGATTGAAGATTTTGGAGCTTTGTCGCAAGGGCACAATTTCGCATTCCTATAGCCGAAACCCTAGCCCTAAACCCTACGGATTCCCCTTACCTGAAGGTACATTCATTAATCAAGGGGTTGTGGAGTCTCTGAAATTTCAAAAAGTCTGGCCCCCCACCCTCGTAACATCCTCGGGTCTAGTTCGGAGGCTTGGGGTTTAGGACTTAGGGTTCAGGGATATCGAAGGCCTTCTCTGCCAATGCCCATAAAGTAGGGGCCGAGTAACTAGCATTATGGTTCCTGAATATCATCATGCTAGCATATTTCCTGGAATCCTGTTCCAGCTCCTGTATTTCTTTTTTGCCTGAAAATGTAACGATACCGCTGCTATCCGTCCTCGTACCCTGAACCACCACAACTGCACGGCACCTTAATCATCATGAAACCACAAACCCATGAACCTTACGCTGCCCTACACGCGAATGAAGCCCAAACCCTCCACCCTAGACTAAGCTTAAACCCATAAGCGTCCGAAAAAGGCGAACCTGACTAAGAAACCTTGGCCCTGCGACCCCTACAAAGAACCCAGATGAAGACACAGGCCTTCTGAATCAGATTCCTATACTAACCCCTAAACCCTGAACCCTAATAGCCTTGTGGTACCCTTATAGATCCTTTACCCTAAACCTTAAACCCTAAACCCTCGTAAAATTATCCCCGTTAAAGGAGTTAGGATTCTGGGGACCCTTCAGGACATAGACCCTCTCGGCAAAGTCCCTTTCAAGAGGTCTCCTTCAGGGGGTCTCACCAATACTCTCTAGGAGTATTACATGGGACCCTATACTATAGTACCCGCATAGATCCCTTTACAAGGCCTTGCAACAATCCTAAACCCTAAACCTCAAACTCTAAAGCCTAAACCCTCAACCTCAAAACCTAAACCCTAATCCCTAAACCCTATACCCTAAACCCGAAACATTAAAACCTAAACCCTAATCCCTGAACCCTAGACCCTTTAAAGGGACCAAACGGACCCTGACCGACGGACCTTCGTCTCGAGAGGCTCCTCCAAGGCTGCCAAGCCGTCGGTCCAAGCCTCGCAGGTACTGGGAAAACTTCCGGTTTACTATAGGGGCCAGAAGAATTAGAATCGGTTTTTGGTGTATACTATACATTATACTATAACTCGAATGAGGAACCCCCAAAAAAGTATAGGTAATTATTCAAGCCCCTGTAGTAGGTTATTTAAGGATTGGGGCTTCAGGGTGTGGGCGCGTGGGCCACAACACAAACATAATACCCCCAATTGCCCTGCACTGAGCCACCTGAAGCCGCACAGGAACCCACCCAAGCCAAAGGTTTAGCGTCAAGGCTCGGTTAATGGTCCATGCTGTAGGGTAGAGGGTTTGGGACCTCTTTTTCAAGGACCAACACCCTAAACCCTAAACCTTCATGGAATCGCATTGCTCCGATGCGGAGATCAAGGAGAACACTGCATGAAGCTCTGTGATAACATGCGGAACTCTCCCGCAGCCTTTACCCAGTGACACTGCAAGGGAACCCTCATGTAGATGAGTCCTGAAACCAAAGCTCTCAACCCTGTAAGCCCGTAACCCTGCAGGCCTGTAGATCGGAACTGCCGTAAACTGTACGAGCCTGAACAACACAAATCAGACACCTGAAGAAAAAAAAACACCCCTGAAGACATGAATACCGAAAACATTATGGACTCTATAAGCTTCCGCAGCATGTGAACCTGCCTAAACAGTATCAACACCAGCCAGACCAACAGTCCAAGCCCTCTTGACCCCCTAATTATTAGCCCTGCCTGGCTGCAAAAAACCCATCAACCTTAGAGACTCCAATATCCCTTAAATAAGGAATATACCTTAGATTATGTTAGGGATCCTACTATAATTTAAGGTATATCCCTTCTAGACAATGCCGCCGCCTCCAGGCGCCGAACCCTGCTTACTTGAAGGATCATGGGACTTAGTAAGTTGGTTATAATTGGGGTTATAAGTCCCCTAAGTGGGGTTTATCCTAATTATAACCTACTTATAACCTTACTTACTAAGTCCCATGAACCTTTAAGTACCTGCCTCAGACCGACCCTGACCTCCACACCTCCGCCAAGGCCCCCATCCTGGAGTCTGAAATCGTACTTGGGGGGTCTTTAGGGGACTTAGTAAGGAGATTCTAAGGGCTCCTTTAAAGGGCTCTATAAGGGTAGTATAGGGTTTAGGGTCTAGGGGTCGGGGGACTTAGTAAGTAGTTAGTAAGTAGACTTATAAGTACCCTAAACGGGACCTTCATTGGGGTTATGGTACTTATAAGTCACTAAAAACCGTACCTCAACCTACCAAACCCTACTTTTTGTAGGCTCTTATTATGAACCCTAATATAGAGTTTACAGGGGCCCTTCAAAAAAAGTAGCGTTGAACGGTAGGTTAAGGTATACGTCCCTGTGCAAGCATACCACCACACGCCCCGAAATCCTAGTCTAATGATCAGAGACTGATTCCTGTAAATGAGAGCCTACAACACCCTAGATTCGATTAACCCAAATCCTACCATCCTACCTTCCCTATCTGACAAACCCCCCCCCCCTCCTCGCGCAGCTGGAGCAACTCGGAGGTCACCGGCAATCTCGGCCCATGCTCCTTGACGAAAATTCTCGGGTTGCTTCGAGAGGGCTTCCTGGGTCTAGGGGTTTAGGTTTAGGGTTGCGGGTTCAAAGGCTTCCGGGCTTAGGGTTTAGGGTTGTCGAAAGCTTTTTAGGTTGACTGAAGTGGGCGTACTGACAACTCCAACAAAGCTCCGCAGCAGCAGCAGCAGGAGGAGGAGGAGTAGTTATAGTAGTAGTAGTAGTAGTAGTAGTAGTAGTAGTAGTAGTAGTAGCAGTAGTAGTAGTAGTAGCAGCAGCAGTAGTAGTAGTAGTACTAGTAGGAGTCGGAGTCACATCCTCAAGCTGTCACCCCACCATAGGCGGCTAACGGCGCTGAGGTTTTTGGATCTCGGAAAACGGCTCCTCTGCCGATGCAGCAGCCGGCGCAGCTGGCACAAGGCAGGCAAGGGCTGTTGTTAACAGGCACGAGCTACTTCGGCTCCCTCAGCATTAGGATTCTATGTACGAAGAGTCCCTCAGAATAAGGATTCGACGAATGAAAAGTCGAAGACTCCATGTGATCGCGTCGCAGACTGGGCTTGTTGCCTGTCTTTACTGACGGTTTCCCGTGGCCATGCTGCGTTCTCAAGACGACAAGTGCGACAGCGCCAACTTCTAACTACGATATTCAAGACAGGCCTATAGGCTTCCTATTAAAGGGGCTGCTTTTACGCGCCCTTCTAAGGGATCTACAAGGACTCTATGAGGGCTCCTTTAAGCTAGGTTCCTAAGAGGCCTCTTTATTATGAGGGTGCCCTTTTTCCTACCACTCGGGTTTAACAAGGGGACCGTCAAACGAAAAAAGGGCAAAGGGTACCTCTGGAACCAAGGCCTTGTGAATCGCCCGGGATCCAGGTAATGTAGGAACCTGATTAAGAAACCTTGGGCCTTTATTAGGGTTCCATATATAGACCCTACTATTTTGGGGGTTATAGGCCCAGGGTCTCTTAATCAGGTTCCTACATTAGCTTGGAAACCCAACGGCCAACTACTCGTAGGCTTCGAGCGAAAACCATACCTTCACCACCACGAAACCCGTGAACAGCAGACCGCACCCCGACCCTCCATGCTTTCCTCGATGGACACAATCTGAGGCACAAGTCCTCGGACCCTAAACCCTAAACTCTAACACTAAACCCCTAAACCCTAAGCCTTACAGTACTGCAGGACTTGGCCCATGAGCAGCTAAAAGAACTAGGCTTGAATCCGTACCTTGAGTGGGCACTGTACCTTGGAGCCACCCCCAAACCCTGAATTTAAAGCTAAACCCTACAGCCTCAAACCTAAACCCCCAGAGTTCCAGTTTAAACCCTATACGTTAAGCCCAAGGAACCTGCCTTTTAGGGCTCGCTAATATGATTTCTTTATATAAGTTCTTAAAAAGGTGGGTTACTTGGGGTTAAGGTATACCTAAAGCCTTCAGACTTCCAGGTTGAAGGTTGTTTTAAACCCTCAGACCCAACACCCTAAACTCTTCAATCGGCCGTCATGGAACAACTCCAAAAAGTCGATCCCATGGATCTTTCCTATCCCTCCGGGCCTTAGGGTTTAGGGTTGAGGGTTCTGGGGTGCAGGGTTCGGTGTGTGTAAGGCTAGCCGAAGGTTGCAGTCCCCAAAGAAACCTCAAAGCGAGCCGCAAGTTAGATGAGGGCGTTACCAACAGGCCTCACATTTAGGTCTAAAGTCTAGGGTTTGGGTTTGGGGATTCACAGGTAGGTTTGGTTTTGCAATGGAATTCTGTCCAAAAAAGCATGACCCTAAACTCAAAACAATACGCCTTTATTGAGCGATGTACACTAACTAATCATATCAAACACCCCTTGTTTGAGCGGTAGTGAGCTGCCTGGGAATCCGAAACTTCGAAACAGTATAGTGGTAAACATCAAGTTCAACACCGTTTAGGTTCCCCAGTAGCCCTTGAATAATCTACGCTTTTCCCTACTACTTACTACCTGGTTAAAACACCCAAAAGGGTGGTTGTCAAAATTAGGGTCCCTTTTTAGGTGCCCTAAATATTAGGTGCCATATTTTAATGGGGACCCAACAAGGGACCATAATTTGACAACCACCCAAAAACGAAGAGTGCAAACCCAGTAACCTGGCCTTAAAGCCCTTCCAGCCCGAAAAGTGTCAAACTAAACTTAAACCTGAAACCTAAACCCCAAACCCTAAAGTGTAGGGTTCAGGGATTAGGGTTTGGGGGTTTAGGGGTTTTAGTTGTAAAGGTTTAGGGTACAGGGTTTTAGGGTTTAGCCCCTAATAGCGAAGCCTCCCTGGTCCATTGGCTCGGGTGCAGCATGCGACCTCAAGAGCTTGGTCTTGGGGGTACTTGGAGGGTCGGGTGACTTAGTAACTGGTTATTCTAGAGACTTATCAGTACCATAACCCCAATTAGGATCACTTTTAGGGTACTTATAAGTCTACTTACTAACTACTTACTAAGTCCCCAAGTAGGGGTGTAGGGGTTTAGGGATCTAGAGTTTACAGGGTTTAGGGCCTTAGGGTTTCGGGCATTAGGGGTTTAGGGGTTTAGGGTTTATAGGGCTTAGGGAGGAAACACCACGGTTTAATTGCTTACCATAATTTGCGATCTTCGTAACAGGGTCTTGGCCTTCTGGTGGAAAACCTGCCGATACCCCCAAAGCCTGAAACCTCAGCACCTGAACTCCAGCTTACACCCCCCAAGCCTCGAAACCCTGAGCCAGACCCCACGGTTGACTGCGAGTGTGTTTAGGGTTTTATGGTTTAGGGTGATAGTCGGGATCCTGATATGATGGCCGTTAGATGAGGGCTCATCAAGCCCTGTGCCCTTGAAACCCAGTGCAAACCTGAAACCACCCCCCGTGAGGTCTGCATGCAGGGCCCTGGCGCATCTAGGTCGGGTTGGTCTTCCTGCCCAGCTAAGGTGAGGAAGTGTAGGGTTCGGGTATCTTCAGCTTCATGGTTCCGGCCTAAAGCCTAAGCCGTATAAGGTTTTTGGCCTTGAGGTTTGTAGGGCTGAGGGTTTTGCGTGTAACACTGGGTCTATGGCTTCACTCCAGAGTGCGGGGGTTTGGGTGTAAGATAAGGGCCTTAGCGATTTTAAGAGGTAGCAAGTGATACTATTGCTATACATACTCCGGCCCGTATAGTACAGAGAGGAGTATTCGGTCAAAAGATTTCGCACGTGCAGTTAGGGGTTCAAGAGGTCCGAGTTCCGAGGCTTAGGATGTAAGGTTTACGTGTCAGAGTTCCGAGCGGCGGGGCTCAGGATTCTGGCTGTAGAGTATCGGGCTTGGGGCTCTTGTTTCTTTGTGCACAAATATAGCCAAATTATGCAGGTGAGGCAGAGTACAGCTCAGTGAACCCTCTTCAAGATCGGCTTCACACAAGAAGGATATCCAAAATGGACCTTGATATCAAAGAGGCGCAGCTGCTGCAATATTGAACCTACCTGTACTTCTACTGATCCTTCCTTTCACATCTCCATATCAAGCCTGTAGCCACTCACAGAAACCCAAACCCTAAACCCTCAAACCCTAAAACCCTGAATCCAGACACTACAGTACGACCCTGAGCCTTCGCTAGTTCTTTCAGTTCATTCACAAATAACTCGCTGCTGAATTGTCGCCTGGCTGCGTTGATGGCTTTTTACTGGGAATTTGTAAAAGGGTTTTTGTAGGTCTGGAAGAAGTCAGTCGAAGTCAAGAAAGCATGCTTTCATTGCCATTGCAACTGAGTTTCCTGGCAAGAACCCACTAACAGCGACCCACTCTAGACCCCAGCAGCTCTCATTTTCGAATCTTTCCAGCAGCTGGCGGGTGGCTCCATGGTATCTCAAGCTCTGGATCAACCTCATTTCTCACAAATTACATATGGTAATTGTGGTTGTGCGACCTGCACCTACTACAGAACTAACAGTGTCATTTGCGAGGTGTTTGAAAGCATAGCTTCGCACCACTGCCTCGACTTTGTTCCATATCTACTACGATCAGTAACGCTGATGTTGCTTCCATCAGGAAAGGACACTATATTGACTGTTGAGTGCTATTGCTGCTGTGGCTGCTGTTCTTCGTTGACACGGCCTGCAAGTAGTGGTGGCACTGACACGTCGTCATAGCTATTCTCACCGTAACACGTTTGAACCTGTGTCAGTGGTCGTTGTGATAACTGTGCCTACGATGGTCATTACCAACGAACTATGTCCACCGCAACCGGCACCACCACCAACACCACAGCATCATTTAAATGCGAAGACTACACTCAGACGGGGAGTACCAGAGCGGCCTTAAAAGTTAGAATCAGAATACGGTTTGGGTGTACGTAATTATGCTATATTTATCATAGGGAAGCCCCAACATAGTTTCGGTAATTATTACGGCTCTTATTTTAGTGGATTTTGTGCGGCCTCAGCGTGGCAGGTCTTCTTGGCTCTTGTTCAGGAACTATCTTAGGGATCTTTAAGAGCTCCTTTAATGGATCTATACGTGTTCCTGTAAGGATTCTCTTAGGGTTGAGGGTTTAAGGAATCTAATGTAAATTACCACAATGGGGATCTATAGTAAAACAACAATGGCTTCCCTAGTATGGTAACTTGACTAAAGTCCCTCAACAAGACCCCGGTCTTGTCTCTTAAGGTTTCTTGGCTTCGACTCCCAGACCATCAGCACACGGACTTTTACGCAGTACTACTGTAACCCTAAACCCTAAACCCTGAATCGTAGACTATAGGATTTATGGCATTTTCCTTATATCATCAACCGTATCGGAAGGAAGTCATCTCGTCAGCTTTGAACCAAAAAAACGCCCAAAGGCTGCAGAGCTGTATATGAAGTCGAGGATTTAGTCTGTAGGTTTTTTTTTTTTGGGGGGGGGGGGGGGGGGGTGGCGGGCTTTTCCGACTGTAGGGTTTAGGGTTTAGGGTTTAATAAGTATACTATGGTGTCCTTCTGATGGGAGCTTAAACTGAGTTCCTAAACAGTTGTCACAGCAGAGCTCGAGCACCGCCTAAGAAATCGATCTCCTCCCTGCATTTGCAGGTGGCATTGGGGGGATGCACCCGACATTGCCTCGAACATCAAGACGTACTGCGGTTTTAGGGTGGTTTAGGGTTTATGTTTCCGGGTGGGTTTAGGGTTTGGGTTTCAGGACTTTTTTTGAACCCTCTTTTCCGTCTGCCCAAGAGGCGTACGAAATGCCTGTTACGACTGAGGGGCCGGACCTGCTAGGTTTTAGGCTGCTGCAAGTAAGATGGGCCCTTTGACGGTGCTAGAGTTGGTGAACTTGCCCGAATGAGCGCACTTAAATCATTCGAAGAAACTGCCGTCTAAGGTTTACTGTGACCTATTCCTGGGTATTGACATGAGCCTTGTACCTTTCGGGCTTCTGCTGAGCCATTCTCCCTCTGTTCAGACCTACAGTAGACCTTGCATGAACGAGAACCCTTCATTTGGGGCCACGTGGTAGCCTGCATTCTTGGGTGGACCTCTGCAGTGAACGTGCTCAAATGCTCGGCAGCATTTCCAGTGGCATAAGCCCCTAAATTTCAAACACTACTTAATGCAGGGGGCTGGTTCTCAGTAATGAAGCTTTCTTAGCGTCCTTGAAGGGGTGTGCTCTAACATACCTCCAAACCCCTTTCCAAGCAGTAGCAACCCATCAAACTGAAATAACACAATTCAAAACCCCTGCCCCAGTAGTTAATGCCCTTATGTTACACTTCTTGCACACCAGGACCAAAGCCGCTTCCTGCATCGGAGTACCAATCGAAACCGCAAGAAAACCTGGCTGAGGGTTTAGGGTTTAGGTTCGTCTAACCCTATCAAAACCCCGCCCTCCAACCCTTTAACCCTTTGTAGAACCCTTCCAGATCCCCTAAAAGGAACCTTGCAAACCCCAAACCCTAAGCTTTAAGCTAGGTTTCCCAGTAGCTCCTTGATAATCAGAGTAATTACCCTTTTGCCTCGTCTGCGGCTTCAACAAGGAGACCCCCAAAATAAATGGGCCGAAGGGCACTATTGGGTAACCTAGTTATTGGGTTCTTGTTGAGAAAATTAATTGTAAGTTGCCATTGCGAGGGTCTATAGGAAATAATGTGGTTTCTTTGTTGGGGCAACTTAAACTAAATCCCTTGACCCTTGAATCCTATAATGAACCCAAAACATCCCTGGAGATCCCTTGAAGGAACCCTCAAAGTCTAGCGAATTAAGCTAAATCCCTTAACAAGAGCCCAGCTTAGGCAAGGATGGGTGCAGTGGCATCCGAAAGGCGACGGGCGTTGCACTCCCAGCGCTCAGGGCAACTATGGAGGCACCTGAGGCTCCGGGGCTTACGGTGAAGCCTTTCAGGGCTCCTTTAAAGGGAACCCTACTATAGAACCCTTTACTACCCTTAAAGGAGCCCTTAAAGGAAAGTCTATTAGAGAACCCTATAGTACCCTTAAGGGGCTTGGGGAATGTAGGGTGCAGGACTTTGGTTTCGGGTTGGGGGTTTTAGGGTTGCGGGCTTTAGGTTCCGAGCGTGTTCAGTTCACCTTATACTTGGAGGGTCGGGGGACTTAGTAACTGGTTATTATAAGTACCATAACCCCAATTAGGGTCCCTTTTAGTGTACTTATAAGTCTACTTGCTAACTACTTACTAAATCCCGTGATCCTTCAAGTAGAGGCTTCTAGAGCGGGGCTTTGTTTCTGGATCACTTAAAGTATCAGTGCGTGGAGCATGAGCGCTGCTTCTGGTGTTACTACCTAGTGAGACCAAAATCCTGTAATTCGGGAAGATGCTCTAAATTGCACGTGGATTCCTAGTGTGAGCCACAGCCTTTGCATGATAACTGTTGCTGCACTTCTGGGCACCACGGTGACAGCAAGAATGGCAAAAGAAAATGGCACGAGCAACCCTGAACCCTAACCCGAAACCCCAGAGCGTACACAAAGGAGCATGACTGAAGGTCATGGGATTGAATCCGTGGCCTGGGTCCCGCGTTTACAGCGCCATGGCCCATTGCATTTTGGTAAACCCTAAACCGTAAACCCCTAAACCCTAAACCCTAACTTGAGTTGGGGGCTTCGACCTAACTGGCCGCACGGGTCTCGGACCGCCAAGGGTTTTGCAAGGGTATTTAGGGAACTGCGGCTTCACAGCCCAAGCAAATCCAACTCAAAAGAAATTGCTGCCAGGACGCTGCGAGTAGTACTTGTTCTGTGCCTGCAGGCATTGAGGATGACTTCTGGCTATGAATCAGTGTGTGCATATGTATGCATATGTGTGTATGTGTGCATGTGTGTATAGATATAGATAGGAAGAGGGAGATAGTGTGTGTGTGTGTGTGTGGACGCATAGATTGCGTACATACGTACAGTAAAAAGAATGTGTGCGAGCGATTGCGGCTGCATGCCCGGGATGTGCCCACACCCATGCACATGTGTGTGTGTGTGTGTGTGTAGATATGCATATACATATACATATATATATATATATATATATATATGTATTTATTTGTGTATATATATATATATACATATACATATATATATGTGTATATGTGTATATGTGTATATATTTATATATTTATATATTTATATATTTATATAGTTATATATTTCTATATTTATATATCTATATATTTATATATTTATATATTTATATATTTATATATTTATATATTTGTATATTTATATATTTATATATTTTATATATATATATATATATATTTAAATATTTATATATTCATATATTTAAATAATTATATATTTATATATTTATATATTTATAGATTTATAGATTTATATATTTATATATTTATATATTTACATAGTTATACATTTATATATCTATACATCTATATATCTATGTATTTATATATTTATATATTTTTGTATTTATATATTTATGTATTTATATATTTATATATTTATATATTTATATATTTATATATTTATGTATTTATGTATTTACATATTTATATTTGTGTGTGTTGGTGTGTCAGTGTACTGCAGTGTTTACTTATTTATGTGCTTGTGCATTCGTATGTTGCTGTATTCCACTCAAAACAGCTGTACATAAATGTGTACGTACTTGTTCACCTATTTATTTGTTAATTTACCTATCTACGTATTTGCATTTATGTGTGTGTATATATATATATATATATGTGTGTGTGTGTGTTCGTATATTTACATTTTTATGTTTGTATCTTTACATGTTTAGATATTTATGAATATGTATACATACATGTATAAGTGTATATATAAATATGTATACAAGCATAGTTTACATATAAATGTATATAAATATATACACATACATGCGTATGTATGCATACCTACGTATAAACAGATGTATGGAAAGAGAGAAATTCAAAGAGAGAGAGAGAGAGAGAGAGAGAGAGAGAGCGAGAGAGTGATAGAGAGATACATGACCGTGCGCATGAATACATATATATGTATATATACATATATATATATGCACATACACATACACATACACGCGCACGTACATGTACACATACACATACACCTACACATACACGTATACATATACATATACATTCTTTTCTGTACATAGATGTATCTGCCTACATGTATGTGCGTACGCATGTGTATACTTATATATGTACAGGTATGTTTACACATCAATGCATACATGCAATGTACATCCAAATGCTCATGAAAACTGAAACAGGCTCAACCATGGGCTCTGAAACATGGAAAACGGCACGGCCCCAGAAGCCCTAAACTCCAACAGGGTTTAGGACTTGGGCTAGAGGCTGACAGCTAACAGGCTACACTCGAAGCACGACAACGATGTAAGAACCACTTCCCTAGCCCTATGCTCTTGGAGCCGCGCATAGCACTGGACGCCGGTGCCCGCACACTTCTGCGCCCTGAGAGAAATGTGGTTCCCTTGTTGAGACCTCTCTTGACCCAGAATAGTGGGATCCATTCCAGCGTAAAACCCAGCCAACCTGCATCAAGCCCGGGGTCCCGACCACAGAAAGGGGACGGTATACCCTGAATTCGTGTCGGAGATTCGGAAGCTCAAACTCTCATGCCGCCTGTAGCCCTAGCCCAACACACACAAACGACCAACATACTCACACTCGCCAACCATACGTGTCCATGTGTACACATACATACATACATACATACATACAGACATACATCCATCCATCCATGCATGCATGCATGTGTATGCATGTGTATGTGTATATGCATGCATGCATGCATACGTGCATACATACATACATACATATATATATATACACATATATATACATCAACCCCCTATGCATGCATCCCCATCCATCCTTCCATCCATCCATGAATGCGAACATGCGTACTTACTTTACACCCTACCATGCCATGCAATGCCACGGCAGACTATACATCACTTCACTACACCGCATTACATGACGCTACATTAAATGACACTACATTGCATTACACTGCGTTACATTACAGTACAGTACGCTACTTTCCTTGACTTGACACTGCATTGGCTTACATTACATGACATGACCTCATAACTTGAAATAAGATTGCGTTGCATGGCATAACTTTGTTTTGATCTACGCTCACTACTTCGGTACGTACATGCAGACATACGACATACATACGTTACACACATACATGCATTCATACATACGTACATACACTTCAAACCCCACACCTGGTCACAACACTCGGCCCCTCCACCAGAACCGCGCAAAGGCGGCTCAAGACCCCACAACAAAGAAAATGCCTAACCCCTACACCCTGAACCCCCCGAACCTAAACCCTAAGATTTACTAAAACTGGGGCCTGAACCCCAAAACTGTAGACCAAAACCACCCTAAACCCAAAACCCCGAAACCGTAGAACTGGCCAGGCGTCTTGGTGCAGTCGCCATAAAGCGCGGGAGTCTGCACAGCGATTGTTTGGGTTTGAGCTCTGAAATTGAAGAACTTCAACGCAATGTGAAACGCCACAGCCTTTGTAGTTCATTTTTTTGGTTAACCAAAATACATAATATAGGATCCTAGCCAGAAAACAGGTTAACCAAAACATGACACTACGATGGGGACTTTATAGGCCAATGGAGACTTTCTAGGTAAACCTCAGCATCCCTCAAGCGCTAAACTTCACCCTAGTTGCGTGAAGCCCGAAAGGGTAGAACCCTGAGCACCCACATCCCCGAAGCCTCCTAAAACGCTACGGTCTAGGGTTTGGGGTTTGGGATTTTAGGGTTTAGGGTTTAGGGTTTAGGGTTCTAGGGTTTGGGGTTTGGGATTTTAGGGTTGAGGGTTTGGGTGTTGAAGGTTTAGGGTTTGGCGTTTCGGGTTTACTGTTCAAGGTTTACCAGGCCTTAGGCCTTTTGGGGTGAGGATTCTTGTATCAGACACTGAGAAAACACCTAACGCTGTAAACCCACCAGAAAGCCTCTTGATCCCGCGGCCCTAGAACTTGGACCCCTGAACTCTCCTTAGGGCCCAGCAGAAATCCTACAGCCCCCTGCACCCCAACCCCACAACCCTAAGACCGATATGCCCAGACTCCACTATCACGTCCCTAAACCCTAAACCGACGTTATAGAACCCTACAGCCCTCCCCCATGAAGACCGCATCAACCCGACATCCCTCATAAACACAGGGCCATCGCTGCCTTTTCAAGGCTTTGGGCTTCGATAAGCAACTAAGGTTCCCAAGGGTTACTAGAAGTAGGGTTCGGAGGTTCGGTTTCTAGGATGCGAGTCTAGGGTTTAGGCGAGCAGGTTTGTAGGTTTAAGGCCTGAGGTGTTGGAAACTCTGCAGGACGTTCCGCTAAGGGCAGACATTGGGCGGAAATGAAGGAAAGCACGTGGTGTCGTGCTGACGGTTTAGGCTTTGAATTTAGGGTTCAGGGTCCAGGGCAAGAAGCCCAACCAAGATACTATAGGGGCCTCAATAATTACCTACACTATTTTGAGGGTTCCTGATTATCACTAAGTATAATGGCCCCAAAACCCCATTCGAATTATTCAGGCCCTCATGTTACAGAACCCCACTAGAGAGAGCCCTTTTTGAACCCTGTAAAGATCTCTTTAAAGGACCCCCAAAACCCTATTTTCATTATTCCAATCATTATTCAGGCCCTTATACTACTCCCCAACACACAAGACCGCGAACCGCAACTTCAAAATCCTACCTCCTGCAGACCTCAAAACAACTCACAGAAGCTCCCCTGTTGTAAGTAGGGAATGCATGGGGCAATCCCTATGATAGTCCCTTGAAGTCCCTTTCTGCAGTCCCTAGTAACCCCCCCATTCTCTGCTAAGAGCAAAGAAGTAAGAATAAGAAGAAGTCCTAAACCCTAGACCCCTTCACCCTCAACCCTAAACCCCTAAACCCCTAAACCCCTAAACCCCTAAACCCTAAACCCTTCTAGAAACAAAAAACAACTCTTTTCCCCGGGGGGTCCTCCGGCACAGGGTTCTGAAAGCGAAGAAGGGCCTCGTCGCGCGCTTTTTAAAGTGGCGCTATACGGCGGTTGCAGGGTGCGCTGACCGGTCTTCTATACGTCCGATTATGAGCTTCTAGACAGCGTTATAACTGTAAGGTCTTTCTAAATCATACTTGTGTAGGGTTTTGGCATGTTTTTTGCAAAATCGTTCCATGAGCATCACCGCTGCTATCCTGCACAGCAACATGGTCATCAGGATCAACACCATTCTAATGACCATTGTCACAAGCATCAACGTAATCGGGCTGATCACCAGCGTCATCACCGTGGCCGCAAGCTCGGCTCCTTTAGGGTCTTAATCATCAGAATAATTAGGATTGTTAATTAAATCATACTATAAATATACTAAGGAACCCCAAAACAATATAGGTAATTATCTAGGCGCCTGTATTGCAGGGAGATTCAGATAAATAGGCTTTGCAAAGCGGCACCAAGCACTGCCACAGTACCAAAACCCAAAGCTTGAGCTGTCTACCCACAAACCTGGACGTGAAGAAAGCAAGGAGATCTCACAAGAAGGCCTTGTGAAACCCTACCGACAACCCAAGACCTAAGCTGAAACCAAAGAACCCTGCAAGCCCAAGACGGAGAGCACCCTAAATCCCACAAAAAAACGCGAAGAGAAATGCCAGAAGCGAGCCTACGAGAACCTGAACCTAGAAAACACATATAAGAAAAACACTATTCGGGTTTGGTGCTTCGGGTTTAGGGATTCGGGTTTTAAGTTTAAGCCAAAAGACAAGAACGAACCCTTCGTGGATGCCTAGAACCCTAAACCCCCTAAACCCCTGAACTCTTAAACCCCCTAAACCCTTAAACCCTTTTGGATGCCTCCCCAGCCAACTCGGCTCCGGATTTCTCCGTCAAGTTTGGGAAGCAGGAGGCCAGCGCGCCCTGGACGCTTCCGGTTTAAGGTTTAGGGGTTCGGACAAAGCATGGACTATAAGTTATAAACGTTGATGCTCAGGCACACAGAAGCCATTGAGCCCTAAGACTTAGAGCCTAAAGCCACAAGCCACGAAACTGAAGCCCCGGAGCCTCCAAAGAGCCACTCCTGAAGCCGCCTTCCCAGAGAACCCAATATCCCTTAATCAAGGAACAGACCTTAAACTATCGAGGCCTTCATATTATGGTCTAAGGCTGTAAGGTATGTTCCTCAACTAAGGGGTATTGGGGTCCCCCAAACCCGATAGACCCCTTAAAGGAATCCTATAGATCCCTTATCGATCCCTTTAAAGGAACCCTAAGGTACATTCCTTGATGAAGGGCCCCTTGGGATCTCTGGGTTTGGGGGTGTCAGAGTGCGCAGGGATGGCCCGGTGAGCTACTTGAAGGATCATGGGACTTAGTAAGTAGCTTATAATAAGTGGGGTTATCCTAATTATAACCTACTTATAACATTACTTACTAAGTCCCATGAGCCTTTAAGTAGATGCCACAATTCATCCCAGAGACTGCAAGAACCCTTAAGCACTTGGAGGATCCTGGGACTTAGGAAGTAAGGTAAAAAGTACCTTGATTGGTGTTATGAGTACTTATAAGTATAGTTCTCTTAATCATAACCCTAGTTACAGTCCCATGAGCCTTTAAGTAAGGAATACCTAGTGGTTCCTTTAAGAGATGTGTAGGGTTAAGGGTTTAGGGGATGCGAACATCCCTTCATTAAGGAATATACCTTAGATCATACTTGGGATCCTACTAGAATTTAAGGGATAGTGGAGTCTCTGGGATGCAAACATCGTCAGAACACAGAAATCTGCCCCCGAAGTTTAGGGTCGAAGGCTTAGGAATGCACCGAAGACGCTCCGACTGGCTCGGGTTTGGGGAGAACCGCCCCCAAAAAACTATCCATCGAACAGTCGTGGCAACCACAACTAGCCAACATGCTGAGGACATGGCAGTCTGACTGACGTGGCTCACAAGCAAACACTAGGGAAGAACATGACAATTACTGTCCAAATATGAAGCAGCAAGGGGCGATTTATCACCAAGCAGCCACAACTAGCCATGCCACTCCCCTGGAGACCGGAAAACTGCCGAAGCTGGTCGGTACTGCTGAGTCATCTGACCAGCTCACTAAATAGCTATCGACGGGCAGGCATTATGATCCCGTTCTTGGTTCCAGTCTAAGGATGTTCTGCAGGCAGTGGGCCAAAACCGATCATCCATAATTGGGCACCACCCCTAATTTGAGCAACTCAAACGAAGACGTGCACCACGTGAGGCGGCTCAGAGTAATACACGCTAAACCCTAAATCCTCAACCCGAACCGACAGGGAGCAGCAAGGAAGTCAATGGATGAGACGGAAAAGAAAAGCGGCTGTGCAGCTGTCTGTCGAATTAAACGGTTTGTACAAGTCGAAGACAGAGACACATGTGTGAGAAGCAAAAACACACAAACAAACGATGTGAATATATGCATATGTGCATATATGCATGCATGCATGCAGCCAGCCAGGCAGACAGGCAGGCAGACAGACAGACAGACTGACAGACACAGACATACTCATATGCTCACATATTTACTTGCTTACACACTTACATACATACTTAGGTGCATACATACGTTCATACACACACACATAGTCACATAGACGTTTTCTGAAAGTATTCGTATTGCACAGCATACACATACACCCGAACACACAAATCAATCTTACCCAAGACCCTAAAGCCTAAACCCGAAACCCTCAAGCCTAAAGCTAAACCCTAAACCCTAAAACCTAAACCCTAAACCGACCATCAGCCTGAAGCACCGTCAGCGCCAGGGCATCTGAGTTCCCCAGGGAAAGTATGCCGGAGTCCCAGAGGGTCTCGACCTTTTGACGGAGCTCTGGGGCTTTTTGAAAAGGGTTTAGGGTTTGGGGTTGTTTAGGGTTTAGGGTTTAAGGGTTCTGTTAAGGACTGTCACAGTTTTGTCGGGGGTTTAGGGATATAGAAAGGGTTGGGAGTTACAGTTTGTGAGGGGTTTAGGGATATATAAAGGGTTGGGAGTTTAGCGTAGACGGCACGAGCGGCTGCGTTGACGGAGCACGGTCTGCGCAAGCCCGTCTCCGTCTGAAGGAACCCTTGAAGGGACCCCGTTGTGGAACCCTATAGTTCCCCTAAAGGGTGCAGTCGAGTTCCGTTTTGGCGGCTTCACTGCGGAAGTAGGGTTTAAGGGTTTAGGGTTTAGGGCGAAGCCCTACAGCTTAAACTTCCCAGGCGCATCTATAGTGAACCCCAGCAAGTTGGAGCATGGATTTAAAATGACTAGTGCGGGGATTCCCTATAATGTTGAATTGAATTTAATAAACCCGGTGACAATTAAAATATTCCCCGGGCCAGAATTTCCGGGCGCAAGAGGAGTTTAAAGGCGAGGGCATATTTGGCCAAACAACTGATCATATTTTTTCAGTCGCAATAATAAACGGGGTGACAATTAAAATATTCGGGCTCCGAAATCCCCCAAATTCTACAGACGAGGCTACGTATTTACCAGAGACTCAAACAAAGAGGACCCTAAACCCAGCCAGCAGAGTGCAGATCGGCACAGACGACACTGAACTACTAGCTCGCAGAGTGCAGTTCCAGACTATTTCACTCCACCCCTCGGCAGATCCAATGGCATCCAGAGAGCTGTGAAACAGAAGAACTCAGGCTGCCTTAGGTGGCAGACCCAGCTCCAGACGCAGTCTGTTCAGCAGATACCGCTGCAGCTTCGCAGGGTCACCGGTTCCCTATTCCAATTCTATATAAACGGAGCCATTTCACAAAGCAGGCAAGGGTAACCCTTTGCAGCCCTTCTTCTGGCAATTATAAACGGGGTGGCAATAATGAACTCCTCCGGGGGAGGGGCTCCCGATGGGAAGCCTTGCTTTTGGGAAAGCTATGAAGCCAGTGGCTTTGGACAAGAAGCCAGAGGCTTTGGTATTCGAAAGCTGCAGGCATTGGCAAGAAGCCAGGGACTCCGGATTCCAGGAACTGCAGCCGCTAAACTTGAGGTCGGTTCCTTATTCCAATTCTATATAAACGGAGCCATTTCACAAACCCGGCAAGGGTAACCCTTTGCAGCCCTTCTTCTGGCAATTATAAACGGGGTGGCAATAATAAACTCCTCCGGGGGAGGGGCTCCCCATGGGAAGCCTTGCTTTTGGGAAAGCTATGAAGCCAGTGGCTTTGGACAAGAAGCCAGAGGCTTTGGTATTCGAAAGCTGCAGGCTTTGGCAAGAAGCCAGGGACTCCGGATTCCAGGAACTGCAGCAGCTAAACTTGAGGTCGGTTCCTTATTCCAATTCTATATAAACGGAGCCATTTCACAAACCCGGCAAGGGTAACCCTTTGGCAGCCCTTCTTCTGGCAATTATAAACGGGGTGGCAATAATAAACTCATCCGGGGGAGGGGCTCCCGATGGGAAGCCTTGCTGTTGGGAAAGCTATGAAGCCAGTGGCTTTGGACAAGAAGCCAGAGGCTTTGGTATTCGAAAGCTGCAGGCTTTGGCAAGAAGCCAGGGACTCCGGATTCCAGGAACTGCAGCAGCTAAACTTGAGGTCGGTTCCTTATTCCAATTCTATATAAACGGAGCCATTTCACAAACCCGGCAAGGGTAACCCTTTGCAGCCCTTCTTCTGGCAATTATAAACGGGGTGGCAATAATAAACTCCTCCGGGGGAGGGGCTCCCCATGGG
Organism: Symbiodinium sp. CCMP2592; assembly: GCA_905221615.1. NCBI lineage: Eukaryota > Dinophyceae > Suessiales > Symbiodiniaceae > Symbiodinium > Symbiodinium sp. CCMP2592. The sequence goes on from CAJNDT010006047.1 coordinate 116,819, forward strand.
AAGCCTTGCTTTTGGGAAAGCTATGAAGCCAGTGGCTTTGGACAAGAAGCCAGAGGCTTTGGTATTCGAAAGCTGCAGGCTTTGGCAAGAAGCCAGGGACTCCGGATTCCAGGAACTGCAGCAGCTAAACTTGAGCCGGCCAGACTCCTTGCTTCAGTCCAGTGGCGTCAGAGGGAGTTCAGAAGGAAAGCACAAGGGGCGAGGGCACAGAAGCCAGAGTGCCGCGAATGCCACAGGTTGAGACTTCACGTACTACTACTATTACTACTATTACTACTATTACTACTATTACTACTATTACTACTATTAATTACTACTATTAATTACTACTATTAATTACTACTATTAATTACTACTATTACTACTATTACTACTACTACTACTACTACTACTACTACTACTACTACTACTACTACTACTACTACTACTACTACTACTACTACTACTACTACTACTACTACTACTACTATTAGTACTAGTACTGCTATTACTACTATTACAACTATGACTACTATTACTACTACTATTACTACTAGTATACTAGGCCCGGAGCAGGCCAGAGGTTTACTATTGCGACCCGGACCCCAGACCCTGCCCCAAGAGACGCCCGCGCAAAACAACCTCAGGGGGGGGGGGGAGGGGTTTATTAATATCAATCCAACATTACTTTGCCTTAAAGGTATGAGGATAACGAGGTTCCAACTTTCTGGATTCTACTGTACTGTCTGTTGCCTGGCAAGAAGCTGCCACGCGCAGCACCGCGTCGTGACAGCCATGCTGACAGGGCCGGGCGTCGTACATCAGCGTTTTCCAGCTCCTGCTTTGGGCTTAGGGTTTAGAGTTTTGGGATTGCGTTTTTTGAGCGCCTTTTTTCGTCTTGCGGTTTAGTGTTTAGGGTTTAGGGTCGAGTAGGGTTTTGGGGTTTATGGTTTACAGGGAACTCCAGAAAGTTGGAATATGGTTTCATGGTAGGATACCCTATAATTTACCATAGAAGGGTTAGGATAATCATATTCCAACTTTCTGGCTTTTACCTTAGGGGCTTCGGGTTTAGGGTGTAGGACACCTGAGGATGCACAGGACCCGAGGACCGCACTGCCTAAAGGGTACTATGGGGCTCTAGACGGTTGATGATATAAATCCTAGGGTTCCCTTAAAGGGATCTATAAGGGGGTACCATAAAAAGGGCTCCTTTAAGGGATCTATAGGGGTTAGGGTTTAGGTATATAAATCCTGCATGACCCATAATAAGGCATATACCGTAATTCCCGTAGTTTGGGGTCATTAAGGTAATGCAGGGATTTATATCATCAACAGGAGTAGGCTTAAAAGGCTGTAGGCTTACCTGACACCCTCAACCGCAAGTGCCTGAATGCCTAAACTTTGGGGTTTCAGGATTTCGAGCTCAGGGTTTAGGGCTTCAAGGGCTTCGGGTTCAGGCTTTAGGGTTTAGGGTTTAGGGTTTAGGGTTTAGGGTTTAGGGTTTAGGGAGGTTTGAGCTTTGGGGCTGCGCAGGTATATAATAAAGGGTTAACGGTGTAGGGCATTTGAGCACCAGTAGTGTCTCCAAGTGCTTAAGCACCTCAAAGTCACAGAACCGGATCTGCCAACCCCTGAAACACCCTCTAAAACCCTTAATCCGAAACACATACCCTGGCAAAGGCGAATAGAACTCTTATAGAACCGCTTCAGAACTCTTAGGAAGGCTTTGGTTTAACGTCCCTCTTGAACCCTTACCTAAGAACCCTCACTCATACACCCTAAAACCTAAACCCCTCTAGAACCCCTAACCCTAGCGCTTAGTCTTAGTCCTGCTGCGGGCTTCGGTCACCGCCCCCTGCACTGCGGTCTCCATGCGGTTGACAAACTCCGTACGCCTCGCCGCCTTTGTTCGGGCTGAAAATGGTTCGGTTTAGGGTTTAGGGTTTAGGAAGGGGCTTCGTTGAAGGGTGTTGTAGGGGTTCCATACCGGCTCAGGGTGTTGGGTGTAAGTTGTGTCCCATTAAGGATCCCTCGCTGTAATCTGAGGTATCGCCCTCAACTGAGGGATGCTGACTCCCTGAAAGAGCCGAAGCCATACCCCAGAAGGCCTGTCGTCCCCCTCAGACCCCACGGCGGACCCTCCCTCAAAGCCTTCGCAACACCCGACAACGCGCGACAATCCCTTTGATGAGCAACCCTAAACCCCGAACCCGAAACCCGAAACCCCTAAACCCCTCAACCGCTGAACCCCTAAACCCTGAACCTAAAACCTTAAAACTACAACAAAAGCCTAAACTGCAGATCTGGTAATACAGGGGCCTTGATAATTACCACTACTATTTCGGGGGGGTCCTTATTATGATTATAGTATAATGGGCCCCAAAACCCTATCCTAATTATTAAGGCCCTATATTAGCCAGGCAGCGTCGCTGTCCGGCGCGAGGCAAGGCCTCGGGGCGCAAGAAGCCGAGGGCTCAGTGTCGGAGACAGTGCAGTTTGCATACTTGAAGGATCATGGGACTTAGTAAGTAGGTTATAATTGGGGTTATAAGTCCCCTAAGTGGGGTTATTCCTAATTATAAGCTACTTATAACCTTACTTACTAAGTCCCATGAGCCCTATAGTAACTGTGACAGCACCTGATACAGTTCAGAGCAGTTTCTCTCGGCCGCTGGGGTGGGCAACTCAGCCAAGGCATTGGCTTATTCAAGTAACTAGCAACCCCCCAAAATGTTGTCGAATGCAAATTGTTAATGCTTTAACCTCTACCCCGAAACCCTAATACCCCCGGCCTACGCCAAAAGTCATGCCCTCAATAATTTGAGTAAGGCTTGGGGTATACTGTGATGATACTATATAAGGAATATAACGTGATAGTGTCAGGCTAGCTATTCTTGGCCACGCTATATCATATAACCTGGCGAGCCCGATACCAAAACCGTGTAAAACCATATGGAGCCCTGTCAGAACCCATGTACAACTCTGCGAAACACTGGCGAAACATGGCGAAACCCTAAGTCGGAAGTCTAGCCGTGCAAGCTTTTGAAATTTACGTGGTAGCTTCGACGTCGAAGCCTCTTTAGATTCATGCTTTAAGGGTTTAGGGATGCAGATTTTGGGGCTTCAGGGTTTAGAGTTTAGTGGGATTCAAGGGTCCGGGGGTGGGCTGTCGGTATTTGAGAACTTAATTATCAGGGACTGAAACGGATTCTGCAATGGTTTAACTGTCTAGAATTTAAGGGCTAGGGCGTCCAGCCTCCTGGGGAGGTGTAATTGAGACAGTGTAGGGTCGGTGCGTCAACTGTGGGCGCTGAGCTTTTTGATTTGAAATTTGCCCAAAGTATTGGGGAATTGGAATGAGGTTTGCGTGCCTTCGGGCGCAAAACCAAACCCTCACTTCACGATGCAAGGGTTCCCGTGCAGTGCCCTAAGTTGCACTACTTGGGGGGTCGGGGGACTTAGTAAGTAGTTAGTAAGTAAACTTATAAGTACCCTAAAATAAGTCCCTAAAATAACCAGTTACTAAGTCCCTCGACCCCACAGGCAGGGGTTCCGGACAAGTCTGGCAGAAGCCCGTCGCGGCAAGCACAGCAAAAAAACAAACCCCAAACCCTCAACCCCAGTAGATCCCTTGAGAAGGTTCCTGTCAAGTACCCTGTAGTATTGGGTAATTAGTGGGTCTGCTTTTTGGATCCTCCCGAAGGGTCTGGGAACATGACATCTGTAGAACCATTGGGGCTATTCTGGAAAACGAGGCTTGCTGGAGTTGACAATGCACGGGCTAGCGGTCTAAGGTCCGGGGCTCAGGGTTTTGGAGCTTAGTCTCGGGTTTTGGGGAATCAGTCTCTCAGACCCTAACGGGCCCGAGTATGCCATAAATCAAGGAGCGTGCTTTTGAGCTACATGGGTGTTCGGCGCACTGCCCAACCCCAAATGCGAAACCTGATAAGCCGGGAACACTTAACCCTGAAGCTTGAGCCCAAGTTAGACCTTTCAAACCCTAGAACCTGAACTCTGGAACATAAACCGGTAAAGCCACAAACACAAACCCCGACCTCAAACCCGCCGTGGCGCTCCACATCCAACAGCGCACGCGAAGCGGAGAAGCCACTACTCTCCGCCAAGTCAGGGTGCACTTTGCCTGGGCCCAGCACTTTTTCGGAACTTCGGGGTTGTATGATGGGCCGTATGCTTTGGGGGTTCATGTTGTTCCCTGTCACATTTTGGTTATGGGTCTTGAAGTTTCGGGTTGCGGGTCTACGGGTTAAGGCCTCTTCAAAGTTTTGGGGCTTCTCAAGTTGATGTCTAGACTTTACGGATCCTTATTCAAATTTTGAACCCGTCTACTTAGAAGACTCTATAGTTCCCGGACAGGGTCTTAATGTATGGCGATTTTTCAAGAGCCTTAATCCTTGAATTGCAGGTAGCTGGGCTTCTGCGTCCATCGATTGGGGTTCACATTTCCAATCCCCTTTCCTTTTGGCAGCTTTGGCACGGGCATGTAAACCCTAAACCCTAAACCCTAAACCCCCTACACCCTAAACTTAATAAGCCCCCTGGAAGGAATTCAGGCCCTTGAAGGACAGGGGCCTCAAGCTCAACAGATCGTGGTATACGAGCCCTAAACCCTCAACCCTCAAGCCCTATAGCCTAAACCCCAAAGCACTGAACCCCAAACCCCAGACCGCCACGCTCTAAACCCTAAACCCTAGTTAATCCCCAATGCACTACACCCCAAACCTTCATCCCCAGGGCTGAACCCCGACCCTAAGCCCCGAGGCACCGGTAGACACTGGTTGTTGTCCGAGCTCTCGCGGGAGCTTGTTCGGCACGGGAACGTGCTCTGCATGAGGCGTTCTACCAGTTTCTGCCTGCACTGTGGCCGCGCGGCACGAAGTTCGCGAACGGACTTGTAGCTTGCGTGCCCGCTTGGTGAGCGCAAATCGTAATCGCTGCTCCTCGATGTCGTGGTGCAATGGGCGCGCCTCATTTGGACATAGGGCTGGGGTTTTTGTTAATGCATCGACGCGCAACTGACATGGCTGGCGCGGCTGTTGCTCCGATGAAGCGTAGGACGTTGATCAGCAGGTCTTTTCATTGTATCGTCGCACCGCCAGTTGTAAACTGCTGGGAGACGTGGTGTTCTTTACTTTCTTGCCTTGTTTGCTTGCTTCTTTGCACCAGGCCTCCAGGATGCGACGTGCAATATGATCGGCCACATGGCGAGCCTGAAGGATTGAGTTTTGATGTGTGGATGGGAAAGGGCGATTGGGGCCAAACCCTAAGCCGAAAACAGTCCACAATGATCAGAATATAAGCCCAAACCCTTAAGCCCAAATTCTAAACCTATGCCCAACACCCCGAGACCGTCAATCTCGAACCCTAAATAGAGCTCAGCTGCGCAGCTCCTCACCGACCTTGGTCCATTGTTTCAGAAGCTCAAGATGGATCCTATCTTAAACTACCATATGTGCCCCAATATGGAATTTACAGGGACCCTACCAAAAAGTAGGCTTTGGATCCCCGAAATCCTGAAATTCCAGACGCTGTGGGCTTTCTGAAAGCCTTTTTTGGGTGGAATGTACTTTACCAGTAGGATCCCTAAGATGATTTAAGGCATATCCTTTAATTTAGGAAGATTGGAGTCTCTGGCCACAATGCCACACCCAAAGGCCTGAATGGGCCTCAACTCATAGGGACCCTTAGGGGGTGGGGAGAGGGGGGTAGGGGACTATACTTCCTTAAGTCCTTATTAAGCCCTTATCAAGCTCTGATTAGGGGCATTAAGTAGGGCACTAGAGCTCCTTAAGTAAGCCTAATGTCGTCCTTCCTCAGGGTGTTGAGGCCCCTACCCCCCTCCCACCTACCCCTTGTAAGGGTCCCGAGGATCAACCCACTGTCTCCCCCGACTCCTTCATTGAAGCCAAAAAGGATTCTAATGGGGCTTATCATACGTATAAGCCTATTCACTCTTACTAGAGTACACCAAAAAGCTTTGCAAGTATGGTAGGATTATACAAGCCCCAAAAGGTTTAGGGTTACCTACTCAGCTACTAAGCTTGATTCTGACCGGGGAGACCTTTCAGGGATTAGGGCTTGGCAAATTTGTGAGGACACGGCGATTTTGTAGATTGCAGTATAAGTATGTGGGTAGCTCAGGTCCCCAAAGTAGTACGGCACCCTTATAAGAAGGACTTAAAACCCTGAACCCTAAACCCTAAAACCCTAAACCCTAAACCACTAAACCCTTAATTTCAAAACCCTAAACCCTTAACCCTAAAATCCTAAACCTTAAAACCCCCAAACCCCAAAACCCTAAACCCCAAAAAGGGTATGGACGGCTTCGTGGTCGCTCCGGTGGTCTTCTGGGATGGAGTCCGATTTTCAGGATGGACCGGCACACGAGGCGGATGCAAAGGGCCACGATCAATGCGATCACACGAGGGAAGAGCACCGGCGTGAGACACACGATTGCCAGTATCCATCTCCAGCGCGGGCCAGCAAAAAAACCGTGGAGGGCCGAGCCGGTGTAGTGGCCGTAGGCACCCTCTCTCGACTCGACGTGGCACCGGAGCCACGCAAAGGTAGAGGCCGCACTGGGGCCCTTAACTGAGGAATATACCTTAAACAATGGGGGGGCTTCAGATTATGGTTTAAGGTATATTCCCCAATGAAGGGGTAGGGATCTATCGGTTCTGGTAGCATCCATTATGGAAGCCCCAGTAAATCCTCTCTGCAATCTTAATCAGGATCAGAAGAATCTGAACCGGGAGAGTCCAATCCTTCGTAAGTATGGAGCAAACCTCTGACTAACAAACCCTAAACCCTAAACCCCAAACCGCGAGTGACTATGCACGGACATCGTTGAAGGCATGTTCCTGAATTCAGGGGTATCTGGGCATCACTGGGAAGCCTCCGGAACCCCTAAACCCTAAACCCTAAACCCCAAACCCTAGACCTTAAACCACAAATCTTAAACCCTCAACCCTGAACCTTGAATCCTAAACCTTACACCCTAAAACCTTAAATCCTAAACCTTAAACCCTAAACCCTAAAACCATAAGACCCTAAACCCTGCAAAAAAAAATGAGAGTTCGGAGGACTGAGCCTTGGACGTACATGGACACCTCCAGGGAAACGGACTTTGAAGTGCTCAAGGCAGGGAAGCCTAAGGTAGGGGGCATAATAATGAGAATAAGGCTCCTTTAAAGGGCTCCTTTAAGGGATACAAGAAGGGTACTATAAGGGATTTCAAGATATAGGGGGCGTTATCACGAATATAGGGTTTTGGAGTCACTTATACTATGACTTTGAATATAATAAAGAACCCTGATTTCCCCCGTCACTAGACTGTAATCCCTCAACCCTAAACCGATTCAGAAGGGTGGTTTTGTGTTTCAAGGGTTTCTCTGAGGCTTCATAAGAGGGTTTACTGGATTTGAAAGGGCTTTATAAGCTGCTTCTGAGCTGTAGGCGGCTTAAGGGTTTTGGCGCCAGGCTCAGGGATCAGGATGTTTAGACCCCTGATGCGATTTTATTGACAATCTCCGGGTACGAATCAAGGTCCGTAAGGAAGGGGGATGTAGTAATCACAGTCTGGGTTACCCCAAAAGGTCTTTAACGGTAAACACCCGAACCCTGAACCCTGAAAACCCCAAAGCCTAGAAACCCTGACCCTGAATCTTCAACCAAACTAGATTGGGGGCTTGTGAATTTGGATGTGGTGGCTTTGACATTGGACCGTTGGAGCTTGGCGAGTGGAACTGTTATAACAGCCTTCATATGCGGGCTTCATAGGACTACTTCATGAGTATAGTAGGGATGTGTAGGGTATAGGGATGTAAAGGGCTTTATAAAGCTCCTTGGGGTGTGTCAAGGTTCAGAGGCTTGGTTCATGCACCCTAAACACAGGGTTCAGGGTTTAGGGTTTAGGTTCCTTTAAGGGTTCCATAAGGGATCTATGTAGGGGGCCTTAATAATTAGAATAGGGGTTCCTTTAAGGGGTCCTTAAAACATGACCCATGGATCCTAAGCCCTGAAACTCAACCCGACTTCAACCCGACGGCCGCGCACCTGAAATCAAGTGGAAACCTTCAGGACTGGACGTCCCTGAACCCCTGAACCCTAAGGCTTAGGGTTTAGGGTTTAGGGCCCCCGAAACCCTAAACCCCAAAACCCTAAACCGCACATTTTCAAACCCTGAGCCCGAAAAGACTACACCCCAAAACAACCTTGGAAAAACCATGCTGAAATACCGAGAACCATGACAACCGTGCACAACCATACTTGCAAAACCTTCCTGGGATTCAGGACACCCGCGCAAAACAATGAACCCGTTTAGATCCTTTGTAGAACCCTTTTGAAACCCTTCAGGGCGCCGGCAAAGAACGCTTAACTCTTACACACCCTCCAAAAAACCCTCATCCAACTTTGAGGACCACAGATCGCGCCTTTTGAGCGATCCCATCCTTGGCTGCAAGAGCATGGAGCATAACGCAGGGGCTTAAATAAAAAGAAAAAGAAGAAGTGGTCTAGGGTCAAGGTTTAGGATAGTTGGAGTTGAGGGTTTATGGACTTCGGGCTTTGGGTATGTGGATAAAGGTTTGCGGCTTCGGTTGCAATTTTGGACCCGGTGCGCAAGCCACTGAACTCGCTCGAATCATATGTAAGCTAGTTCATACGGTCATACGATCATATGGAGCACAACCCAATTCTAATGATTGAAGCCGCTATAGGATACAACTTAAAACCCTTCAAACCCCTACGAAGCCCCACACCCCCGGCACATATACAACCTTGATAGAACCCCCCTTTTGACACTGGGCTTGCTGGCTGCCAGAATATATGACCCTCCGACGTATAGAACCCCCCTAAACCCCAAACCTTGCGTCAATTTTTGAATTAAGGCCCCTATCTTACGTTGGGATCCCGAAACTCACTGTTTAGGGCTTCGGGCTTAGGGCTTCAGGAACAGGGTTGAGGGTCTAGGGTTTAGGGATACGATGAGAGTGAAGGGTTTAAAGGCACAGAAGACTTGGTAAGTAGATTATCAACAGGGTTAACAACACTGTGATGCTACTTGCAACGGTAAGGGACAACCTACCGACCTAGTCCCCCGAGACTTCCGCCCACTTCTGAAAGGACTTTTCCTGAAGTTGGCGGTCCTAGTGATGTTCTTTATTAACGGCCAATTCTTGTCCACTGAAGCTCTAAGACCTTTTCATATCACCCTTCATGCATTGCATTCTCTAGCATCCCTACTAGTAAATTGGTGAGATGACACCCGAAACACACAACTCTGCTCCAGGAGGGGCCTCTATGCACAAACGCCATTAAACCATCATAAATATGAAGCCTACCCTGCATCTTCCCACGCCCAAGCATCGATGTTGAGCGCGCGAAACCCAGGATAGCAGGCCCGGACGGCGTCGCCGACTGCTTTGGCAAAGCGACCTTGAGAAATCGTTGTGCTTGGGGGGTCGGGGGACTCAGTAAGTAGTTTGTAAGTAGAGTTATAAGTACCCTAATTGGGGTTAAGGTACTTGTAAGGCCCTAAAATGACCAGTTACTAAGTCCCCCGACCCTCCAAGTGTAATGCAACGTTTAGGGTTTGGGGTTTAAAGGAAAACAGAAACCCTTTGAACTACAGGGTTGCTGCTCAAAAAAGACCAGTCCCAAAAACAGGACCCCTAAACCCCGCATGGCGTGGAACTCTTTACAGCACAGTAACACAGTGAGTCTTCGATGGCCCCCCTTGCAAGGATCTTTACAAAAGGGAACTTCCCTTAATCCTAAACCCCAAACCCTCTATTCGCCCCTAGACCCTAAATCCTAAACCGCCCTTAACCCTAAACCCCAAACCCGAGCCGAAGGCCCGAACGACCGCCGAAAAGCTTAGACGAGGGACTTTTCTTTGGGAGGGGGGCATGGCGTATGATTTACCTTAAGCCGGAAGAGGTAGGACTTATGTAAGGAAACCATACTTGGAGGGTCGGGGGACTTAGTAACTGGTTATTTTAGGGACTTATAAGTACCATAACCCCAATTAGGGTCCCTTTTAGGGTACTTATAAGTCTACTTACTAACTACCTACTAAGTCCCCTAAAGACCCCCCAAGTAATAAGGAAGCCTTGGCAGATTCTTCCGCGTTATGGTAGGGTTCAGCAGGTAAAGGTGGTGTAGTAGGCGACACTCTGAACCCTAAACTTCAAAGTCTTGTAGACCCACATATCATCAAGGGCCTTGCCTAAATGAATAAGGTGTTGGGGGGCCAGTATACTGTAGTTATAATTTAGAACCGCCAAAATGGTATAGGTAATCACTTCTTGCCCCGATATTATCCCTGAGCCCTAAACTTCAAGCCCTAGCCCCAAACCCCGAATACCAACTTGCCGCCATAGCTACTCCGTCCGCTCTGCGAGATCAGCTCCCCCGTGCCCCTGTTTTTGCTGTTTCAGGATGTCAGTGCTCCGCAATATATGGCTAGGATACCCAGTAACCTAAGAATAAAAAGGCCTCTCTTTTTGGTATTGGGTAACTTTATAAGGAACCTATGACTACAAAAAGGGAATAAGGGTACTACTGGGCATCCTAGATGGGTTGTGTAGGGACTTATAGGTTCTGGTTTGGGGGTCTTGGCATTAAGGGCTCAACCTCTTAGGGTGTTGGGACTACGGCAGCGTTGAAAAACAGCTTAGGGTCAATGGAGGTGCATGTAAGGATGAAAGAAGATTCCGGAAATTGAGGCAATCATCATACACAAGCAATCCAACTATGCTCCATGCTCTTTATCTACATCTGAATGTTTCTATATCTATCAGTCTAGATATAGGTACATGTGCATATATGAACATATGAGGTCGCGGTGGTTTCCGTGGCGGCGGTCGTGGTCGCGGTCTTGGTCATGGGTGTGGGAGTGGTAGTGGTAGTGGTAGAAAGGTAGAAAGGTAGTGGCAGTGGTCGTGGTAGTGGTGGTCGTAGTGGTAGTGGTAGACCCATGATGCTTTCTTCAAGGCCACAACATGTCTGTACAAACCAAGCTTTTGGGACTTGTACAGGGAGTACTTGCTTGGGGGTTCGGGAACCTGTGATGCGAACCCTAGCCCACGACCGTGTCGCGAAACCCGACAGCACTTCGCCTAGAATCTCGCGACCGAACGCGAAGCGCGAAACATCCCATGCTGGAGTGCTGGCAAAGACGCCACAAGGTCCGGAGCGAGGTGCCAATCACTTTGACCATACCTTGGGGCTTAGGGTTTAAGGTTTCGGGTTTAGGGTTGAGGCCTCAAAACCCAAACGCTCAAGAAACTGAGCAAGCAAGGCTGTATCCGGCGTTTGGAAGGGGGTTTATGAGGTACTGAATAGAGGTGTGGCCAAGAGTAACACAGCTGTGGTTTGCAGCTCCACTGATAACCTACTTACTAAGGCCCCTGCAAGCTCCACGTATCGCCAGTCAGGGTTTAGGGTTTAGGGTTTAGGGTTTAGGGCTTAGGGTTTAGGGTTTAAGGTTTAGGGTTTAGGGTTTAAAGTTTAGAGTTTGCTGAGTAAGGGACAACACTCACATTTCCTGGGAGTACAATCACGGCTTCTCGAGAGTTCTGGACTCGCTTTGCGACATCGACGATGTACGATTCTGAGTTCATCAAACCTTGAGTCCAACATGACAAGAAATCATTTGACTGACCATTCAAGTCCACACGGATCAGAGCTCGTTGAGCTCGATCTGCCAACTTGCGGAGGAATCCAGATGCCCCTGTCAGAAGATTTGCTCTAGCTTCATACACCTGTGCCAGGAGTGGTTCTGCTTCATGGGCAAGCAGCAACGCCACCAAGATGGTGCTAGGGTTTAGAGGGTTCCTAGTCTTTGAGTAGGATGTACCTATAGTGTCCATTGTGGTTCCTTTTTTGGGTTAACCAATTTTACGGCTAGAATCCTTTACTGTAAATGTTGGTTAACCAAGAAAAGAAACTACCATGGAGACTTTAGGTAAACCCCTAAACCCTAAACCCCTAAACCCTAAAACCCCCTAAACCCTAGGGTTACTTTAGGTAGGGCTCTGGGCTTCAGACTTCAGGACTCGGAACTGGGGAGTCAGGTACCAAAAAATTAAAAAAAAATAAAAAAATAAAAAAAGGCTCCTTTGAAGGATCCTTTCGGGGCTCCTTTAAAGGATCCTTTAAGGTTCCTTTAAAGTATCCTTTAGGGTTCCTTTAAAGGATCCTTTAGGGGTTCCTTTAGGGGTTCTGTAAGGGTTCCTTAAGGAATCCTTTAAAGAATCGAAGCCAAAACGGCAACCCGACCCGGTTAAGGATTGTTTGGGTCAAGGGTTGAGGGTCTAAGCTTCACTTATTACATAGTAAGGGGCTCCTTTAAAGGGGATGCTAAGGGTTCCTTTAAGGGGCTCTATAAGGGTAGTATAGGGTTTAGGGTTTAGGGGTCGGGGGACTTAGTAAGTAGTTAGTAAGTAGACTTATAAGTACCCTAAAAGGGACCCTAATTGGGGTTATGCTACTTATTAGTCCCTAAAATAACCAGTTACTAAGTCCCCCGACCCTCCAAGTAGACCTTGAACCCTCAACCATGGGGCTTAATAAGTAAGGCCATAAGGACATGAGCTCGGGCTGTATACGGTTGTGAACATGGTTAACTATCCTTTTGCGAGCGTATAGCTACTAAGCCCCCACGATCCCTGAAGCATGTTAGTTTCAAAGAGGGCAATTTCCAAGTCTCTGAAATGTGGACCCTAGCTGCGCCCTGCAGAACCTGGCTTTATGAACCCAAACACCCTCCACCCCAACCCCTAACCTTCCCAAGACCTAAACTCCCAAACCCCAAAGCACTAAACCCTAAACCCCCAAACCTTAAACTCCTAACCCCAAACGGCCCTAAACCGAAAACCCTAAATCCTAAACCACAACGGGCGTGCTTCCGAGCCCCACGGGAGCCGAGGCCGCGGCAGGTGCGCTGGCACGAGCTGCGGCGGCTCATCCAACCGTGGAGATCGGCATCCTTCGAGGTTGTTTAAGGTTTAGGGTTTTGGGTTTTGGGGTTTAGGGTTTGGGGTTTAGGGTTTAGGGTTTAGGGTTTAGGGTAGGGGTTTGGGTGTAGGGTTTAGGGTTCAGGCTTTAGGGCTTGCGCAGATACATGGGGGGGGCTTTTGCCCTGCCATATATGGTTTTATGGGGCTTGGAAAAATAGTCATAGGGCTTTGATTCTGGTGGTGTTACTGCGTTGCTCACTTCCTCGATATGAAACCTCCACACAAGCCCCTCTTCGAAAAGTGGATCTTGGATTTACGGCTAGCATGCAGCATATGACGACTCCATGAGTATTCCTAAACCCTAAACCCGAAACCCCAAATCCTAAACCCGAAGCCCCAGACGACACTCCCTTGGGCTCTTTAAACATCAAGGCTCCAGGCTCAGAGCTTAGGAGTTCTCCCGCGCTATCACCCAGGAGGTCTTACTTAAAGGCTCATGGGACTTAGTAAGTAAGGTTACAAGTAGGTTATGATTAGGATACCCCCACTTAGCGGACTTATAACCCCAATTATAACCTACTTACTAAGTCCCATGATCCTTCAAGTAGGGTTTAGGGTTTCAAGTTCCCCTTTGCATGAACCCCTACAAAATCCCTCAAAAAAAGCTGGCCTTTTGTTGGGTTTCATGCACGCCTCAGTCTGAGTCCCAAAACCCCCGGCCCCCTCCCACACAAAGCAGGAACCTTCTCATGAGTCCTATGAGCACCTTTGAACCCTAGACCTTACCAAAAATGAAATGCAAAAAGTTTCCTTGTACCCTAAACCGGACAACCCTGAACCCTAAACTCCGCCTCGTGTAGATAAAAAACGCACCCCTGTAAAAATAAAAATAAACTGAACCCTAAACTCAAAACCCCAAATCCCACACACTCCTCAAAAACTGTCTGGTTCTTAATAGGGAATGAGGGAATGAGGGAATGGATCCCGCTAGTAGTCCCTATATAAACCCCAATAATAGTCCCATAATCCATTCGCCCATTCCCTTTTAAGAACCAGACAGTAAAAACCCGAAAAGCGCCAAAACACTGAAGCCCTAAACCCTACCTTAACCTACCAAACCCTACTTTTTTTGTAGGTTCTTGTTATGAACCCCAATATGGAGTTTACAGGGACCCTACAAAAATGTAGGGTTTGGCAGGTTAGTGTAAACCATAAACACTAAACCAGCAACAGCAGCAAGCCGAACCCCAGAGCTGGCGACGGCTCTCCTCCAGCTGGACCTGGCGCCATCCTTTCCGAGCAGACGACTACTCAGGGAACCCAATACCTCTTAAACTGTTGAGGCCTTAATATCGTGGTTTAAGGTATATCCCTAAAGGATTCTTTAAAGGGATCCTTGAAGGGTTTTACAAGGATCTTATAGTGCCCCTTTCTGAAAACGACGACTACCCGGGGCTTACGGTTTAGAAGTTCTAGGATAGGGGCGTTAATAATTAAGATAGGGTTCCTTTAAAGGGATCCTTAAAGGGTTCTTTAAGGCCCCTATAGTACCCCTTTCCGAAAAGACGACTCCCGATTAGGATTTATAAGTTAGAGTTTAGGGTTTGAGGTTTAGGGGTTTCGGGTTTAGGGTTTAAGGTTCAGGGTTTAGAGATTAAGGTTTAGGGTTTAAGATTTGGGGCTTGAAGATTTAAGACTGGATGTTGGGTGCATACTGTACCATCTTTATCTAGAAGCTATCAAAGCTATTAAGGGGTGCCTATTGGCAGAATTACTATGCAGGGAGGGGCCTTAACAAGTATGGACATACAACTAATTCTGTCCCAGATAAAAAAACAGCAAAACACCATGAACCTCCAAGTATCCTTGTCTCTCGGCTCTTCTCTATCTGTACGTGGCAGGCTCAGGGTTCAGGGTTCGGGGGTTTCGGGTTTACCCTTCCATTTGGGGTTACAGGATTGTAAAAATGCTTTGGGTCTGATACGCTTTAGGCTTTCGTGCTTGACCTTTATAAAGGTCCAGGATTGAGAGCGCATTTAGCTTTGAGGTGTGGGGTCTAGATTTTGGGATTTGGAGGGTTTAGATTTCAGGGCTGGGAGCTGTCATGTAACGAAGGTCCTGTATCATGTAACCAACTCTAAACCCTAAACCCTAAACCCCTGACCCTAAGTCATGCCATGTAAACCCGAAGAGGCCGCTCCAGCCGTGCAGCTTCTGCGCCATAAAGGCTGCTCCGAAAACAAGATCAAAACGGTTGGCCATTCAGAACACACTCCAATCATCGACGGGACGAGAAACCCTGCCATCGAAATCGCAAACAAAGAAGCCGAGCCCGCTGAACATCTTCTAGCAGTGGGCTTGTGCGGCCGGTTGCGGCTAACCGTCGCCCTTCTTCCCGTTAAATTAGGGTTTCGGGGTTTCTGGTAAACCCTAAACCCTAAGCCCCTAAACCCTAAACCCTAAGCCCGATTAGAGTTTAGGGCTTCGGGGTTTAGGGGTTTAGAAGGGGTTTAGGGCTGAGCCAGAAGACTTCAGGCATCCAAGACCTACAGGCGCCTGCTTGGGGGTTTTTGCTATTATATACTGTAGGGGCCTTAATGCTTACCTATACTATTTTGGGGGTTCCTTATTATAGCTATAGTGTAATATACCCCCAAAACCTCATTGTAGCTATTTAGACCCCTACATAAAATCAAAACGCAAATCCTAGTGAGAACCTGAATGCTAGCACCTTCCTTTCTGCCCCTGACAGCTGAAACGGTAATGCCGACCAGCCTTATTCACACCTCTATCATACACCTATCCTCTATCGTCATATGCTGTTTCGAGAAGGAACCCCAATGTAAAAGGATATGTTGGTACGACTTGCGGCCCGGGGTGCTTTTCTCACAGCCCCTGTCAAAACCGTGGACGGAAATAAGATCGCAAGGAGTGCATGACTAAATATTGTCTTCTGTATACGCATGTCAGCAAACGCAACACTGCACGAAACCTAGACCTAAGGCCATGCCGCCTAAACCCCGAGACCACAGACTCAAGTCAGACATTTGAGGCTCTGAGCTCAAACGGTCCATGTAAAATCTCGATCCTGGCCACCACCTGAACCTAAACTTCCTAAACCCTAAACCCCCAAAGTTGAACCCTAAACCCTAAACCCCAACAGCATTGAAGCTGTGCCTACGCTCAGGGCGTGCCCCAAGAGCTGCATCATCTGCTCCTGGTTCGAGGCTTTACACGATTTTAGGATACAGGGTTTATGGCTAAGGGCTTGTACACAGTGTGCGCGCGGTGGGTGCGCCTCTTTGGGGGTGGGGGCGCATCGCACCCACTTATCGCGCGCCTGTACTACCCCAACTAGTCTCATTTAGGGTTCGGGGTTCACCCCCGCAATCCCCAAACATCCAAACTCCCCTTCGTAGTTCCACACATGAACGACCACATTTCACAGCAAAACGCAGCTGAGATGGATTGGTGTCGGGTTGTGGGCGATCTCGGCGAGCCTGCACGTCCGGGCCCGCAGTCTAAGTGACAGTTTGGTAAGTTGGGCAGCCTGGAGCCCCAGACCCTCCTGGGAGTACCCCCGAACCCACCACGCCAGACCCAAAAAGCGCAAGCCACCTCAAACCCGGCAATTTGGGGGTCAAGCGACGTCACTACCCAGAGATCCCAATACCCCTTCATTCAGGAATATACCTAATCAAAATATGAAAGTCTCGATAAGTTAAGGTATATTCCTTTTGAATTGAATTATAGAGACTTTCATATTTTGATTAGGTATATTGGGTTCTCTCGGTACAGTTTTCGTATACCGGGAGACGTTACTCTCCCTCACCGTTCTGACGAGATGCTCGGCCATGCCGGGAGTTTCCGAAAATTGGGGTTACCTCAATTTTGGGGTCCTTTTCATAAGGATCCTTTGTTGCTGCCAGAAAACGTTATAGGGTGCTTAGGCAGTCCATTCTTGACGTTTATATTTATAATGACCAGCTTCTGGGTAATTCTCGGAGATCCCATGTGGTCAAGCCTGACTGGACCATGGATTCTCGGTGTTTTTGCTGTCACAAAAGTATCAATTTCTCTTCTGACCCGCGAAACTTAAAGTCTGGCTGCTCGTCTGTAAAAGACATCTCTGAAGCTACCTACAGTGAATGACTTTCCTCTCTTGATGCAACTTCCAGTGCGTTAGACATGATCATCGCCAATTTCCAGTGCGTGAAACAGCACCTGTCTGTTCTTTCTATCTCACCTTCGTCGCCTATGACCTTGTGTCCGACTACCTTTTCATAAGGATCCTACCATTTAGGCTACCATATGGGTGGTTGTCAAGATTAGGGTCCCTTTTTGTAATGTTTAGGGTGCCCAAAAAAGGGACCATAATTTTGACAACCACCCATTTAGGGTGCTATATTAGGGTCCCCTATTTTGGTCGGCAGTTTCGGGCTCAGTCTTCAGGGCTTGGTTTTCAACATCGGGAACCCTGGGAACCCCTGAACATTCACAGGGCATATTCTTACCTTTGGTTAGGGAATGGAGGAATGGGGCAAAATATAACTACTATTACCATTCTTCCATTCCCTAGTAACCCAAGGTAAGTATTATGCTTAAGCGGCTTGTTTAGAAACTATCAGGGGGATACTGTCAATAAGTTCTCAGACACCTATACTGAGCCCCTAAACCACTCATTCCTAAACACGAGAAACTCCGAGCCCGAGAAAGCCCGCGCAGCAAATCCCTCAACCTGTCTTCGCCTGGTCCCCTACAGCAACCCGAAAACCCAAACCTCCAAACCCCTGTTCAGCACGACCACCACTAACCGCAACTCCCTGTTCTAATCGTTGTCGACTCACGCCATCGTTTTGGAGAACCTTGGCAAAGTACTGACGCCCCTAAACCCCCGAATTTGGAATAGATATTCGGGCATGTTTCAAATTTCCAGTGACGAATGCCGAAACCGAAAACCCTAAACCAAGGCGTCAACCCGCAAGCAACCCCAAACCCGAAACGCCAAACCCTAAACCCCAAACCCCAAACCCTAAACCTCAAACCTCAAACCCTAAACGCCAAACCCCAAACCCTAAACCCCAAACCCCAAACCCGAAACCCCAAACCCTAAACCCTAAACCCGAAACCCTAAACGCCAAACCCTAAACCCTAAACCCCAAACCCTAAACCCCAAACCCCAAACCCTAAACCCTAAACGCCAAACCCTAAACCCCAAACCCCAAACCCTAAACCCCAAACCCGAAACCCCAAACCCGAAACCCGAAACTCTCTTGGGACCCCTCCATGCGGTCGTCTCCTGGTTCACGCCCTCGTGAACTTCCCCAGGGCTCAGACCTCAAAAAGCTTTGGGGCCACTGTAAGGGTGCCTTTAAGGGAACCCTTTAAGGGCCACTTTAAGGGTTTTTGGGTTTGGGTTTGGGTGTTATGGTTCAAGGTTCACAGGTTCAGGTTTTACGGTTTGGGGTTTATTTTAAGGCTTAGGTTTTGGGCGAAGTACAAGTTTCTTGTGATGATATAGGGGTCTCTATGTATGTTGGCACCACAAGTGATTCTCTACCATTTGTCAGACTCCTATATGTGTGGGATACTGCAAGTCTGTTGAGGGCTCTAAGGAACACTGGTGCTAGTCATTCAGGCTCGATTGCATTGGGCCCAAGGAAATTTGGCCGAAAATGCTAGACCCCACGCGCTGGTTTGTCCACACTCACATAGTCGCTGATGGGCTTAGAGGTTGGTATGTCGAAAACTGACTATTTGGAGGTTCATGGGACTTAGTAAGTACAGTTTTTAAGTACCTTAATTGGGGATATAACCAGTTGTAAGTATAGTTACCTTATTTATAACACTAGTTACTAAGTACCATGAACCTCTAAGTACAAACAGCACATAGGTGAAGAGGCTTGTGGGATACACAATACTATCATTGTTGCAGGGACCCCTAAACCCTGAACCCTGAAGCCTATAGTTTCAATGACTATAGTAGGGACCATCGAGGAAGCTATTCGTACCTGTGCCGACCTCTGTTCTAAGCTGCGTGCTTCTGGGATCTGATTGACTGCCACAAGTGTGCGAAGATGGCCCGCTTTGCAGGTAATCAACCCTGAACCCGAATTAAACCCGAATGCACTTGGTTTGGGTTTAGGGCTGTATGGTTAGACCTGGAAGCCTGAACCCCCAAGAACCTAAACCCTAAACCCAACAAGCCTAAACCCTAAGTCCTGATCGCAGCCGAGGGAGCATGGGCGCACGGCTGCGGTGCTTTTGAAGAAGCGCACCGAGTCCACAACGCGGCCATCTCAGAAGCTGGCAACGCACAAAGGGGTTTTTCGTAGGGCATTATACGGTTCTGTTCGGGTCTATACCCAAAGAACCCAGTACCCCTGAATTAAGGAATATACCTTGAATTATAGGGTGGCCTGAATATTATGATTTGAGGCATATTCCTTAATTAAGGGGTATTGGGTTCTCTGGGTAGAGATTCTTCAATATTAAGGCAACCCGAGCCAAGCCCGAACCTCCAATGTAATCTATCCATAGCAGCAGTGCGGCTTTTCAATTAAAATACGGCTGATGGGCACAATCCTGCGATACGGTAAGCAGCTGAAGCTCCAGTAAGTATGGCAGATGCCTCAATTAGGATGCTACCAGAGTAGCTCTTTGGCTCAAACCCAAGACAAGAGAGTTCAAAAAACCCTAGAACCTGAAACTCTGAACTCTAAATCCTAAACCATAAATCCCTAAAACCTAAAACCTAAACATCTAAACCCCCAAAACCCTGAACCCCTAAACCCTTAACGCTAAAGCACAAACCCTAAACCTCAACACCCCGAGAAAAAATGCAACTGAAGATCCCTGGGCCTCGCCTTCACACACCCAAAGCTCTTAGGGCCTTGGGGCTTTAGGGTTTTAGGGTTTAGGGTGTACGGCTTTAGAGATTATAGAGCTTAGGGCTTTAGGGTCCAGGGTTCTAGGGTTTGCAATCCATCCGCAATGCCGCCTTCAGAACCCCTTCTCAACACACCCTGAACGCCCAAATCCGAAGAGTCCAGAGCAAAAACTTTTGGTATGGGAGTCCAGCACAGAGGGGCTTAAGGTTGAGGTTTTTAGGGCTAATTTACGGCTTTTGGGGTGTAGGGAGAGGGTCATAGGCTTCGGGATAGGTATGGCTGTCGTTCAGATTTTCGTCCCCAGCAGCTGAACTACATACGCAATCTCACTTCTACCGCTCGGCGAGCCGACCCAAAGCTCTTGAAGCAATACCCCTCAACAACCGAATGCCTCAGACCCTGAGACCTAAGCCCTAAACCGGAAACCCTGAAACTCCAAACCCTCAGCAACACTGTCTCTCTGACTGCGGGGCCTAGCTATAAATCCGTACGTGATTGAGGAAAAACAGCTCTGGGCGTCGGCACGGGCATCCACACCGAACTCGTCCTTTTGGAGTTTTTTGTTTTCGGGGTTCAAACGCGAAACCCTGCACGCCCAAAACCCAGTGCCCAGTGCCATAGAATTTCTACAATGCATTCGGGAGCTTTTTCACAGGTTTAGGCAGAGGGCTGCATTTTTGGGGGCTTGGGTTTGGGATGCTTCTCAGGGCAGCCAAAACGGAGGACCAATAGACATCTTTGGGATTTGCTGGGAACCCAGCAACCCTTATAGAGCCCTTACAGTATAGTAACTCTGATTATAGTAATCCGTTTTATAGCCATCCTTGTTATTGCAATCCTTCTTATAGCAATCCTTATTATAGTATCCCTTATAGTATCCCTTATTGTAGTCACCCTTACTAAAGTATCCCTTATTATGGCATCCCTTATTATAGTATCCCTTATAGTAACTCTTTAATGTAGTATCCCTGATTATCGTATCCCGTATTATAGTAGTCCTTACTTGGAGGGCCGGGGGACTTAGTAACTGGTTATTTTAAGGATTTATAAGTACCATAACCCCAATTAGGGTCCCTTTTAGGGTACTTATAAGTCTACTTACTAACTACTTACTAGGTTCCCCGACCCTCCAAGTATAGAACCAGATCAGCACCCCTTGAACCCGAAGCCCGACGTTTTGAAGCCGAGATCTCAAATCCGAAACACGCCTCTGCGGGTTTAGGAGCTTAGGGGTATAGGGTTTAAGGGTTCCTTTAAGGGATATCTATAGGCCTCCTTTAAGGGATCTGTAGGGTTTAAGGGTTTAGGGCCTTTGGGGTTTGCGGTTGGGGGGCTTAGCACTTTGGTTTAAGAACTGAGACAACCAGAAAACTCACAAAACTCCTCCTGAAAGCCAAGCAAAATTCAGGGTTTAAGGTCTAGGATATCCAAAAAACCTTAAACTCCTGAAAAAAACAAGCAAAAAAATAACACACACACACACACACACAACTCCAAACCAAGGAGTCCTGCTGGGCTGCGGAGAAAGTGCTCATCTTGTATGATCCCACGTCCACACCTCCGGAGGAGCTTAGGACTCAGGGCTGAAATGCTCAGGGTTTAGGGGTGTAGGGGTGTAGGGGGTAGGGTTCAGAGTTTAGGCTTTCAGGGGCGGTCTCAGGGCAAGGTTGCTTTTCTGACGTCTTGAAGGGTTGAAGGGTGCGGCGGGGGGGGAGGGCTTCAGAGCTTCTTCGCCGTGGCCCTACCCCCCCGAAAAGCACGAACCCTGAACATTGACCTTTTGCAGGAGCAGCTGGCATAGACCCTTAAACCAGATTTGTGCACCTTCGGTTTTAGCGCTTCGAGTCTTCGAGCTCAGGGTTTAGGGCCGTTTAGGGCTCATGGGTCGCGATTTTTAGGGTTTAGCACGTTTAGGGTTTGTGAAGGTGAGATTTACTACCTCAGCTGAAGATCTGATGTCTGATGAACCTCGCTGTTCCGGAAGCAACACTCGGTTTGTGATCATGAAAACAGGAACTCGACAAATTGCCATTACCAGTTTTGCAGCTTCCGTTCTGGCCCCGCCAAAGCTTAGTTATTCTGAAAATCCCAGAGAGCCCAATACCCCTTAATTAAGGAATATACCCTAAATCATCATAGGAAAGCTTCTATAATTTAAGTAAGGTATATTCCTTAGTTAAGGGGTATTGACATCCCCTAAACCCTAAACCCTATAGATCCCTGGAAAGGAGCCCTAGGGCCCTAGGGTAATATTCTGGGTTCTCTGGGACAGCGGTTTAGGGTTTAGGGTTTAGGGTTTAGGGTTTAAGGTTTAGGGTTTAGGGTTTAGGGTTTAGGGTTTAAGGTTTAGGGTTTAGGGTTTAGGGTTTAGGGTTTAAGGTTTAGGGTTTAAGGTTTAGGGTTTAGGGTTTAGGGTTTAAGGTTTAGGGTTTAGGGTTTAGGGGGTGCAAGAATCCTTGGTCGGGGCTCCGGAGCCCTGAAGCCCAAGCCCTCCTGAACCAAAAACCCTGAACCCTCCCAAAGCCAGACCCCCGGGAGGATCCAAAAAGTAGATCCCTTAATGGGGGTTCCTTCTAAGGGTTCCTTTGAGGGTCCCTTTAAGGGATCTATAGGGCTGTAGGGTTTCGGGTTTAGGGTAGATATTACTATCTACGGTAGATACCTTAATGGGGGTTCCGATAAAGTACCCTTAGTAGTATATGGCCCCATACTTGGTGATCTACTTTCTAGATCCTCCCGGGCGTCTGGGAAGCCCTGAACCAACGGTTTTGGGCGACAAGCTCTCATGGACTCGGCTCAGAGAAGCTTCGTAGGTAGTGCTTGACGGGATACTCAAAAAAGTCCCTGAAGTTCGCATAATATTGGGGCGTTGATAAATAGAATAGGGTTTTGGGTGTACTTTATAGTATCATTCAAAAAAAGAAATCTAGGAATAACATTGGTAGTTATTGTTAATTGGGGGGTGCCCCACCCTTTACTAGAAGTTCACCTTCTCGGCGGGCCCTCACCTAGTTTCTTCCCACCTTTACTGATCATGTTGGGACATGTGCTGACCTGAAACCCTGACATCCTAAACACGAAAACCCTTAAGCCTAAATTTAAACCCTCAACCCAAAACCATAAACTTATGAGGACGGTAAGAAACAACACAACGACGGCCAACTTAGCCATCCCATACCGAAACAACCAGAAACCCTCCTCAACAGTCTGAGCTCTAAGCTTGTTTACAGAATCAAAGCATTCATCCAAGTCACTGGGGCCAAGTGGCTTCCTTGAGATTTGCATTCGCTTCGGATTCTCATTCCCCCACTGTCGCTATGAATACTCGCGATGATTATCTTCATCAGTAGCATTGCTATTTTTATCGGCGTTATTGCTACTAGTCCTCCACGTCGAAGCTTCCGGGGGGGGGGGGGGGGTTATGCCAAGGCCAAAAAGGACTAGGGTTTAGGGATTGGAGTTGCAGTGTTAGGGTTGGGGTTTGGGGCTGATGGCTCGGGGCTTTGGGCTGGCTTACTTTTCTTGGAGGTTCATGGGTAGTTATAAGTCGGGTTATAAGTCCCCTAATGGGGGGTTATAAGTATAGTTACCCTACTTATAACCCTACTTATAACTACCCATGAACCTCCAAGTGGGGCTTGCGCTGCTTAGTTTTGGGAGTTTCGGATCTCAGAGCTTGGGCTTTGGGGAGCGGTTTGTTTAAAGGCCTCTGGATTCGGTTACAGGGAACTCCAGAAAGTTGGATACCCTAAAATTTACCATAGAAGGGTTAGGATAATCATATTCCAACTTTCTGGCTTTTTCCTTAGGGTTCGGTGCTATGCGGGACAACCCGGAGTCTGCTTCGGATTCGGGGTCGAGGCCCGACGGGCTCAGGTTACATAGTTTGGGACGTAGCCAGGACCCTCCTTGTGCCCTCAAATAGGGATATATGGCCCCATTTAGGGTAGATGGAGGGTCTAGGAGGGTGCGTCTCAAACGCGCCCAAAACAAGCTCCACATCGCAACCAAGTCACACGTCAGCCAATATCCACCATGGCGGCAGCCCTCCGCCGTCAGCACCTGATATGACGAGCAACGATGGCAGCAGCTACATCAACGTCGACAGTGACATCCGTAGAACTAGAATAAGAAGAAAAAACAGCAACTGCAACACTAGTAACAAACTTACAACAGTGCTTTTGCATCATACATCACAATAACGACAACAACAACGAATGATTTGACAAGACACAACGACAACGCGGATAACAACACGGAAAATGAGAGAAATGAACGGCATGAAGAGTCGTCATCGCACGAGTATGACGGGCTATGCTCCACCACGAAACCCTAAATCCGAACCACTCCTAAACCCCAAGCCCCAAGATCAAAAGTCCCCACCAAGACGTTCAACCCCACAAGACTTCAAGGTTGAAAGACCCGCCAAGTCCCAAGACGGCGAGGCGCTAAGACTCTAAAACCCAGAAGATTCCTTCAACTTGTTTAGGGTTTAGGGAGATCCTTCTACAGAATCCTACATTGTAGGGGCTGCAGAATGCGGAGTGCTCCCGGATTTCGCTGGGCAGGCGGCCGAGCCCCGCAAGGGAGCGATTCAGGGAAGCGGACGTCAGCAGAGGCAAAGCCAAAAGGCCGAGCAGGGAGCCTCTTGGCTTTGAAGGGCTTAAACCTTATATAGTAGTATAGGGCTCCTTTAAAGGGGTCCTTTAAGGGTTACTATACAGGAACCTGTAGTAGGATGATATAGCTTAGGGTTTAGGGGTTTAGGGGTTCAGGGTTGAGGGATTTTGGTTTAGGGTTTAGGGATTGGAGTTTGGGGTTTAGGGTTTTAGAGTTCAAGGTTTCATGTTGTAGAGTTTGCTCTATTTTCTTTTTGAAGATTAAGGCTGAGGGTTCAGGGTTTAATTCGGTCTTTCTTGAGCTCCGTTTTTTGGATTTAGGGTTTCGAGTTTAGGTAGTAACCGGAGCCTAAGGTATCCGTTTAGGTGTTCCTAGAAATCGTATAGGATGTCATCAGGCTTGCTACCGGATGTCATCGAATTTTGACAGGATTGCACATGGGTTTGAAAACACGGTGCTCTCTTATCCTTCATTTCGAAACAGTCCTTAACAGTGCTCTGAATTAAACGAATATTCTGTGCAGATTCAACTGGAACGACAGATATTGGATTCCCTGGGCACGCCGAATCCAAGCCGTGAACCCTGGAGCTAGCCGTTGTTGCCTGCTACTGCTGGAGCTACTGCTACCGCATACTGCTTCTGCCGCGACTACCTCGAGCAATATCTGCACGCATGCCAACACCAGTCCCTAAAACCTAAACCCTAAACCTTAATCCTAAGTCCTGAACCCTTTTAAGAGCGCCGACCCTTGGCAGCAAGCCTGCACCACATGCCCCAGGCATCCGCACGGCCATAGCAAGAAGCGGAAAACCCTCCAACCTACGCCCACAAGGTACGGTTGGTGATATAAATCCTGCATTACCCATAATAGGGAATATATACCATATTTCCCATACTTTAGGGTCCTTAAGGTAATGCAGGATTTATATCATCAACAGTACGTTCGTCTTTTTTGGTATCAAATCGACAGCCCTGAAGCTTACCCCGAAATCCCAGTCTCTAAGCAAACGCTTGGGTTTCTAAGAACATGAAACCCTACACCCTTTTTTCTTAATGGTGGGAGCACCAAGCAACTGAGCCTTGGAGGCCGCGGAGAAACCGAACATCCGAGGAAGTCTTCCCGCAACCAAGTGAGAGCCACGTCAAGCCCATAACTACAGCAAGAACAACCATCCTTATGACGCTCGCAATGAAGAACCGTGCAATGACAAGACCAACAACAGAAACAGCAACAGTTGTAGCCTCACACGCATTTGAAAAAAGAATCGTAGCCCACCACCTTCATCACCGTTACGCCATGATGAAAGGGAGTGAAAGGGTTCATCAGAAGAGAAGGAGCTACATGCATGTCAACACAAGCCACCTTCACAATACCAATGAAATGCTAGCAACGGCGATGACAAGAGCCCTAAAGGATGATCCAAACATAGAGATCATGGACGCCCGGCTGCCCGACTAGTAGTAACAGTATAAAAAAAAGTGACAGTGATAGTGATAGTGATAGTCATAGTAAAAGTAATCGCAATAGTAATAGTAATGGGAGTAAGAATAGGAATACGAATAGTAATAGGACATCCTAAACTCCAAACCCTGAAGCCTGGAGCCCCGAAACTGCGCTTCAACTGCAGGTCCTTTCCTCTCTAAGCCTGAAGCCAGAATCCCCAATCAAATCAACCGCAATAATAATTAGGATGGGGGTTTCGGGTTCCTGTAAAGGGATCCTTAAAGGGCTCTACAAGGGATCTACAGGGTACTGCAATATAGGGGCCTCAATAATTCTAATAGGTTTTGGGGCCACAATACAGTAAGAAAAATAACAAGGAACCCCCAAAATAGTATTGGTAATTATTTAGCATCTCTAGTACGGAGATGCACACCCCAGTCTGAATCAGCTTAGTGCTTCGTGGACGGGGCTCTATACCCTAGTTCGGTCTCCGATGCTCATGCCATAAAAGGTGGGATCCTGACTTTCAGAGGCCCTAAAAGGACCCTTATAATTCTTGTGAACCTCTACAAAACTATGAAAACCTTGTAGAATCTCTCCAAAAGAAGCGCAGCAAAGCAAAAATATAAACAAACTTGTGTAGAGCACATCATGTGGGGTCCAGACAGACCCTTCTGTTTAGTAAACCCCCACGCATCACTTGACTTCCTGTGCTTGCCTGCATGAGGAAGCTGAAAGCCTGGTCATGCAGCCGTCCTGGGGGGCGTACCGTAAACCAATGAACCAGGGATCCTTTGGGGGTTCCTTAAAGGGATCTATAAGGGTTCTATAAAGGGTTTAGGGTTTAGAGTTTCCGAAAATTACATAAAATTGGAAACCAGATTAAGGCCAAATAGTGCTGGGATTCCCTACACATTACTCTTAGGGATCGAGGCTATTGGGTTTCCAACTCTTGGGCTTCTACTGTGGGGCTTAAGGGACGTAAGGCTTTAGTAAAGAGGGCTTTATCGGGGCTTTAGGGTTTTAGGGTGTTAGAGTTTAGGTTGCAGGGGTTGGGGGGCTTGGGGGTTGGGTGATAAGGGATTAGGGTTTAGGGTATGAGTATAGGACAAGCGCAGAACGCCTATGTACACTCAACTACCCCAAAAATCACAGTCAGTTCTGCAAGCGAGAGCCACTGGTAACCCTAACATCTGAACAACCGAAACCCTGAAGTGATGAGGTCGAGAACTAGGCACTTTGATCGATACGTAGGTATGCATGTATGCACGTGAAACCCCAAACACTACACCCTAAATCCTCCTGTATGTATCCATCTTTCTAATGTATATATGGACGCACAAATTTCAGGGCGCCTGCGGGAATCTCCACCCGCCGTGCACGGAGCCAACGGGAGGAACCGACGGAGTTTGAGCCCACTGAGCAAAGGAGTTTAGGATTGGGCTTTTAGTCTCAAGGCTCCTCGTACTTTCTTCGCATCAAGGACTGTCAAAAAACTCCGCGTGGTTTGTCTTACGGTTCCTTGTGTCTTGCTCACGAAGACCTTAAGAAGTCGTTGGCTTCCGGCTGAGAGCGACTCGGAACCAGTTCTGGCAGTTCCGCAAAGATCCTCTGCACCCGAAACTGAGGATTAATTCGGGTTTCTGGAGTATAGGGTTTAGGGCTTAGCGTTTAGGGCTCCGAATGAAGTGGGTTTATACTACGCCACTGGTGCGTGCGAAGGAATTTGCTCATAGAAATCTTCTAGCACTTCGGATTGGTGGGCTCAGCATGTTCATGCATGGAAATAGAATGTGCTGGTGTGTATCATGATTTATGTGTGTACACCTGCATTTGCACATACATAGATGTACATACATATACATATACATACACAGACATATACATGTACATGTACATATACCTATACATATGCATATACATATACATATACATATACATGTACATGTACATTTACATTTACTTATACATGTGTATATATATATATACGTACATGTATATGTATATGTATATGTATATGCGCGTACATGTATGTATGTATGTATGTATGTATGTATGTATGTATGTGTGTACGTATGTACGCCGTATGTATGTATGCATGTAACATATGTATGTAACGTATGCATGTAGTGTATGTTTATATATGTATATATACCTATGAATGCATGTCTGTATCGATGTATGTATTTCCTTGCATATCTATATATCTATACGCATACGGTGTATGCACAACCATGTAGACGTAGACAAAACAGTTTGACAACGGCTCGGTTTGGTAATTTGATGGCCTAGCACATATTGCAAGGAGGTTGTAGTACTAACTAACTAATTATTCAGACACCTGCAAGCAATCTCGGATCTCTTTCCCAAGCCAGCGAACGAGCAGGTCCATCTTAAGCTCCTCGGCGCTTGAAATGCCATCATCGTCAGCCGAACCGAAAGCCCTAAACCTTCCACGAGGAAGTTGGCTTTCCCCGCATACCAACAGCCCTGTGACCCGCACAGACGGCCGGTGGCGCCGGTGCGGGCAGCACACGGGGCGGCGATTGTCTGCAGCTTAAACATCATGACATCCCAGTCCCAGTCTTGATCTAGTTGGACCGATAACTGGTGAGAAATCGTTTCTGCCCGAGTGGAGGGAGGAATCCTCGCCGCGACTAACAGACAACACGACTTGGCGGGATGATCTTCTTGTCAGGAAGTGGCAGTTGAAAAGCACCGACAAGCAGCTAAGCCGTCATGAGACCCCTTGCTTTGTCAGCAGCTCCAAGCCGGATCATGAGGTAAGACGAACTGCAACGGGAGCACGATGGCCGAAAACCAGGCAACTACGTAACCACGACGACAGCTCTGCAAGCATGTCACGAGGCAATGTTGCTGATAGATCTCGGAGGCCGGTGATGCCCAGGACGAGCTCGCCGGAAGTTTTGCTCGGGTCCCCGTGGTTTTGATCCTAGAAATAAAGAACCCCTAAAATAGCATGGGTACATATTCAGGTCCCTACATAGTAGCCCTTGTGTAGAACCCCTTTAAGGATCGGTGCTGGCGAAGATGCGACGCGAGGAGCTCCCGGTCGCTCATGGCAGCCTCATGCCCGAGCCCTGAAGACTCGTGGTCACTAAAGGGCGGCAGGGCCACGACATGTCACATGTCGGCATGCTTTTCATGGAAAACCCTATCTTTCATGGAATACCTCATTGAAATCTCTCCGCATGCTTTGCTGAGGGATGTTCGGGTCGATGTGGGAACGCGGGCCACGACAACCGGACTGCAATTCGCAGGGCATGGATTCCCCCAGCCTATCCGAGGGGCGGGAGATTCAGAGAGGGCGGACTCTAAGCTGGCCAAGACGTCGTCGCTTCGATCATGGCTTCTGGAGAAGGAGATGATG
Organism: Symbiodinium sp. CCMP2592; assembly: GCA_905221615.1. NCBI lineage: Eukaryota > Dinophyceae > Suessiales > Symbiodiniaceae > Symbiodinium > Symbiodinium sp. CCMP2592. Next base: position 146,126 of record CAJNDT010006047.1, read on the forward strand.
CCCACAAGTCCGGTCCTTGATGCAATGCACTGCACAGCGTTGATGCCCCAGTTTCAACAGCAGTCCTTCCTCCTTAGAGCACCTGACCACCGATGCCCACAGCAGAGCTGACTGCGATGCCCAAGGCTTCGCTTCGCGCACCTTGAAGAAGTTGCGGGATTCCTGTTATTCCGAGCCTCAACTCGACGACCAAAGGAGCAAGAAACCTTCAACGCCCGGAAGCCTTCAGCACAGATTCCAAGGCGAGGCAGGGAAGTTTTTGGGCGCTTTGGGTGATCGGAAATTCCTCACTTTCTCGCCTTGCTCCCAAACAGGAGGATCGTGGGAGGCTTCGAGTTCAAGCGCACACCGTGTCGCAGACACCACTGGGCCCTGTAGGCCCGAGGCATTTTCATGCTTGGAAACTTGAACCCGCGAGTCTGAAAGCAAGAAACCCCACGACACCCGAAAACGGACCCTGCAGGCATCAAGAAAGCGGCTCCGTGGAGGGAGTAAAGCGGCCCCAGAACATGCTTGCGCGGAACAGTGCCGTCGGGGGCGTTGGGCTTGTGATACGCTTCGGGGCGCCTAAACAAGCTTACCAAGCCTCACTTGTACCCTAAACCCTAAGCCCCAACGTACAGAGTTTATTTGAACCTACACCTTGCAGGGTCGAGGGGGAAGGGTTGTGCCGCAGGAAGGCGGGCTAGGGGCCTCGGGGAGAGGTGAGAGCTTTCGAGGCGCATCATGCATGAGGGTTTAGGGTTTAGGGTTTGGGCATTATGGGTGGGGGCAGGGAAGATATGCCGCTTCCAAAATAGGCACCCTGATGGAGCTTTGCGACTCAGTTTCCTGATGGCTCCCCGTTTTAAGTCATCCTTCCGTAAACGAACACCTAGTCTCTGGTTTCCACAGGCGCAGGCAAGTTGCACCAAGACTGGCTTTTGGATTCGGAAGCAGTTCCTTGACCCATGCTGTGATGCCTTCCAGATCCACGATTTTTGCAAGGCACCCCTTCGGCCCTGTCGCAGCAGCCGCAATCGATCATGAAGACATGCTCCAAGCGAGCATGGCAACTCGAGCGGAGGAAATGTCACGACACTTGGGCACGGCGTGGCAAACTAGTTCAGCCCGGCCTACAAACAGAAAGACAGTCACCCTGCCCTCGCTGAGCTGAAAGGAATGAGGGCCGTACATGCAAAGCTACAACTTGAACCTGACATCGCGTTTACGCTGCACGTCCGTCACCGCCTGCGGGTCGATGCCAGGGTTTCCTTTGGACGCGGCGACCAACTCAGCTTTGATAGCGGCTCCCGCATCGCAGAGTCACGGCAGAGCGCTGCAGGGTTTCAGAGCCCCGCTGCTTTACGGTTTAGGGTTTAGGGGTCTAGGGTTTAGGGTTTAGGGGGAGGTGACAAGTCCCTTGGTGAAGTTTGGGGCTCCAGGCACGGGGAGTATCCAGTTCTGATCTTCAAGTCGCACTCAGGACAGGTCTGCCCTCGGGAAGTCTGGCAGCCAAGTTTAGATGGAATTCCCTCAGAGCCCTCAACACCAAAAGCCCTAAACCTTGAAACCCTGAGCCTCAAAATTTGAAAAGATGCTGAGAGGACAAAGAACTTTGCTTTGACAGCCGCTTTGCCGCTGAGGATAAGACCCGCAAAGCTCTGACAGGAGGCTTCAGCACCCTGATAGATTCAGGATCTAGGAGTTTCAGAAAACTCCGTAGTTGATGGAGTCCGGAGGTCCCAAAGCGCTTCCTTGAGTTTGAAGCTCGGCACACGTGTCTGCTGCAGCGCAAGTGCCCTGTGTTGCCCGGCTTTTTGCAGTGTCGAAATCTTCGCCCTTTTCCAGGCCACCCTTATGCTACTGCTGCCCTCGAACACGGCCTGTGGTTACCTACGGCACTTCATCGTTGCTGTCGCACCCGAAGCATGTCTAACCTGCACGAATCAAAACATACCTGCACCCTTTGACCGTTTGAGTGGGGGCTGATGTGAAACAACCCCGACGCTCGCCAACAATATCTGAAATGATACCTGGAGCATCAAGGGCAATGAGAGTGTTGTACTTCTTACAATTTGACACTGAGTCGATGCAAAGGCAATCAACATGATCAGCAGCTTGCAGGAGCAAGCGCTCCGACCCTGAGCTAACCGGGTTGCCCAACCCTTCTTCCCACACAGCTCTGGCGTGCAAGGAAGCATACTCGGGCCATCGGCGGGCTGACGAGGCGAAATGGGTCGAGCAACGGCCCCATCACGTGCAGCACGAGCGCGTTTGCCCTAAATTCACGGACACAAGGCACGTCCGTTGGGATGTGGCTTGCCTCTCTTTCCAGAGCCCCTGCCGGAGAAGTCTTCATCGACACAAGCACATGCAGCCCCCTGCCCGCTATCATCAAAGATAGCTTCACTCTGGCCCGGTATCAAGCGCCGGCAGTGTCCCGGGATGCAAAGGGCATACGGCAGAAGGGCCACTCGTGAAGCATGCACAAAGGGGGAAAAGGTCCGCATTATCCAGGCAAGACTCCAGCCATGCACTTGTGCCCACCGGCACATCAGACTGCTCTGCGATCAGGACAGCGCGAAAGCTTCGCACATGCGTCGCAAGCATCGATAGGGACGACGGCTAATTGCAAAGATACTTTTTGACTGCAGGTGCATCACGATGGATTCTGCAAAGCGGTCAGCGATGATGCAGCAAGCCCGTATGCAGAGGTAGGGTATGCCTACCTGTAGCACAATGCTTGGGAAGCACAATTTCAGAGGATGGGACGGGGAGTAACAAGACAAAGGCCGTCATCTTACAAACACAATTAGAGAGCCATCATAAACAGCCCCTTTGGAATCCTGGGCATTCCTAGGCTGAACGATGGGCTCCATCTAGCTTGCATCCTTCTCTATGACACAACTCGGGACTTCCTACTACCAGGTGGTTGCACGCTTCTTCCTTACTGGATGCATGAGGCACTGCTAGTGGCCGGATGGGATGTGCTGACTTGCGCAGCAATTCCAATAGATATTGAGGACTTCTGCGTGCAGTGCATCCACCAGCATTTTCCGTGGCCACAGACTAGGACAGCTTGATCAGGTCGTTCGCTTAGTGGCCTTCTCTGGTAAGGCCGTGCTCTGGAATGAGGATCTCACTATGCATTCCTAAGAACACAACATCAGGGATCGGTCCGTTAGTCCCTTCCACACTGTACACCCATTTCGAGCTCAATGCCGCTCTTCTTCAGGGGATGCATGACGCACTGGCCGAAGTCTAAAGGGGAGTTTCCGAAAGTAGGGGACCCTGATACAGCACCCTACATAGTAGGATCCTAAGGACTCCAAAGTGAGGCACCCCCCAATTTTGGGAAACACTCATATGGGTGTTTCGAGCGGCACTCACGCTTGAATACCAGTGGACACCAGCGACTCATGTGCATCCACGGGAAGCTTTCCCGGTTCTGCTACACACAGGGGCGATCACGGCGTGATCTGCTAGTTCCCCGAGTGTTGTTCACTGCTCATGCCGTGCTCCAGGATGAGGCACCTGTTATGCAGTCTCCCGATGTACACACGGAGCTGCAGCACACATTGCGATACCTGTATGTGTTCCTGCCAGGCTCCATGGTGACGTAAGCAGCCTCCCACCGCAAAGGCCGTAGAAGCGGAAAGTTGGAAAATTTGTATTTTTTATTAGAACAACATCAAGAGGCCCAACTTTATGGCCTCTACTACAGGGTTCAGGGTTGGTCAAAACACAGCTAGAATCCGTACTACAGGTCACAAGAGGCTGCGCCGTCACCAGGACGAAGGACCTCGAGATCTTCGACGCGGAGGGACGGCGCAGGTGCAACAGCCAAGCAGGGTATGGGCCGAGCTTACTTATGCTCCTTATGGGCTATGTAGAAGGTAAACGAGAAGGAGCTAGCTTTCGGGAAAGCTTTGGTGACTTGCCGCCATGGGCTCAGGGCAAAGCAGTTCTTGCCTTCCTCAGAGCCCGAGTTTGGGGTTTAGGGTTTAACGGAAAACCGACTCTTTGCGAGAGCTGCTGCCTTCGAAAGTTCCAGAGCCGAAGCCTTCCCCAAGACCGGAGGGGAAGAGATCGGGTAGCCAAACCCTAGGCCAACAAACCTCAAACCGTCAACCCGAAACCTGAAGCCCAAAAGTCTGGCTCCTGTTCAGCGTAGGCTACGAAAGATGCTCTGTCTCGAATTCCTTCCACCTTTTCTTCCTGGCTATCCGCCCCTCCAAAGCCGAGTTCCAAGTCCACACGTCCGGTGGGGGCTGGATGTGGTGGGCTTTAGGTCTTCATTAATAATAATGCAGGTGTAGGGCGTTTAGTGTGAAGGAAGACAAGGTGCCGACGACTTTTGCCGAAGCTCTGGCTAAGAAGTTCTCCAGGGAGCCCGGCTGCCAGCAACCCGCTCTGCTGCCGGACCGGATGCTTCACTTTCGGGTTTAAGGCTCAGGATTTAAAAGGGGTCTAGGTGTTTAGAGCTTAAGGTACTTACTACCCCACCTGCAACCTGCCGCACTGAAGCCATGTCGATCGCTCTTGCACAGCTTTGCAGCAGGATGCTGTCCGATGTGGATTGCTCTGGTTATTGTCTTTGCGGCTTGTGCTTTACTCCCACATCGGAGCCAGTGAACCCTCCGACTCCACGACAACGACGCAAAGCGGAGATGCAGTTTAACTGCTTAATTGCTTAACGATTCAGCAGCAGACATTTCTACCCTCCACCGCCACGCCGGTGGCCCGCTGCCACAGCGTCACCTCGTAGCTGTAGCTTCCCAACACACAACCCTTGCAAAAATCTAGGAATCCAACCACAAATTCCCACCTGCGACTCTCAAGCCTTAAGCCTTACACCAAACCCTGCACCCTGACAAGACGGGCGGCCGAGTGGTACTGCTTTGCGGGCACGATGTGTTGGGTCTTGGGCTTTGGGGCTTTACGGAGCTTTAGGGGTGAAAGCAGCCGCACCTTGGGCGATGGCGAGATAAGGAATCCCGCTTGGTGCTGCCTGTCATTGTTGAAAACGCGCTCTACAACGCTCTGCCTTGTTGGCCAAGTCCACCTTGATCCACATGGGCATCCCGATCTTCGTGCGTTTGTTCTCTCCGCATGCTCCTGCCACCCTTCCATGCTGTGAGGCAGACTTAGCAAAGACAAAGCTGCAGAAGAGATTGCAGAGGAAAGGGGTCTCACAACCGACACAGTGGCCGACGATTTCAGAGTGCCTCGGATGGCTCCGGAAGACCGAGGATCTTATCTCACCCTAAAACCTAAACCCTACGCCTTCACAGAGGGCCCTCAGGCCTTTTTTGATGTTTTTTGAGGGTTGGTGCAAGGGGCTCTTGCGAACGAACACCGCGCAGAAGAGAAGGAAGGCCCTTCCCATGGGATCAGAACGCCATGATGTCTCGAGGTTTTCGCGCTGTCACCCGCCCCTTACCTCACCTCACCTCCCAGCAGAATCCAAGCTTGAAAACGAGGGATTGGCGAGCACCAACTGTTCTTCGCCCCTTCCACACTACCTGCTCTTACTGAGTCACTGAGACCGGTGCAGCATCAACGCTCTGCAAAGCCTCCAGGACGGGACGCCGGAAACACCTCTTGAAGCTCAAAACTCTGCAAGGCCTTCTGCCAAAAAGCACGCCGGCACAGCTGGCCGGGAACACAGCCGTCCGACATGTCTGCGTTCTCTGCGTCACCTCGTCCAACGACACCATAAGAAAATTGGAGCAACTGTACTCTGGAAGACCTTGTCTGTGCTGGCAGGCAGTCTCCACAGAACCGTGATCAGCCATCCAAATCTCACTGCAAGTGCTGCATTGGCCACCGGGGCTGCTGTCTGAAGATCTTCCTGGAAACCGAAGAAAACCGCCCACTCTCATTTTAAGACATCAGGGGGATGCCTCTAAAAAAGCCCTCGCCTTAAATCTGGAAAAAAATGGCCAAAGGGGTTTAGGGTTTAGGGTTTAGGGTACGGGAGGGGACCCAAGATGCCTATGCGATGACTGCCCTGAGACATGCCACGACTAGGAAGATGCTCATGGAGCCAGGGCTTCTCTTCCCTGTTGCTACCCGGAGGTCTGCGTTTGAGACTTCAGAGGTCCCGTTTCGGTTTCAATTAAGTAGGGTTCGGGGTTTAGGGGGGTCAGGTCGAAGCAGCTCAGCTAGCTAGCACATGCGACACGGGGAAAAACACGCGCCGGCGCTTCGATGGGCGCTTCGGGGAACCAAACCCGAAGCCCAGAGCCCCACGAAAAGCCCCGAAACCTTACAACCCCCAGCGTCCGAACTCCAGAAAATTTCGACGGAGAGCCCCAAAGTGTCAGAAGATCAGGCAGAGCCAAAACGGTGCCACAAGGCGACGATTCCCCTCCTGCGCTCGGGCTTTTGGAAAGCTGAGAAGCATGGACATCGAAGCACGGGGTCTTAGGAAGACGTCGGGTTTAGGGTTTTCGCAGGACTTGATCTCAGTTCAGAGGGACAAGAGAAGCGGAGTTCTGATCTGAAGCTTCTTCGCGAGCCGACTCCTTTCAAGACCTGGCCGCTCACCCGCGGCACATCTGGCTGCGCTGCATCGGTTATTACCTGAAACATGCCGACATCACAAGCCAACCAAGCCCCAATTTCCCAAAGCCGCAAGCCACCGCCGCAGTCTAAGTTTGAGACCTCAGGCGTCCATTTTTTGAGTTTCACAGAAGTCCGCGGCGGAACCTTCTTTCAGTTGAGCACACACGATCTGGGCGTAACAATGACGGCTGCTTCCATGGCTGACTTTATCAATGATCTCGCCGCGGATGGTGCATCTGGCTGCTCTGCATCTGTCAGTAACAGGCCTGAAACATACCCACATCACAAGCCGTCAAGCAGTCACCCAAAGCCAGCGCCTCAAAGAGTGCGACCGATGCCAAAACTGACAGCTACCGGTTTCCAACTTCGTAAAACTCTGCAGGGATTGGAAGACCACCAACAGCGAGGATCATGCATGGTCGGTTTGACTCTGCACAGTGGGTAGTCAGGGGCTTTTGTGGCAACCGCCCACTGCTCTATGCTAGACACTGATAGCGCCCCATCGAGAGCCAGAAGCAGCGAGGCTGTCCAGGACACGCTGTCGCAGCAGCTGCTACCAAAAGCTGGGGATCGTGCAGACACTGCAGCCCTTGCACCTGCGGAATGAGGAGGTGTAAGCGCGCGAAAGGCAAGGGTGCCTAAATTCAGCACCTGCTCTTCGATCGCGTTGTGAAGCTTATCTCTGTTGCGTCGCTGGCTCCGCTCCGTAGTGACAGTGATCAGCATACCACTGACACGATCAAACCAGCACAGTGCCGCCGCAATCCGTCACGGGCCACTGCCGTGGCTGTTACAGCCGTCGCAGGCAAGGGGAGGATTGCGGCCCGGACGTCTCTCTGACAACTGCCCGGCTACCAACGATTCAAGGGAGTCATAACGAGGGAGAACGTGACGCAAAAGCCTCGCCGAAGTAGCGGATATTGCCACGTGGGCGATTAGTGAAGACTCCGGAACTCCTCTTTGAGCTGATACTTCAGATTGCCGACATGCAACACACTAGATCATTGTCGCTGCTTCACTGAAATCGCATGCCCAGTACTGCCCTGCACATCCATAGCCACCGACGAGTTCATCGTCCATGCCTGCCTAAGCCTCGCCAGGATGTTGCGACGGTAAGCCGTCGCGTTGCAACATGCAACTGCTGCACGCCCATGCTCGCAGAGCTTGCAGGAGGGACTGGACGTCAGCTCACTGACGAGTCGACCTGCTGTTGTCACAGACAAGGAAGTGCCAAGAGACTGCCAACATGACACAGTCAGACTTATTCAGCGCCAGTGCACGAAGCAGAAATACAAGAGTCGACTCCTGATCTGAAGCCGGTCTGACATCAGCACAGCGAATCAGCCAAGGGCGTCACCGGGTCTTGCTGTGAGGGCCTCTAGCCACAGTGCATGGGCGTCAGACTGTGTACCAGGACCCTCCTTGTGCCCTCAAACAAGGGTACACTGTCCCGAATAAGGGGCATTTAGGGTCTCTAATAGAGGGTAGATGGAACGTCTAGGTAAGTTTCCACATGTGGCACGGACCTTTATATGGCACATGGGTCGCTGCGCTGCGGCAGCGATGCCCAAGCTCGAGGAGCTTGCGTTAGGCGCCACTGTTTATGCAGACCGGGTGCGTGCTGCTGAAAAACGGTGCGAAATTCTGAACCCTGACTTCTCCGAAAGCCTAAACGTTTGAAAGGGTCGTAAACACCCGAAGCCGACACCCCCAAAACCCGAAATCCTAAAGCCTCCAGCACTCCCAACACCAAGCTCCTGCGCAAGCCGGAGTGCCAGAACTTTGACTTTTGGGTCAACTTCCTACAGCACCGATTGATGAGAACGAAAGAGGATGATGAGCTTCACCGGCAGCTTTAAGTTCAGGGTTTAGGGCTTGTGGTTGAGGGTTTAGCGTACCCGAAACTCAAGCATTCCCCCAAATATCTAAGACTTGTGCTTCAAAGTTGGGGTTTAGAAATTTTAGGGTTGGGAGTCTACAGCAGGATGGCTCGAAGCTTCAAAAGACCCACCCTAGAGCCCAGGAGTCGGCTCGTTTTGTTGGGCGTTTTGGGTATTTTGGAGAAAGCTGCTCGTGTCATCTTGATTTAGCATCTAATCCCGGGCTATGCGATGCCTCAAATCGCTCCCTTTCCGAACTCCGACACCACGAGGTTTGTGGCGCAAGTGCCAGGACCTGTTCCCCCTACGGCGCAGTACCGCTGCAAGGAAGCCTCTTGTCCGCGGCCGCCGGCTCAACTCACCCATGAGACAGCCACCCAGCCAGCCGTCCTGTCTCCGACTGCATCTCGCAGCCGACGGGATCTGGGGACGACGTGTGCCGCGCAGGTGAAGGCGCAATGCTTCCGCGCGAGCCGCGAGAGCTCACGCCGTCCGCTGCCAACACGTCAGTGCTGAGAGCGGTCGGTCGCCGCCCAGGCAACCAACCTGAGCCGCCGTCGCAAGCTCCGCACCCGCCGTACCCGAACTACAGCAGGCCATGAGCCCAGTCCTCTTTGAAGTTGCTCTCTTCCATCCTTAAGTACAGCTCCAGGGAGCTCGTTGAGCTGAGCCGCTGAGCTGAGGCTGAGGCACTGCTGCTTACCAGAGGGCCCCGGACATGCAGAGACCGGGAGTGGCCTGAGAGGCTGCGGCAACGAGATCTTGAGCTGCAACTTCCGTGGCGGCTGTGATCTCAAGAGTACCACAGCCTTCAAAAAACGGAGGCTGCCGACCTCGCTGTTCAGAACCGCCTCGAGGGTGTGCAGGAAAGCTAGTCGGCAAGCTCGGGACTTCCGTCGGGCTGGTAGCTCGTCTCCAGCGCTTTTAGAACAAGCACTTTTGGTGCGTCATGCTCCGGCGAAGCCCTAAATCCTAAACCCCAAGCCGCGAGACCTCAAGCTAAGGGCTGAAGCAGGATCGGATCTGAAACCTTGCAGAAGGAGGCCAGTGCCGCAGGAGCTTGGAGCCTCTGGGCCTCACGGGGCATCTGCCTCCACCGACGAAGTGCATCTTGCCTTTACGAAGTTACCATGGTTTAGGGGATTAGCATGCTTTGGGTTTTGGCCCTTCAGGGAGACCCCTTTACTTTGAGGGCTCCTTAAAGGGATCCTTATAAGGTTCCTCTAAGGGAAAACCCTTTTAGTTCCAGGTCAGAGAGCTCTTCCCTGCATCTCTGCGACGGTGCACTCGGCAAGCGCGCGCGGCGCTTCGATGGGCGCTTCGGGCCACCAAACTCGAAGCCCAGAGCCCCAAAAAAAGCCCCGAAACCTTACAACCCCCAGCGTCCGAACTCCAGAAAATTTCGACGGAGAGCCCCAAAGTGTCAGAAAGATCAGGCAGAGCCAAAACGGTGCCACAAGGCGACGATTCCCCTCCTGCGCTCGGGCTTTTGGAAAGCTGAGAAGCATGGACGTCGAAGCGCTTGGGCTTAGGAAGACTTGGGGTGTAGGGTTTGGGGGGACTTGGGACCTTTTCTGAGGCTTTCAGGACTTGGTCTCAGTAATGCCTATAGAGAAGTGGAGTTCTCATCTGAAGCCGGGGGTGGCCACAGAGTGTGGCAGGGTGTGGAAGCAGCAGAAGGAAGTGGCCACGAATTTAGGGTTCGAGCTCTTCGGCCTTTCGGCGGCTTGTCCTTGGCAGCCGACTTGCTTCAAAAGGCTCCCCGGCGTGAGCTCGGCGGAATCGAAGAGTGCGGGTGACACAGCACAGACGGACAGAGCTCCTACGAAGGACCGCGAGCTCAAAAGGGGCAACCAGGCAAAGAAAGGAGCCGCGAGCCGGAGAGGCCCTAGCTTCTCAGAGCAGTTTAGGGTTTTAGGGTTTAGGATTCCACAGAGGCAAGATCTGCGGTTCTGGGCCTTCCCAGAATAACGGGGTTTCAAGCATTCACTGCCTTGAAAGCCTTCTGATCCGCCGCGGGCCGCAAATCCACGCCGTGGTCTCCAGCGAACTCCAACAAGCCATGACACCGGCACTCGAGAGCAAAGCGAGCTTCAACTCTGGAGCCGGATTGAGGTGAACCTCCGACTCCCAGCAACTGAGCCTCTGGTTTTGGGACCGTGGGTTCTCAAGTCAGAGGGTCAAGGCTCGGCGATGTTCACCCCAACTCCCCCTGTAGGTTCAAAAAGTCTAAACCCATCGAATCCCAGAAGCTTCAACAGCCCCGAAACCAGGAGACTGCCCCCTTGGGCCCAGAAGCTCAGGTCAAGTTTTTGGTGGTTGTGGGAGGGTTCTGAAGCAGATTCAGCTCGACCTGGGATTTAGGGTTAACGTTGGAGCTTAAGGTCTAGGGTTTGGCTTTTTTGGAGTTGAACCCTAGACCCGGAAACCCTTTTAAAGCAACCATGGCAAGGTACGGAAGTCCTATGATCCTCCTACAAAAAAGAACCGCTTGGCTGTGCTAGGCCTGGAGGTCCAACAAAGCCAAAGAGCTCGTGAGCAAACTCTTCCAAAAGGCTTTGAAGTGTCGGGGCTTCGGCTTTGGGATTTCAGGACTCTGCGGTTTTAGAGTGGAAGAGCTGCCCAGGTTTCTGAGAGCCAAAGCCATAGGCCTAGCAAGAGCTACGTCACTGGGTCCACTGAAACACCCTTTATTGTGAAGAACATAGCTCTCAATGGTCTGGTCGGATCCGGCGCAGGCCGTCTCGAAACGCGCTTACCGGTGACGGAAAAGGCTGCCTTAAGGGATGCTCCCTGGATGTACTGAAGGCCCCAAATATAAACCTCTTAGCGACTTCGGCCCATCAGGGTTCCAACAGCGTAAGGGCGACTGAAGGGCTGATGTAGACAGGGCACTTCAAGTCCGTCTCTGCTGCGGTATGACCGCGGAGAACGACCGATGTGCGGCGCGGACGCGACACGCAAGTGCGAGTGCTTGGAGTTGGGCCAAAGACAAGCCGTCAGCATCTGCGACAACGTACCGCGGCACAAGTGAGAGTCAGGCCACCTCACTTGCAGCAGATTCGCGACTTGGCGACGACGTGACTGGCGGTCACAGGCCCTTCGCAGCAGCCTTGCCCTAACGGATTGAGTAACGGCGGACGAACCGCGGCGCCCACAGCCGGTCAAGTGCTGTGCTGATCCCGTCGTGTCGATTCAACGCCTCACGGGCAGGGCGGTCGCAAGCAAGCCATGTCGAACTCACCCTGAGAATAAGTTCCGCAGGAACACGACACAGCCGGCTGCGCCAAGAGTCAAGCGTCGCTGTATATAATGCCCAACAGACGTCATGTTTGCCGACACCAAATATTCCGACATCGTCATCAACTCGGCCATTGCGACTCACGACTTAGAAACCAACTTGAAGACATTTAGAGCTCGTTGTTGCTTCAACCCTGACCCCGTGCATGTTGGAGGCACGTTCTCGATTGTCATTTCTGCGTCAAACTGAGCCTGGCAATGTCACGAGCAGCTACCCTCCCGGCTGAGTTCACAGACATGCTGCCATGCTCTAATCAACACATGCTGAAAGCTCACCGGCACAGACAACCCTTGCCGCATGTCATTCGTCATCAAGGGACAGGAAGCTTAACATTGCCAGAATCCGTCACACAAATCCTGCGAACTGCTGAACACCACCAAAAGTACATTACCAATCGAGCCTCGGTGCTGATCCATCGGTAGAAAGCGGTTTAGGCTTGAGGTTCCGGGTGAAAGGCTCGGACTTACACAAGCATGCGACTAATAAGCGTTCTGGCCACGGTTTAGGGTTTAGGGCTTGGGGTACAAGAACACGTAGCTCCTGCTACGCACATTCTCACACCCGTCGGTACGAAAGTGACAACTCTGTGATGGCATGTCGATAGTCTGAGGGTGGTGGATGGTGATGCCAACGGAGCAAGGAGCCGCTAGCAGGAATTGTGTTCAGTGCACGTAGAACTACATTGATGATGACGACCTGTACCCCCAGAGATCCCAATACCCCTTGATTAAGGAATATACCTTAAATCATAATTAACATGAAAGCCTCTATAATTTACGGTATATTCCTTAATTAAGGGATATTGGGTTCTCTGGGCCACCTGCGCTGTTTTGGTAGCAGACATTGGCTGTCATTGGAAGATCAGCGCCGGAAAACGAAACCTTGGCGTGTTTCCGGGTGGCGAATCTGGCCGATAACGTTGGTCCAACAAGAAGCAACGATGGTGACTTCATTTACATTCGCAGAATTCATCGAATAGTGACCACCATGACCAAGACCACCGCCAGTCAAGAGAGCACCAAGAAACCTTACGAGTTTGTTTGGGTGTTGGGTAGGGTTTAGGGTTTCGGGGTTTAGGGTTCAGGGTTTAAGGTTCGGGTGATGGTAACTTCAACCTCGGATGCGAAACCTTGGTCGGGGCACAGGTTAGGGTTGGAGTGGACCCTGTTTGTCTGCTTAGAGGTTCATGGTACGTAGTAACTAGGGTTATAAATAAGGTAATTATACTTATAATTGGTTGTATCCCTTATAACTGTACTTACTAAGTCCCATGAACCTCCAAGTACTTCTGAGTTTGCGCTGCAGAAGGATGGAAAGTCTTGTTCAAGCTCGTTTTGCTCACATTACCCTAATGCTCCTGGACTGAGATCCCAAACCTCAGCCCCCGAAGCCCAAACCCTCGCCCACAAAGCCCATGACCCTCTTAGGAGCCTTAGGGTGTACCACCCCACAAAACGAAGTGCTCATGGTTTCCGCTGCCTGAGTTCAGATGGCTAACACTCCGGATTGGGGTGTGCTCGTCATGTCCATGCGTGGGTAGACTGGGGTGTTGGAGTATATCACTACATATATATATATATATATATATAGGTATATTCATTCATGTTATCTACGTTAACATTCATGATCATTCATGATACTTCCTAGATTCATTTTCCGTTCATTTGTTTACATGTATTATATTTCTCTGCTTATTCACTTGCTTACTTATGTATGCCATTTAAACGGACAGGGTTTTGGGCCATGTTATAGCACGTTCACACTTGCCATGTTAGGGTAACGGTTGCGACACTAACGGTTCAGGAACCCATATTACCTTGAAGACCGACGAAGCCATCTCGGATCTCTTTTTCAAGCTCGCGACCGAGCCGGTCTATCTAAAGCTGCACGGCGTTTGAAACTCCATCACCGTCAGCTGAACCGAAAGCCTTAACCTTCCATGGGGAGTTGGCTTTCCCCGCATGTACCAGCAGCCCTGTGACAGCACAGACGGCCGGTGATGCCGGTAGTGCCTGACTTGGCAACGAGTGTCAGCAGCCTAGCATCATGATATCCAAATCCCGGTCTTGATCTAGTGTGACCGATTGCTGGTGAGAAATCGCTCCCGCCAGAGTGGAGGGAAGAATCCTCGCCGCGACTTACGGGCAACAGAAGTCGGCACGATCTTCGTGTCAAGAAGTGGCAGTTGAGAAGGACCGACATCCGGCTAGGCCGCTACCGGATTTCTGACCTTGCCAACAGCAATGCACCAAGCCGTAAGATGAGGCAAGACTAACTGTAACGGGCTCACGAGATCCAAAACCCAAGCAAATACACAACTACGACGGCACTGCAGGCATGTCATGAGGAACGTTGTTGATAAAGCGGGGAGGTCGATGATGCCTATGAGGATCAACCCAGACACCTGTGTGCTTCTGCTGCATTGCTTGCTCGGGTCCTTGTGTTTCCGGTCGGTGCTCCTCCAGGCGGAGACGGAGACGAGATGACGACACGAGGAGCTCTCCGTCGCCGGAAAAGAGATGGCGCCCGGCGGTCACAGCGAGGCCGTTGCCGGCCAACCGCGGCCGCGGCCCCTCTGCAGTCTCCTGCTCCCTCCCCGCCAGAGAAAAGCCATGCCTTGAAAAGTCTGCCTTTTTGAGGAATGCCTCGCTCAGTCTGTGAACAAGGGCCAGACAACTGCGCCACAACGGAATGGAAATGGATTCCCCCTGCCTATCCGACCGGGGATTCGGAGAGGGCCGATTCTAAGCGGGCCAGGACGTTGTCGCCTCGATCATGGCGGGTTTTGGACCCCATGCCTTCGCGAAGAAACCAGATGACTTCAAGCCACAAGCCCTGCCCTTGATGCAATGCACCTGGCAGTGCTAGAGTGTTGCTGCCCCCATTTATACTGCAGTGAGTACATCCTTAAAGCACTAAGTCTTGGCTGCCGCGCTTTCGCCCAGAGCAAAGCTGACCTTGGAGCTGCGAGAAAAGTCCTCTTTTGAGCCGCAACTCGGCTCGAAGACGGAAAAGACAAGAAACCTTGAAACCTTGGAAGCCTAAAACACTCCAAAGAGACGCCAGGCAGTCCTCCTCCCGCTTTCGAGGGCGAGACTAGGATGCTCTTGGCTACTCTCGGTGATCGGAATGTGCTCAATTCCCCGCTACACTTGACCGCGCGGACGTGCGTCGGAGGCTTCGTTTGCAAGCGCACACGCCGTGAGGAATTGTAAGCCCCAGATGCCTCTTCACGCGTGGAAACTTGAGCCCGAGACTCTGAAGGCAACAAACCCTAAACCCTAAGCGGCTTTAGGCGTGGAGTCGGAAGAGAGCTCAGGACAAACGCACACGCACTTGAGGGGTCGGGGGCTCGGGATGAGTTGGGGTCTGGGGGTATGACAACATGTGGGAGCTTCGGGCTTCTCATCCGGCCCTACATGTCATAGTAAGTTTACCAAACCTCGCTTGTACTTAAACCTAGTCATGGAGCTTTGCGACCTGTACTCCAAGAGGGTCGAGGTGCTAGGGCCGTGCCGCAGCAACAGCCGCTTTCGGGCTTAGGGCCTCGAGTTGAAAACTTTCGGGACGCATCCGAAAGACCTTGGGTGGCAGGGAAGAAAAACGAACACTTCTAGTGCGGCACCCCTTATAAACTGGACCACCCCCCCCAAAAAAAAGGGGATCCTAATTTAGAGAACTCCCGCCGACGCGACGCAGGGACTAAGCTTGGCGACTCAGGGTTCTGCTGCCTCGTCTCCCTCTTCCCCTCAGTGCTTTTGGGGCTATACGTATTATAGGGGTTATGTAGGGGTTATGTCGGGGTTATAGGGATCCTTTTAAGGGATTACATCGATGGCGGCAGGGGTGGTAAGAATCAGACCGAGACTTGTCTAAGCACCCTTCCTGGAAAACTATGAACACCGGAACACCTAGCCTCTGCTTTTCACGAAGCCCCGAGGCAAATTGCACCAAGACTGGCTTCTGGATTCGGAAGTAGTTCATTGACCCACAGCTCATGGGGCTTTACGATGCCTTCTGTGAGCTACAGCTCCAGGATTTTTGCAAGGCACCCCTTCTGACCTCGAGCCACACACCTGCAATCGATCATGGAGACATGCTCCAACGACAACTCGAGCGGAGGAACGGTCATGAGACTTGGGCAGGGCCCGGAAAGCTAGTTCAGCTCGGCCTACGAACAGAAAGGAGGCACCCTGCCCCAGCTGAGCTCGAAGGAATGAGGGACGCATTACATCTTGCGCCTGGCTCCACGTTTATGCGGCGATTCCGTCGTCACTTGCATGTCAATACAACAGACTTCTCCAAATCCAATGACCCGACACGAAAGTCAAATCTGTGCTTTTGAGCGCCTTCTTGCTGCCACTTGCCGCCTCGCACTTCAAAACAGCCCGTTGTCGAAAAAGGCCCAGAATCAGAAGCAGGCAAGCTAAGCAGCAGCATGATCTGCTGTCCAAAGCTCACTGCAAGTGCTGCGTTGGCCGCCCAGGCTGCTGCCTGAAGACCTTCCTGACAGTCGAAGAAAGCCGTTCACTCTCAGTTCAGACTAGAGGGGACGTTGCTTTGAATCCTGAAAACAAGGCAAGGGTGATGGCACCCAGGAGGCATACTCGGCGATTTTCAATGACTGCCCCCAGGCAAGCCACTGTCAAAACGTGCATACAGCCACGTTTGTCGTGACTCCTGCTACTCTGTTCGGGGATCTGGTGCCCCCGCTGTGTGAGTTTGAGACTTCAGCTTGAGCTTCACAAAAATCCCGCTCAACCTGATTTGAGTGAAGCCAACGCAGCTGAGCGCACCCACGCGCTCGACTGCCCTCAGGCAAAACACGCCTAGCTAGGTGCGCATGTACCCATATCACACCCTTGCGAAGTCCGGCTTAACTTGCCCCCGCTGTGTGAGTTTGAGACTTCAGAAGTTTCTCTTGAGCTTCACAAAAATCCCGCTCAACCTGATTCGAGTGAAGTCAACGCAGCTGAGTGCACACACGTGCTCGACTGCCCTCAGGCAAAACACGCCTAGCTAGATGTGCATGTACCCATATCACACCCTTGCGAAGTCCGGCTTAACCAGTTTAACCTGCTTTGGGTCAAGTTGAGCACACACGATCTGGGGATCACAGGACGGCTGCTTCCGCGCCGTTCACTGCCGCGTGGGGCTGGAGCTGCTCTGTGTCGGTCAGTGACAGGCCTCAAGCACACCGACACCACAAGCCGTCAAGCCCCAGTCGCCCAAAGCCGCAAGCCCGTGCCTTATGAAGACTTCGCAATGCGACAACACCCCAAGCGATTGGAAGATCACCAAATGCGAGGATCATGCATGGTCGGACCGACTCTGCACCGTTGAGAGGTCAGGGGCTTTGCCAGCACCTCGTCCAGGACCTGCTTCCGTGGGAGCCGCTATAAAAAGTCGCATCTTGTGGGCATTCGTGCCGGGGGCGAGGCCTGCATAATCAAAGAGCAATTGACGGCCGTGATGAATCTCACGGCCGTTTGTACGAATGGAAGCAGTCACAATGGGGCTACCCGATAATCTTCGATTACTGTCTTCGAGTACATAAACCCATATCACACCCCTACATGCATCTTGCTGCAATGCCTGCTGCTGCCGCTTGCTTCTGCTGATGCCACTGCGCCCGACGCTGCGATATCGCCGCAGTCTGAGTTTGAGACTTCAGGCGTTCCTGCTTGAGCTTCACAGAAGTCCGGCTCAACCTGCTTGCAGTCAAGTTGAACACGATCTGGGGATCACATGACGGCTGCTTGCTTGGCCGACACTGTGCATGATCTGGCTGCATGAGGCTGCTCTGTGTCGGTGTCGGTCACAGACGGGCCGCAAGCACACCCGTATCACAAGCCGTCGCTAGCCTCAGTCAGCTGAAGCCAAGCACTTCAAACTCTGCAACGGATGCGGTAGCCGCGGGCAGTGCCTGTTTCCAGCTTGGTAAACTGTGCAAGCACGCAAAAGCTATAGGTGCCCAAATTGTGAACCGGCTCTTCGATCTTCTTGCGAAGCTTGTCTCTGTTCCGTCGCTGGCATTCTCG
Organism: Symbiodinium sp. CCMP2592; assembly: GCA_905221615.1. Classification (NCBI taxonomy): domain Eukaryota; class Dinophyceae; order Suessiales; family Symbiodiniaceae; genus Symbiodinium; species Symbiodinium sp. CCMP2592. Next base: position 163,900 of record CAJNDT010006047.1, read on the forward strand.
CTGTTCTGCTCCATTGTAATCGGTGATCAGAAACTTACCACTGGCACGATCAGACCAGCAGATTGCCGCTGCACTCCGTCACGGAACACTGCCGTGGTGGTTGCCACAGCCGTCGCTACAGGGAAGGATTACAGCCTGGATGCGTCTCAGACAATTGCCCGGCCAACGACTCAAGGGACACAATGACGTAGAACGCAGCCTAAATAGCCCGGCACCGCTCCGTTGCGGAATGCCCATGCTCGCACAGCTTCAACCTGCTGCCGGGGAGAAAAACGGGGCAGGAGACCGCCAACAGCACGCATAGACCGTTTCAGTGGCAGTTCACAAAAGTCGACTCTTGATGTGACGTCGGTCTGACATCAGGACAGCCAGTCAATCAAGGGCGTCCACAGGTGCTGTGGTTGCTGCTGGGGACAGGGCATGTGGCGCGGGCCTTCCGATGGCATTGCAAACGCGTCGCTGCACTGCGGCATACATGCCCATGCTCGAGTAGCTAGTGTCAGGCACCATTCGATGGTTCACTAAGGGCACAATTCCACCAGCTGGCTGATTTTGACACATCTCTGAAGGGCGGAAACAGGAGAACGCGTATCTCGAGGCCATGAAAACAGCCCCATCACGGGATGATCTCCGGAAATTCCAAAGTCTATGTCGCTGCACAACAAGGAAGGGCAGTGCAAGCAGCAGGCTTTCGCAGAAACACACAGAGTCGGCACAGGCAGCTTTTGTAAGGCTGTTGGACGCTCAAACCGGGATACATGTCGGGAGGCTTGCGACACGTACGGAACTCACGAAGTTCCCATGGCCAAATCCTTTGGATCACTTTGCGTGACCCCTGATCCTGCACAGGATCGATATGAGCTAGGCAGCTTGCTCCGCCGGACGCGTGCGCAGGAGAAGCCCCGAAAGCCCCAAGCTCTGAACTCTGAGCCCTCAGGGCGCCTTAAACCTGAAAAAAGGTCCAAAAAATGCGAAACCTATACTTACATCCCCCCAAGACCTGAAACCCTAAAGCCTCCAGCACCCCCAACGCCGAGCTCCAGGCCAAAGTTGAAGATTGGGTCAGCTTCTTGCAGCAGATTCGATCATGGGAACTCGGTTTTTTGGGGTTTAGCGTTTAGGGCTTTGGGTTTAGGGTCTAGGGGTTTGGGGTTTAGGGTTTTGGTAGGGATTCTGGGTTTAGGGTTTTGGGTTTAGGGTTTTGGGTCTACGGCGATCATGGGCAGGACCCGCGTCTTTAAGCTCACGGTGGAGGGTTTATAAACCCGCAAGCCCGAGACTTCCAGCTGAGGGTAGGGTGCTTTTTGGCCTCTGACTCAGATTTTAAGGGATCTATAGGGGTTCTATAAGGGTTCCTTTAAAGGGGATCTATAACCCTTATAGGCTCTAAGGACTGGCAGGGCTCTGAGCACCAAGGTTCGAAGGCCAAGGGTCCCTTCCCAATCTAAGATCGGGGATTCACTGTTGCTCGAAGCCTCAACAAAGTCTGTAATCATCTAATCTGGAGCCCAGGCCCAAGACTAGGCTGGGCAGTTTAGTGCGAGCTGCTTCTCTGGCCATCCCCAGCGTCTAGGCTCTCCGGTTCCTCAGAAGGCTCACTTTCCGGAGCCTACTATCGGAGTCCAGGAACACAAGTTCTTCAGCACGGCAGCGTTTGCACGAAGTCCACGCCACCAGCTGTCCGCATGGAAGGCTAAGCAAGCCTCTCGCCTGCGAAAGCGCAGCCGAAGATGTATCCGTCGGTATCCGAATGCCGGTCGCTTCTCCAGGGCTTCGGAAGAGGTGTGAAGCTTTCTGCGCATAGGAGCGTCGGGGCATATGTCCCGTAACGAATCACGCTGCGTTGCGTCGCGTATTTCACTCAATTCACCGACACCACCCCGGCAGAGAGCAGACTGAAGTGGTCAGCCCGAAGCTTGTGGCCAAAGCAAGCGAGCCTGTGATGCCGCATAGCGCAATGCCTCCGTTCAACACGTTTGTCTCGCGTTGGCTTACGGCGTCAACTGCCAACCACGCTGTCTGGCACTTCGAACTTCGAAGCCCGGGCTTTTGAGGAACGTCGCAGCCCGGAGGTCGCCCTGTCCCCCCCTCTTTGCATCTGCTCAGAGTTTAGGCTTTACCTGAGCCTTAAGGAACCTGCCCCTTTTTTAGGGGTTCACTAATATGAGTTCCTTATATAAGTCCTTAAAAAGGTACAGTAGGTTACTTGGGGTTAAGGTAGGGTTTAGGGTTTCATCTGCCCTCCTCCCATCGTTACTGACCTCAAAGCCACAGCTCTGGACACCCAGTGAGCTGAGGTAAGTTGGGAGGCACAGCTCCTGCTTACCAGAGGGCCCCAGACATGCCGCGCTGTAGTCGGAGAGCCTGTGGCAATCAGATCTTCAGCCGGAACTTCCTTGGCGGTTGTGATCGTCTCAAGAGTACCACAGCCTTCAAACGATCTTGCTCTTCACAACGTCTCGAGGGTGTGCAGGAAAGCTAGTCGGCAAGCTCAACTCCGAAGCCCGAAATCGTGATAACGCGCTTAGGGCAAGCTGTTCTTTGCCGGCAGAGGCAGATGCCTCGTGAGTACAGGGTCCAAGCTCCTGCGGCACCGGCTTCCCTTTGCAGATTTTCAGATCCGGCCGTGCTCCTGCCCTTAGGTTGAGGTCTTGCGGCATGGGGTTTGGGATTCAGGGCTTCGCCGGCTTCGCCGGAGGAAGATGACGCACCGAAATTCCTTGCTCTAAGAGTGCTGGAGGCTTCGAGCTACCAGACCGACGGAAATCCCGAGCATGGTTTCGGCGGTTGCTTTAAGGGATCCTTTCAGGGTCACTGTGCGGCACTCGGACCGCAACTCACGACAGGCTTTTCGGTGGTTTGTAGCTGGGAAGCTGTTCACCTTCTCAGTGCGGTAGGACATGGTAGGACTATACACACCCAAAATGCTGAGTCTGGATCATCAACCCCTCGAACGCTTGGCACAAACCTGCTGCTAGTGCTCATCTGGGATGCCAAAGCCCTAAATCCTAAGGCCCCACAACCTTCAAACCCACCAAGGTCGGATACCCCCAGGCCCCCCTCACTTGCATCACTCTTCGTGATCCGAGCCAACACCTCGCAGGCATAGCAGTCACAAGGAAGCCATTTCCAGGTCCCCTTGAGAAAAAGCAATCTCTGTCCGCAGAAACACGACGCAGCCGGCTGCACCGAGAGTCAAGCGTCGTTGTACATAATACCCAACACTCAGATTATTCGTCCACGACATATTTTCCGACATCATCAGCTCGGCCACTACCCGCAAACCGGGAATTAAGACGTACACCTTCGAACATGTTTTTCGATTGCGCACTATTGGTCGATATTGGTCATATTGGTCGCACTGAGCCTGGCGTACCCTGGCGTACTAGTGGCAAACCTCTCCGCCAAATCCACAAGACGTGCTCTGCTCAACACGTATTGAAAGCTTCCCGCAACATCTGTGAACGCCTGATCATATGGCATTGCATGGGTCGCACGGTGTTTTAGAAGGCAATTGCCGCAAACACGGAGACTGACGCTCAAGGCAAACCGAGCTTCAACTGTGGAGGCCCTTTTGGGCCCAGTTTGCAACAATGTAACGGCACAAGAGAGAGTCAGGCCACTCTTACTTGCACCACTCTTCGTGAGCCGAATCAACACCTCGCAGGCGTAGCAGTCAGAAGATAGCCATTTCCTGGCCCCCGCAAGAAAAAGCAACCTCTGTCCGCAGAAACACGACGCAGCCGGCTGCACCGAGAGTCAAGCGTCGTTGTACATAATGCCCAACACTCAGAATATTTGTCCACGACATATTTTCCGACCTCATCAGCTCGGCCATTGCCCGCAAGACCTGCGACTCGCGAACCGGAAATCAAGTCGTACACCTTGGAACATGTTTTTCGATTGCACACTATTGGTCGATATTGTTCATATTGGTCGCACTGAGCCTGGCGTCACTAGCGGCAAAGCTGTCGGCCAAATCAACAAGACATGCTCTGTTCAACATGTATTGAAAGCTTCCCGCAACATCTGTAAAAACCCTGATCATATGGCATTGCATGGGTCGCACGGTGTTTTTAGATCCGAGAGCACTTGAATCTGCCCAACCATTGCAAGTGTTGCCACTCCAATACGAGATCCAATTGTGCGTCACATACTTCGCTAGAGTAGCATCAACTCAACGAATAACGCCTAAATTATATACGTCAATGAATCGCAGCTCAGAGACATGTAAAGTAGATGGAGTATGTCTTCAACGTTTGCTTCATCAAGAAGGGCTCCTTCGCTTAAGTCTCTAAAGTGAAAGTGTTCTGGTAACTTTGAAATCTCACAGAACTACGGACTCATCCACACGCTGTTAGACAGGGCCTAGCAAGAAGTCCGGGTCGCCGCTGCACTCACACTTGGAGGGTCGGGGGACTTAGCGACTGGTTATTTTAGGGACTTATAAGAACCGTAACCCCAATTAGGGTCCCTTTTAGGGTACCTATACGTCTACTTGCTAAATCCTACTAAGTCCCCCGACCCCCCAAGCAGCCCTCTAAACTGCTGTAAGTCGGACAGGCAATCTCAGCCATGCTGTAGAGAGTTGCTTCTTTGCTGACAGCATCGATTCTCTAGAGAGTCTCGTTTTCTCAACCCTCAAGCAAATGGAGGGGCAAGTTTGGAGAGTTTCTTCATTCACTGTAAGATCAGAAGGAGTGCTGCTTACAGCAGCACGCTGGCCCTGCATCAATGCAGCAGTCATGCGTAAAGCTACCACTAAAAGTACGAGCAACAACAGGGCGTGTAATGTAGGGGTACCAGAATACAGTAGGGTTCGGATATATTTTTTACTAAAACTATAACAAGGAACCCCCAAAACCCTATTCTGTTATTGTGCTGGGACCCATTGGTCAGTAGTATGCTGATTCAAGAACCATTTAATCGGAGTCCAACTGCATTGCATGCGGTTGGCTGGAGTTGAAGAACATAGGGACCCAAAAGGCACACAAGCACAAATATATAAACCCCCTTATGATGAAGCCCAATAGGGTAGTCCCTATAAAATGCTTATGCTTAAGTGCTTTCTGGGTCCCTAACGGACATTGCTGCACTCGAGTTTGACATCAGAGTGCTACAAAATTAATCACGGCGACGAGAGCAACGTAACAACGTCCTACTTCGCAAAGAACAACATGGTACGATGTACCTTCCAAGAGCGCTTGTAATTGTCGCAACATTGTAGCAACCCAAACACTTTGCAAGAGTCAGCTCTAAAAATGCGCTAGGCAATCCTAAACTAAACCCAAGAAATCAAAAACCTAGGAAACATAGCACGACAATCAGGAGATTGACAAGATCACTAACTGCACTTTCAACAAACGATTCGGGGTGGATGAAGAATCTGTCAACCCTAGAAGACCCGAACCCTGAACCGTAAACAACCCTGTAGTAGCCTTATGTCCAGCCCTAGAAGCACTTACACCTCAAAGTTTGCACCTGCCTAGAATGCAACCCTTAAAGAGCTAGCTAGTCGAAGGGTGTCGCCTTAGCCCTACACCCTAAACCACCTCACCAGATGTCCTTCAAAATCCGTGTTGCTTTACAGTACCGGTTGCAACCTGCGCTTCATGGGACCCTGGGAAAGGGAAGACTGAAGAAGTATGCAGTATTATAAAATATATATTTTAGTATATTACAGTGTATGATATTATAGTAGATTAAAGTATAGAAATTTCTATAGCATAGTATATATAGACTATTACATATAGTATATCAAGCATCTCGGCTCTGTTTCCTCAGCCAGCGGTTGAGCAAGTTCATCTCAGGCACGGCTACTTGTCTCCTTGTCCCCGCAAGACGAACCGAAAAGCCTAGATCGGGAAGGAGCTGGATTGCCGGCACGCTCCGACGAGCGCCTGCAGCCTACATGTCACGGCTCACCAGGGGCTGGTTTTTGATTTTCAGCTCCTGCCACATGGAAGCATCGGCTTTCAGAACATCTTCGCTGGATCGACTCTGCGGCGCGGAAACCGTCTCTGCCCGAGTGAAGGGAGGAATCCTCGCCGCGGCTTACAGAAAACGCGGCGCTGGATGATCTTCGCTTCAAGAAGCCGCGTTTCACATAGTTGAGAATGGGTGGAGCCGGGCTGCGGTCAGGCAGTCGACCCTATGAAGCTTAAGTTGCTGAGTTCATAAGCCCCGAAAAGTGTACACCTTCAGCTTTATAGTGGGTAATATTATCCCAAAAAGTGTAAAGTGTATCCACTCAGCTACTAAGGAAAAGCCGCACATTAGGTCGCAGCAGCTTGAGGCAAGATGAACTCCAACGGCAACGAGAGTGACCAAACCAGGCAACTGCAACGACATAACTGCGGGCATGTCGTGAAATCATGCCGCTGGCTGAGAGCACGATGATGCCCCTGACGACTTCCAAACCTCTGCCTCTGCTGCACACGCCTTGCGAGACTTAGCAGTTTCGCCGAAACCCCTCTCCGCCCTAAGCCCTCTTTGAGACCCTAAAAACCCTGAACCCTCCATGCTTGGGCCCTGTTCTTGCAGTCGGTGCTCTTCTGGGACTCTGGGCGCCCACCCCGAGTCATACGAGGAGTTGCCCCTCGTCGTTACATTGCAGCCTCATTCGACGACCCAGGTTTTGGGTTCCCTTTATGGTTGCTTCAAGGCTCCCCTCTTTGTAGGGGAACTTGTACGGGCAGAAGGGTTTAGGGTTTAGGGTTTAGGGCTTAGGGTTTAGGGTTCACGAAAAAGAGGCCAGCGCAAGTGACGCTCTGAAACCTGAAAGGAACCCTGAGAGTAAATCTGAAAGGTACCCTTGAAGGGCCTCGCTCAGGGTCTGGAGGCTCAGAGAGGGCCGACTCTAAGAGACCGCTTCGATCATTCCACCCTGCTCAAAGGACTTGGGATCGAGACTTGGAGTCTTCGGAGGGGGGTTCGGGCATAGAGGGCTTGGGCCTTGGGCTTCAGGGTTTGGGAAGACACGTCTTGGGCCTCGAAGGTCGTGGCTGGGCCTCTGTCGTAGATGAGAAAAACGAGCTCAGAGCTCGGAAGCCTTGAAAGCCCTGAGGGTGCACGCAGACTTAAGGCCACGCTCTGTCGTGAAAGGAGCTGAACCCACCACCACACGCAGTGCCCTCACAAGTCCGAGGATCTTGGGGAGTCAAAAAGGGCGTCAGCTGCACCCATAATTTAGGGGCCTAAGGCTTAGGGTTTAGGCTCGGGGCACTGTCTTCCTTACATACCAAAGGAACCTGGATGACGTACTACCTGCAACCCTCGACCTTGCTCCGAGTTAAGCGCTGCCAGTGTTCAGCACTTAGACACAGGGCCCTTAAACCCTAAACCGAAAGCCCGAAACCCTAAACCCCGCGCCGCTCTTTGAGCCAGGCAAAAATTCGGCTCCTGGGTCTCGGGCTCACGATCTTCGGGTCGCAAAGAGCCAGAGGCTGGGACGGCAAAGGGTCTTGGGCTCTAGGGTGTGGAGTTTAAGGGTGGCTGTGAGCCTTGGGTTTAGGGTTTTAGGCCTCTAGGGTGTGGGGCTGTGAGCCTTCCAATCTACGATCTACGACTCTACGATCATCTCTGTCTGTTGCCAGAAATCCGGGGAGGTGAACATCGATGAAACCCCATCCGATTCCCAAGACAGGACTGTCGCTTGAAGTAAACGTAAACGACTGGACCGCAAACAATCCGATGGCAGGACCTTGAATCGGAATCCTTACCCTAAACCCTAAACCCGGAATCCTTGCCAGAATCGCTGCAGATCCGAAACCCTTGCAGCTCCTTCCCTTGTCCCTTACCAGCAGCAGCTGAGCAAACCTGTGCTTATCTGCGCTTCGAAACCCGACAAAAAAGCGAAAGCATCTCGAAATGCGACAATTGCACCGAAATGAAGGCTTCAGAGAGCCAGCGCTGACCTCAATCTCACCGGGCATTCCATCTTGGATGCTCTTGTCTCCTCTTGCTGCTTGTCGCGCAGCACAACGATTGAAGCCTTGCTGGATCGACGAGACATGGGGTATGTGGTGACCGCCGTAACATGGATATTTTGTTTCTGTTCAGATCTCTGCAAGACAAAAACTCCCACTACAGCCATGGAGTTTTCGCGACAGCTTTCGCGCCTTTCCCCGATTCAACTTCAGGGTGAAGCTGTGAAGCTCCGGTGCTTGCTTTGGCTCCTTATACCTTACAACCCCAAACCCTCAACCCTAAAACCCTAAACCCTAACCCCTTGTAGTGTCCTTGTAGAGCCCTTTAGAGGAACCTTTACGTCGGCCAGGGCTCTGGAAGATCTCCACCATCCACAAAGCAGGATCGAGAAAGGGAAGAGGGGTACCAGAGGTGATCCAAGTCTGTTGGATTAGGGTTTAGGGTTTAGGGTTCGGGGTTTAGGGCTTGGGGTGTAGGGTTTCGGGTACCAGAGGTGATCCAAGTCTGTCGGATTTAGAGGCGAAAAGCCCCGGAGAAGCCGGGATCTGCTCGGAAGACTTCGCCAAGGGGCCGCAGCTGACATGCCTTGGACCACACTTAGGCTCCAGACACACCTCAACGTATGACCTCTCCTGAGGCAGACACCAGCATGCGAGCGATGAGCTTTGCACGCAAGAGTTTTCTTTGGGCAACTGGACGGTCGATCCAACATCATCACGCCTGTCCAACCCTATCCATCCTGCACAACGCCCGAGCCGTCAAACGTGGATCACCCCTTCTGTGAACCTTTACAGGAGTTCCCTGCTACGCCGCAGATGCTGGCCAACGAAGGAGCAACCTTTCAACTAGTATTTAGCTTGGGCCAACACTTCCTGCACCGCTTCATCACTGCTGCCTCCCTACGCACATCCTTTCTTAATACCCCCCGGCACTGGGCCTGATTTCCTGGGGATTGCAAGGCAAGTCCTTGATTCGATTGTTGCTGCAACGACGCGCTGTACTGGTAATGCAACCCCGAGGGCTCTCGGTGTGCAGAAAGCGCCGCCTTTGCAGGCGACAACTTGGGGGCTGAGCTTCTGTGGCTTTGCGCCGCAGCTCAGGTCGTGCTGCCATATCCGGACGCTTGAGCTCCAACTGCAGGCTGCCACCCCAGCCTTATCTCCTGCGGGTGCTCGCCTGCTTCACGCAGTTTGACACCAAAACAGATCATGCATGCATATATATATATATATGTACACATAGCAATGACAACTGGTTCACGCCGCAAGCTTGAATGTGACCTGATAGGACACATGTAGCATTTGGGATAGACAGTGGTCTTTTGATGGTTGTGAAAATCTGGCATTCGTTCTACTTTTTTCCTATGAAATGCCGATTTGTCCTGTAGCCGCACTGATCTGCAGGTCTATTGTGCTGTATGGGTCCTTTCCGTCTTGCATATTGAACCTGGACAACAAGCGAAGTTTAAAATCATTCCTCCGTTCTTGTCGTATGATTGCACCAAACTGCACCAGACTTCTGCTGCGTTTGACTGCAAACTGTTTTCGTCCAACTGCTTTGTCAAACGAGGTGCCTGAAGACAAGCAACTAGAGTCAAGTGCATTTGCTACCAAAGGCAGGCTGCCCCGCCACCCGGAAAAGGATTTCTTAGACCTTTAGACACGGAAACACCATGCACGTGCATCAAAGGACGGCACTGATCTGCGGGTCTGCTGTGCTGTATGGGTCGTTCCGTCTTGCATATTGAATCTGGGCAACAAGCGAAATTTAAAATCATTCCTCCGTTCTTGTCGTATGATTGCACCAAACTGCACCATGACTTCTGCTGCGTTTGACTGCAAACTGCTTTCGTCCAACTGCTTGGTCAAACGAGGTGCCTGAAGATAAGCAACTAGAGTCAAGTGCATTTGCTACCAAAGGCAGGCTGCCACGCCACCCGGAAAAGGATGTCTTAGACTTTTCGACACGGAAACACCATGCACGTGCATTAAAGGACAACTGTGCCTGCTTTTGAAAGTTTAGAGCAAGCAGACCAAAAGCCATGGCGCAGCCAGCAAGACAAAACGGAGGAATTATTTCCCGACTTTAGAAGACGCATGTGCCTTATGTGCTCCTCTGGGCACGCACAGCCTTTGCTGCAACATCCAGGCCCGCAGTCAGATGCCTGTATATGCCTGTGGTACAGGCGATGTCACTCAAAAGCTGAAGGCAGAACGTGTGGAAGAACTCAGAAGCAGCACGCTCAGCGCAAGCGCCACCCTGATTTGGAAGACACTGCCAGGAGCATAGCGACGGCTTGTGCTGTAGTGTCAGAACATGCAAGTGGCGGAGATGCACGAAACTGACTTGCTCGAAATGATAGTTTCTGCAAGTACCCTCCGAGCTGGCTTTGGCGATAGCCTTGGCGACTATCCCTGATGGACTCAGGGTGAAGCATTTCTTGTCCCTGCTTGTCCGATGAGGTCTCTGATGCCGCTGGCCCGGTACACATCCAGATCTTTGCCAGCACCCTTCCGGATCCCAACCCACCCACAGACAGTCAGATGCCTGTGGTACAAGTGACTTCATTCAGAAGCCGAAGACAAAACGTCTGGAAGAACTCAGAAGCGGCACGTATGCCCCAACACAAGGGCCACCCTGATTTCGAACACATTGCCAAGAGCACAGGGACGGCCTGAGCTGTAATGTCAGTACATTCAGGCGGCGGAGAGGAACGAAACTGACGTGATTGCCGCGCCAGAAAGACCAACAACCACAGGGGGGCAACGATAGCTTCGAGACAGCTTCGGTGACCTTCCCTGATGGACTCAGGGTGAAGCATTTCTTGTCCTTGCTTGTCCGATAAGGTCTCTGGTGCCGTTGGCCCTGCTCACATCGAGATCTTTGCCAGCACTGTAATTCAAAAGAGGAAACGAAACGTCTGAAAGAACTCAGAATCAGAAGCGGTTCGGAAAGCCTCAACAACCGGGCCGCCCTGATTTGGAACACATTGCCAGGAGCATAGGAACGGGTTAACCTGTACTGTCAGTACATTACGGCGGCAGAGATGCCGGAAACTGACGTGCTCGAAATATTCGACCGACAGATGGCTGCCACAGAAAGGCCAACAACCACAGCGGCAAAGGATACCCTCGAGCTAGCTTTGGAGACAGCTTCGGTGACCTTCCTTCTTCCTTGATGGGTTCGGGGTGAAGCATTTCTTGTCCTTGCTTGTCCGATGAGGGCAGTCTCTGGTGCCGTGGTACAAGTGACTTCATTCAGAAACTGAAGACAGAACATCTGGAAGAACTCAGAGGGTGCGCGCTCAACGCAAGGGCCACCCTGATTTGGAACACATTGCCAGGAGCATAGGGACGGCTTGAGCTGCAATGTCAGTGCGTGAAGGTCACGGAAATGCACCAACCTGACTTGTTACGGAAAGACCAACACCCACAGCGAGCAAGCGATAGGTTCGGCAGGTGCCCTGTGAGCTAGCTTTCGCGACGGCGTTGGCGAATTTCCCCCATGTCTTGTTCTTGCGGGCAGTCTCTGATGCCGCCGGCCCGGTACACATCCAGATCTTTGCCGGCACCCTTCCGGATCCCAACCCACCCACAGACAGTCAGATGCCTGTGGTACAAGTGATGTAGTTCAATAGCTGACTACAGAAGGTCTGAAAGAACCCAGAAGCCGTTCGGAAAGCCTCAACAACAGGGCCACCCTGATTTGGAACACATTGCCAGGAGCATAGGGACGGGTTAACCTGTACTGTCAGTACATTACGGCGGCAGAGATGCCGGAAACTGACGTGCTCGAAATATTCGACCGACAGATGGCTGCCACAGAAAGACCAACAACCACAGCGGCAAAGGATACCCTCGAGCTAGCTTTGGAGACAGCTTCGGTGGTCTTCCCTGATGGACTCAGGGTGAAGCATTTCTTGTCCGATAAGGGCAGTCTCTGATGCCGCTGGCCCGGTACACATCCAGATCTTTGCCAGCACCCTTCCGGATCCCAACCCACCCACAGACAGTCAGATGCCTGTGGTACAAGTGATGTAGTTCAATAGTTGACTACAGAAGTTCTGAAAGAACCCAGAAGCCGTTCGGAAAGCCTCAACAACAGGGCCACCCTGATTTGGAACACATTGCCAGGAGCATAGGGACGGGTTAACCTGTACTGTCAGTACATTAAGGCGGCAGAGATGCCCGAAATTGACGTGCTCGAATTATCCGACCGACAGATGGCTGCCACAGAAAGACCAACAACCACAGCGGCAAAGGATACCCTCGAGCTAGCTTTGGAGACAGCTTCGGTGACCTTCCTTCTTCCTTGATGGATTCGGGGTGAAGCATTTCTTGTCCTTGCTTGTCCGATGAGGGCAGTCTCTGATGCTGCTAGCCGGGTACACATGCAGATCTTTGCCAGCAACCTTCCGGATCCCGACACCCCCCCGGCATCCCGCAACAGGCAGCATCGATTATGGAAGAGAGATCCTCGTGATTGCGTAAGTTGTAGCTCGATCCGTGCAATGGCTGTGAGACGGAAGTTCACCGCAGCCAGTACAGAACAGCGGTACCTCAGTTGACGATGAAGGCCTGACGTTGGAATCAGAGCCGGCAACAAGCCGCGGAGGTACCAAGACACTTCGGATAGGATGAGGCTCTGAGCAGTCATACGTTCGCAGGAGGTTGCCCAGGGGAAGATCACTCAAACCACACGCAGCCTTTGCAGCTGAAGACATCACATGGGAGTTTCCGAAAATAGGGGACCCCAATATAGTACCCTAAATAGTAGGATCCTTATTATAAGGACCCAAGATGAAGTACCCCTTATGGAAACTCCCACATGAATGCTTCCGACCATGCATGGGCTCCTGATTTTCTCTGATCAGCCGCAGTGGTGCACAGCCAGGCCACCTCCCCTGAAGAGCAGGGCTATGCCTACTACTTTGGGGTGGTTCCTTAATAGAGTTATAGTCATAGTTATTTGTTATTCTTACTTGTATTATTCTGCTCTGACCTTTTCCATGATTGGCACTTTGCTTCAAAACCCACCACCTTAACGTTACTGCACTTGCTGCTGTATCCCTACACCCATCTTCAGTTCATGGGGTCTCTCTGGCATTGGGCACTATTTCTTGAGAGATGCTAAAGATGCACACAGAACCCTGCAGACGAGGTTCCGAGTCCATCCGTCGATTGTTGCAACGATGCGCTCTCACCGTACAGATCTCTAGAAGTTGACATCTCAATGCAACGCAGATCGCTGCAGACTCACAGTCTCGAGACTGTGGGCTGAAGCCTCGCCACGGGAATGGCAACAGGTTCACGTCGCAAGCACCGAGGTTCAGAGGTTCAGGTTTTTAGGGGTTTAGGGGTTTAGGGGTTCAGGGGTTTAGGTTTAGGGTTTAGGGGTCAGGGTTTAGGTGTGACATGATGGACACAGCTGAGATCTCTGCATCATGGTCCTGTAAGCACGGCATCGGCTTCAATTCCACCACCCGCCGCCGTTGGCGTTTAATTTGCTGAGGAATACCGATATATCACGAGCTGAACAGCCCACTCCTCCACCTTTCTCGGTATGCATTTTTTCGGAAGCAAGCCCGGCTCATAAAGGAACTTGCGCGTGAAGATCTCATGGGCGGCAGGATCTTGTTCTTAGGTCCACCTCTCGCACGACGACAAAAGGTCAGATCCTTATGTGGTCTACAGAAACTAATCAGCAACAAGCTTGGTGATATCTTCATGTGGTCCTGGATAAAATCATGATCAAGAGTTCGAGGCGGCGACCGCCTGATGATTCCCCAACGTCTTTCCGGCTCACCAATCACTCCGCCCTGTCCAAGAAAGTGGAAGCGTGTGGATCACTGGGCGGGATCTTTATGCTTATGTGGCGCACTGAGGCCGGCTAGGAGGTGGGAAGGCTGTTGTACTGCTCGAGACGCGTAGACTAAACAGATCCGCCGTGTTGCATGGCCGAAACACTGCCCGATGCTTGCTCCCAGCACGCAAAGCGCGACTTGGAGCATCAGTGGCACAGCGAGCTGCTCGGTGCCAGCAAGTTGGAAGTTGGCACCGGGTCGCGACAAAGACGAGCATGAGTAGACATGGACATGACCTAGATCCACGGGCACAAAACAGGGGATCAGCCGGGAGTCGGGAGTTGGCCAAGTTTCTATGCACAGCCCCGGCAGGCGTAGCTGATGTCAAGGACCGGAAGGTGCCCGAGGCGCGCGGGTCCCGGTGGTGTTGCGAGGAACTCGACACATCCGGCTCCGAAAGTGGTCGAATCCTCCGGAAAACTTCGGAAAACCCAGTGGCCGACTATGAGGTGTTCCGAAACCTGGCGCTTCCATGCCTTTGGACGTGCAGCTGCAAGACTCGCTGAGGAACGGGTTTATGTCTGTTCAAACTGGACATAAAACGAAGCTTCGAGCTTATGATCCTGGGCTCTTTCGACCACCTATGCACGTGCGGTCGAGTAAGTATCTCGGTGCATGCCCAGTGTTGGGATTAAGTGAAGAAGCAAACAAGCTGCTTACAGACATCTATGTCCTTGTGGAACCTAAGACTGCAACAACCGCAACTACAGCTGTTGCACTGATCATGAGGGACCTGTGCATGCAGGGTCCTTGGCAACATGAGCATTTGCATGCTGCACCGCTCACCAATGGGTCTTTGGAGTGGTTCTGGTGCAGCAATGTGCGCAAATGCTGGCGACTCATGCTGTGCATCCGGCATGGGTTTGGATTGATGTTCCGAAGTAAGCCGTGATACTCGCTGAGGCACCTGCTATTCATATCTATCCGAACTGCACACAGAATTACACATCGAAATCAATCCTTCCATCTTTGGATACGACTGAGCCCGGCTGCACCATGACGCGTGCAGCCTTCTACTGCAAAAGCCCTTCTTTCGCCCAACTACCTGGTTAAACGAGGTGTGTGAAGGCAAGCAGCTAGAATGAGCTGCAGATGCTGCGAAAGGCAGGCTGCTCTGTCACCCTAAACAAGACCCTTGCGCCTTCAAGCATGGCAAGGGCAAGCTCGCAGAGGGCCAGCAAGACAAGGTGGCAGGCTGGCAAGCCGACTTTGGTGAGAGCCGCTCGGCACGTGTAGGCGTTGCTTCAACGGCCTCGTTGCCTCCGGTGCTTCAGGCTCCAGCTGAGAGGGGGGCTCAGGCGGACCCGAACTCCCAGCTTCAAACGGCGATCAGTCCAACTAGCCGCTAGGAGCCGCCTCGCTTGGAACTTGAGTGGGAGCTGGCTGCTGTGGGCTTTAAGTCGCACAGGCTGAGCCTCTTTGTCGAGGATCCCATAGAAGGGCAAAGCCAAGCCTCTGAAGGGAAAACAAAAAAAGACCCATCAGGTTTTTGAGGACTTCCGGTCTAAGGATGTTGGAGGTTCTGTGCTTCGCCAGGCTCCTGGCAACGCACGAGAAAGGCTGCATTGGGGCATGGACTGTTGATGCTTTCAAGGCTGGGTCAAATTGGTTCAAACCCTCCTGAATCCCCTCATGGGAAAGCAAGTTTCAGGAGGACCACACACCACCATCGAAAACGTCTGTGGACCTGGACCACCGGGTATGCTTTGCACAGATCCAGAATGCAGCTGCTTTTCTCTCGTGCCGCGGCACCATTGAAAATCAGGCCGCCCCCACTTGCATCACCAGCGGTCCATCTTTCGATCGCCTCACTGGTAAGATCCCTTGCCCCCAGATTCATGATCCAGCGGCTGCATCGAGCGTCAAGTGTCGCTGTATATAGCGACCGACGAACACAGTGTCTCTCCACACCAGAAGCTCCAACGTCTTCAGCAGCTCCATATCTTCCCCAAGGTTTTCCTACCGAAATGGAAGAATATTTGAGCTAGTTGTTGCTGCAGACGATATGCATTCTCCAACCATGCTGTCGACAACAGGTTCTTTGTCAAGTTGAGGCTCTGAGTGTCACGACAGGCCGAAGCTGTACTCAATCTTTTTCCCAAGCAAGCGGTCGAGCAGGTCCATCTCACGCAGCGAGGCCTTTAATATGCTTCGAGATGAGAGGGGCTACTGTGCTGTGACGTCTACTGGCGGCCAGGTGCCGGTGCTGGAGAGACGAGTCGGCAGCTCAAATATCATTGCATCCTCACTCTAGTCTTGATCCCCAGAGAACCCAATACCCCTTCATTAAGGAATATACCTTAAACTATATTTGGCTTAATAGTTATTGACTAAGGTCCTTAATTGAGGTCTATTGGGTTCTCTGGATCTCTGAGGGAGAGACCTCCCCTCTCAGGCGACGGGCAGGTCTTCTCCGACCTGCGCTCTTGCGGCTGGGCGCGGAGTCCACCTAAAGGTCTCTCATGGAAGATGGGTTACTTGGAGGTTCATGGGACTTAGTAAGTACAGTTATAAGTACCTAACTGGGGATATAACCAATTATAAGTATAGTTACCTTAATTATAACCCTCGTTACTGAGTACCATGAACCGCTAAGTACAAGACGGAGACCTAGAACCAAGCAACGGATCTACAATCTACGGCACCCTGACGCGCGGATCCCAGCGCGATGCAACCGCATGAAACTGCATCCCTCAACCAGGCAATCAAACTGTGGACTTGACAGAGTTGCTCTCTTCTTCAAAGTACTAAAACGGGACTCCGGAAGGGTCCCCTATGCCGACGTCAGATCCCCAGCACTTCTTGGCTGCAAAAGGACAGACGAAGACGAGGATTTCGGGACTGTCGGCCTCTGGAGACGGGCAGTGCCTCCATCAGCGGCACGGAATCAGGCCTACTGGGTTCGCATCATGCATTACAAAGTCGTGAATTAGCGCCGCTTGGCTGGAAAACGGATGACTGTGCAGGAGTCAACATCGCTGGCTCAGCAGATCTTCTTGGAACATGCTCGTGAGCCATTTGAGCAGACACTTTTGGACTGCATCGTTGACTGCATCGAAGCCACTTGTTGTCAATATCAGCTTCTTGATCATGTCTTCGTCTACCTTGTTGGACGCCTCTGCATATCTCATATCCATGTCCTCGAAAGCCTTGCGTAACTGACTGAGGCCACCCGCCGCATCCAAGGTTTCCCGAAAACTGTCCCTGGACCTGAAAGGCAGGATGATGGACATGTCGAGATTCCTGTTGATGCAGACATAGCTTTCGAAAATGCACCAAGCTCTGGTGACGTACTTGGGCATTTTAAAGCTGTCCAACATAAGCAGCATCCGACCCGCTTCGTCCAGATGGTTCTCGAAGACGGCTTTCAGCTCGTCCGAACCCGTCTGCGTCCCAGACTCGAGCATGCGGTACCTTGCACAGACCGCTGTAAGAACGACACTGCTTGTCTCTGCCGAGATTTCTAGCCTACACTGGCCTACAACTACAAGACACACGGCGAACATGATGCTTCTTTGCCTTGAACTAGGAGCTGGTTGTTGCAGAAGAAACAAACCCACAAGCACACCTCGCTTGGGCTGGATCCTTCCTTCTGGATCCACGACTGAATCGCGCTGACGAAGTCCTCCAAAGTATAATCCCAGCACCAGGAGACAAAGTGTGTGGCCCTGCCTCTGTGGCTCTCGTCCAGGGCATCAAGAATGCTGCAACCGAGTCCCCCATCTCGCGGACAGGTCTTGCCAAACCCAAGGCCTTGCGGTCCCATGGCAACTGCTGGGCAAATCTCGTGGAAGTTCGGATTCGCCTTTCCCGTTGACGATCGGGCAAGCTCTGGGAAAGTACCCAAGATCCACTCTGCGGATACCCCAAGAACTGCCTGCTTAGGACACGGGTGGCATTCTGGACAAAGACTCGCACCACGGGAGTGACTGTGCCATCGCACTGAGGGCGCTGCCGCCGAGTGCTCCTTGCCACACTGGGCGCACACGTAAGCCTCCGGACTGCTCAGCGCCTGCATGGTGTGACCGTCTTCCGCGCTCGGGCAGGAAGGGACGCGAGTCCAGCGTAGTGTTTGCGGCCAGCGTGACCGAGTCCTCCACGACATGACACTCCCGTTGTGGTCCACGGACACCAGCTCCTGGCACACCCCACCCGGCCACTCAAAGTGTGTTGGGGGTCCTGTCTTCAGCTCGCACTCCTGACCAGCGCACTCAAAGCGCCCGCTAGCCACCGTCGCTGTCGCCTGCTTTCCACCAGGCAAGTCCATCACCCATTGACCGCGAAGGGAGACTTCTGCTTTCTCACTGTCGGGGTCGTCAGCTCCTGCCAAACGGTACAGGCCGAAAGCTGCGAGAGCGGGACAGCAAAGCACACTGCAAACTGCCGCGAGGGGTAAATAGCCCTGTATCCAGATGAAGTTGAACTGGAGGTTCCAGGCTCGAAACGCAGGCGTGTCCATCTGGTCGCGTTCGCCACGACTGTTCACTGAGTCAAAAAGCTGTCTGATTTCATAGACCATGGCGGCTCCCCACAAGCTTACCACGCCGCCACAAATCAAGAGAGCCCACCACAGTGGGGGTGCGGTCAGGGCACACCCAATCGCCACAAGCAAAGGCAGGACTGTGGCTATGGTAAATGCGCAGTCGCTGTGGGCCGCTTTGGTTAGCCTGGCGAGGCTGGCCAGGGAGATGGTGAGAAGAAGCTGCCCGAACAGCACACATACCTTGCACAGTGAGAAAACATCATCCTCTGCCGAGATTGTGCCAATCCAGCTCAACGACCCCATGAACAGAGAGGTGATGCCCAGGCACAGGGAGGACATTGTGAGGTAAACAAAATTCCAAGGCACCTTGTTCATCATCCACCAGTACCACCACATGCATGACATGGGTGGTTTTGCGCGGCTCTGCAGCATTTTCCAGACGATGTGGAGCACTATAATCCCAAATCCCAGCAGGTGCAGTGGAAGTGTGCACGAGCCGAAGATCGGACCAAACTTGACAACTAGGGCCGGCCAGGAGAGAGCGCTCCCCAAGGTTAGCAGCTGCATCAATACCATGATGCCGTAGACCTTCGTCACGAACCCCACCGGGTCGCAATGTGCGAGCCGGACTTCGGGCCGTTCTGGGACCTGCTCTTCGATGTCGGCGGGGCGGCCAAGCCTCACCGGTGCCTCCATGGCGCCGGCACCTCTGCGAGCTATCAGCGAATACGTTTCTTGGAGCCAGAGGTCGGCGACAGTCTCACAGACTCCCCTCCCAGAACTCCTGGCGTAGGGTTTAGGATTTAGGGTCCATGCGGACACTTCCATCTATCTTCGGGCTGGCAAAGCACTGTCTCCATGGTGTCGGGCTCGAGGAGCCTTCAAACCCTGATGTAATAATGCATGTGCTCCGGGATACAAACCCATCGAAACGGAGTCAAGTCCGAAATGGGAGTTTCAAAAAATGGGGGACCCTAAGATAGTACCCTAAATTAGTAGGATCCCTATTATAAGGACCCCAAAGTAAGGTAGCCCTAATTTTTGGAAACTCTAAACTTTATAGAGCCCTTTAAAGGAAGCCAATTATAGTACCCTTATAACCCTTTCAAGGAACCCTACTACACTGAACTTAGAACCCATGGGGGCCTCCGCTTGGTGAGAGTTTAAACTCAGACGTCCGAGCCTATCCGAGGGAGTCGGGGCGAATTAGACCCAGGGCCTCTCCCAAGAAACATCCACTTACCTTGGGTTAGTAGGGAATGGTGGGGTTCCCAAAAAGGGATCTATAGGGTTCCTTTAAAGGGATCTATAGGGGTCTATAAGGGTTACTATAAGGGATCTATAAGGGTACTATAATATAGGGGCCTTAGTAATCCTATAACCTTACCTTTGGTATCCTTTGGTTAGTAGGGAATGGAGGAATGGGGTACTATTATAACTACTATTACTACCATTCTTCCATTCCCTACTAACCAAAGATAAGTCCAACAGCCTGTCATGCCGAAAGGCTGCGCCTTCTTTCGAGTTCGAGGTGGCGAAAGTGCTCGTCTGCCTGCGAGTATATCTGGGATTAAGGATTCCCAGCATACTCGGGCGGTGGAACCTGCCAAGCCTGCGACGTGAAACCAAAAGCTCTTTCCCAAATGTAGGGGCGGGCCTCAACAATTAGAAAAAGGTTTCGGGGCCCATTATACTAA
Source organism: Symbiodinium sp. CCMP2592 (assembly GCA_905221615.1). Taxonomy (NCBI): domain Eukaryota; class Dinophyceae; order Suessiales; family Symbiodiniaceae; genus Symbiodinium; species Symbiodinium sp. CCMP2592. The sequence goes on from CAJNDT010006047.1 coordinate 183,872, forward strand.
TAATAAGGAACCCGAAAGAAAGCATAGGTAATTACTAGTTAAAGCCCCTATATTTGCATCTTGAGGCTTTGGGCCTCGGCTGAGCATGCCTACACTACCGCACAGCGTCGGTGCTGCGTGGTTGAAGAATACACGTGTCGGGCTTGTCCAGCGACTCAGCTGCTTCTCTCTTTCACGACACCGGAAGTGCACATGCAGGGCCAAAGCTCAGCGACATCGTGGAAACCATCCTGAACAAAGTTCGGGCTTCTCGGGATGTCGTCCGCCTGCTCTAAGATAGCCGTGGTTCCGAAGCTCTACAACGACAGTCCGAAAAAGTTGCTCAGCCCGCCCTGCCCCTCGGCTCGAAACCCAGAAACCGCCTTACCTTGCTCGTACATCGCCGTTGACCAAACAACTTGCAAAGTTGTCCGGGGCGAATCTATATGATTCTTTGAAGTTGTGCAAAGCAAGATTTGTGCCCTTGTTTGGTACGAGCCGCCTGCGATTTCTCACTGCGGGCGCACCACGTGTAGCTTGTGACGTCAGATCCCCAGCACTTGTTGGCTGCAAAAGGACAGACGAAGACGAGGATTTCGGGACTGTCGGCCTCTGGAGACGGGCAGTGCCTCCTTCAGCGGCACGGAATCAGGCCTACTGGATTCGCATCATGCATTACAAAATCTTTAATTAGCGCCGCCGGATGACTGCGCAAGAGTCAACATCGCTGGCTCAGCAGATCTTCTTGGAACATGCTCGTGAGCCATTTGAGCAAACACTTTTGGACTGCATCGTTGACTGCATCGAAGCCACTTGTTGTCAATATCAGCTTCTTGATCATGTCTTCGTCTACCTTGTTGGACGCCTGTGCATATCTCATATCCATGTCCTCGAAAGCCTTGCGTAACTGACTGAGGCCACCCTCCGCATCCAAGGTTTCCCGAAAACTGTCCCTGCACCTGAAAGGCATGATGATGAACATGTCGAGATTCCTGTTGATGCAGACATAGCTTTCGAAAATGCACCAAGCTCTGGTGACGTACTTGGGCATCTTAAAGCTGTCCAACATAAGCAGCATCCGACCCGCTTCGTCCAGATGGTTCTCGAAAACGGCTTTCAGATCGTCCGAACCAGTCTGTGTGCCAGACTCGAGCATGCGGTACCTTGCACAGACCGCTGTAGGAGCGACACTGCTTGTCTCTGCCGAGATTTCTAGCCTACACTGGCCTACAACTACAAGACACACGGCGAACATGATGCTTCTTTGCCTTGGCCTAGGAACTGGTTGTTGCAGAAGAAACAAACCCACAAGCACACCTCGCTTGGGCTGGATCCTTCCTTCTGGATCCACGACTGAATCGCGCTGACGAAGTCCTCCAAAGTATAATCCCAGCACCAGGAGACAAAGTGTGTGGCCCTGCCTCTGTGGCTCTCGTCCAGGGCATCAAGAATGCTGCAGCCGAGTCCCCCATCTCGCGGACAGGTCTTGCCAAACCCAAGGCCTTGCGGTCCCATGGCAACTCTTGGGCAAATCTCGTGGAAGTTCGGATTCGCCTTTCCCGTTGACGATCGGGCAAGCTCTGGGAAAGTACCCAAGATCCACTCTGCGGATACCTCAAGAACTGCCTGCTTAGGACACGGGTGGCATTCTGGACAAAGACTCGCACCATGCGAGTGACTGTGCCATCGCACTGAGGGCGCTGCCGCCGAGTGCTCCTTGCCACACTGGGCGCACACGTAAGCCTCCGGACTGCTCAGCGTCTGCATGGTGTGACCGTCTTCCGCGCTCGGGCAGGAAGGGACGCGAGTCCAGCGTAGTGTTTGCGGCCAGCGTGACCGAGTCCTCCACGACAAAACACTCCCATTGTGGTCCACAGACATCAGCTCCTGGCACACTCCACCGGGCCACTCAAAGTGTGTTGGGGGTCCTGTCTTCAGCTCGCACTCCTGACCAGCGCACTCAAAGCGATCGCCAGCCACAGTCGCGGTCGCCTGCTTTCCACCAGGCAAGTCCATCACCCAAGTGCCAAGGCATGCGTGATGATTCGCTGCATGATGCTTCGCTGGCATGGGGTCTGCTACTGCTTCCGGCTCCGCGCCCAGAGAGTACAGACCATACAGAGCCAGACAGGGAGAGCAAAGAAGGCTGCAAAAACAGCCAAGCGACAAAACGATGCCTCCAACCAGCAACAACAATAGCAAGGACAATGGCAGATAGAAGATGGTTGTTTGCTGATTCCAGGCGAAATACGGATACGTGTGCAGGAAGTACTGGACATCGCGCCGCTTGCCATCACCAAAAACGGAGCAAAACAAGTCCTGCGTCTCAAACGCCACGGCTGTGCCGTGTAAAGATGTCATGCTCATGGCTATCAGCAGGGACCACCAGGTCCACAACAGCCTTGGTCCGGCGGAAACGACGGCGGCGAGTATGACAAGCATCGGCTCGACAACTGCAATACCGTAGGCAAAGCGACCGAAGGGCGCCTTGTTCAGTGCAGCGTGGAAGAAGAAGGAGATGCTAAGACTAGGCTGGACCAGAAGGACGAGCAGAAGCATGCATGACGGGACGGACTCTGTCCAATTGTGAAAAAAGCCGACAACCACGCCCAGGCCCACAGAGAGAGTGGTGAGAAACAGGAAATCCCATGGCGAGGTCGTCATCATCCCATCATACCACTTTGAGAGCTTATTGTCTGGACAGCACATGCGTGGAAAGCCGGCCGAACAGTCGACGAAAAGCTGGGCAGCAAGAATTGCGACGACTGCGAAGAGGATCCGGGCGTCGAGGACCTCTCGGGGCAAGGCGAAACCGAAGGCCAGGCTGGTCCCCAAGGTAAGCAGCTGCATCAAGATCATGACGCCGTAAGCCTTCTTCACGAAGTCTAGTCGCAGACCCGGCGGCAGCTTGGCGTCAACAGGTGTCCGCTGCATGACTTCGGGCCGTTCCGGGCACGGCTGGGCTTCGATGCTCCGACACTGCTCGACGTCGATTGGCCGCCCAAGGGTTCCGGGTGCCTCCATGGTCTGCAGCGGGAAAGGAAAGATCCGAACCTCGATCCTTTGCCCGGACTTAGGGACTCAGTCAATGGGGCTTGGCTCCTTATCATCCTTGCAAGACTACGATTCCTTGACGACAAGCATGCCCCCTACCACGAAGAAGGCCGACCGCTACCGCTATCCTCCAGCTGACTTGCAGGCGGCGCAGAGATCAGCACAGGGAAACCCTAAACCCCTAAACCCCCTAAACTCCCAGTGGTACATGGCTATGAACCCCTGATGCTTTCTCGACGCCTGAGCTTTGGGCCGCGATCAGCCGAAAGATCGGGGGAAGACCTCGGCTTCAGCTATTTGTAGCTTGTGGGGCCTGTAGACTTTATCGGGGTCACAGGGTTTAGGCTTAGGGGTTTAGGGGTTTAGGGGTAGGGTTTAGGGCTTTTGGCTGTCTCGCTTATAGACACCATACGTAAGATATTGAGACAGACATCTGCAAACTCCGTCCGACTCAAAAGCCACGGATCAGCTAGGACAACTCTTTTTGAGGAGACATAGCTCGGGTTCGCCACGAGCGGGATGCAGGAAGTAATTTCCGGACCCTAACCACTGAGCATTACTCAAGCCCCACACGTCCCACCAACGGCTGGAGCAGGATGCTCTCCTACCATGTTAAGATATTCTGGGAGTCACGGAGCCAAGGATGTCCCCCTGCGCCACTTCAAGAACAAAGCCCAAAAAAAGCGACAGTTGCGCCTGCATGGATCGGTTCTTGGCGTCCGAGCCTCGACTTGACAAGCTGCGGACGCCGTGAGCATCTGATTCCTCCTCGGTCAGCACACGGCAACGTTTACCGGGGCGGGATGAAGATGATCAAGGTTGCAGTGCTTCGGATGCACCGGTGTTGATTAGAGGGCTTGAAGTTATAGTTGAGATTCGACAGGGGCTTGCCTCTTGATGCCATGTACACCTTAGGACGTGGAGATGGAACTTCCGGCACTATCCGCAATCTGTGATGCGTCTCCAGAATTTCTGACATGCAATGCTCCCTACTCACAGAGGGAACGGTATGAGCCGCAGCCACCACGAGTGCGTGGCATGTGCGTGCAGCATGCGACATCTCTGAAAGGATCTACCTTGAGGAGCAAATGACCCTTGTGAGTAGGGGCCCTGTACCCTTATATTATAAATTCCTATATGGTAAATGAACCTAGGCTTCATTTCGTCCGTATGGTAGTATGAGCACTTCGGCTTTAGCAGATTGCAAGCTTCCGCCAGGCCGTCAGGCACAAAAAAACATCTTCGAGGGCTTGGGGCCTTAGGGTTCGGGTTTAGGGATGTCAACACGCTATTCTGAGGCATCACATAAACCTATAGGAACCTCGTCGGCCAGTCCTCCTGGCCTGGAAGAGCGCTCTTCCTGAGCTTGCTCCATCCACCTCACACCAGACGTATTTTTCGCTTATGGTGCTGGGTTTGACGGCTTGGTGACTTGGTGCCTAACACGAAACGCGACTAACAACCTGCCTGCCTGTTTCACAACCCTGCATTCTAGTTATGAGGCTTGTCTCAGGAGTCGAGCTTTCAGGATTTAGGGTTCGCTGTGTTAACGTTGTCGTAAGCTCAGCCCCGCCCAGCCGGGATCATCATTTCACCATAAATACGCTCCGTGCATATACCCTGCTGAGAACAGACTTCGCCATTCTTCATTCTTCTGGGATTGCGGTTTGGGGCGGATGGCTGCGTGTGTTACAAATCGAGCTTGCAGTGCGTCCTGTTCTGGATATTCCATACTTTTTGCATTGTACACATCCGCGTATACATACACATGTGTTGTGTGCTAATGTATATATGCATGCAATTTCGCATGCATCTTCTGTAGTCTTGCTGGGGGATTTGGGTAATGGAGGTTCACCGGCGGGGGGGGAAGGAGGCACTAGTACCTGCTGCAAGCGAAGGTAAGGCTTCAGGATTTCGGGATTAGGCTTTCAGATCTGGGGTTTGGTTCTGAACCCAAAACATCAGAATATAACCAAGAAGCCCCAGCCTTCCAAAAAAGAACCTACAAAAATTCCTCCTTCAAGGCTGCATAGATTTTGAACGCTGTTGGAGCCGGTCCCCTCAGAGCCCCTAAACCCGAAACCCTAATTCCCGCCAAGTCACTTGCCCACACTGCTGCCGAGCGCGCACTCTTTTTGCCTTGGCGTTGCGTCAACCGAGTCGTTAGTAAAGAAGAGAGCTTTCAGAGCTCGCCATCGATCGGTGAGAGGGCGAGCGAACTTGATACTTCAGGCATGTCCTCAAAGACAGGCGGGATGCCCTCAAAGAGCATCGGAGCGGCCCGGTCGCTTGAGAGGCCACCCTTCAAGCCGGTCGTGAGGTAGCCCAGAAGAGCTTAACCTTCAGGTCTGGCGGCGGGGAGGTGGTGGAGAGCTTGAGAAGTCGCAGCAGTAAGGGCCCGGCGTACATCACAGGACTGTCACTTGGATTTCCTCCGATCAGTTCTGCTGGAATGCTGCATCATTCCCGCCAAGTCACTTGCCCACACTGCTGCCGAGCGCGCACTCTTTTTGCCTTGGCGTTGCGTCAACCGAGTCGTTAGTAAAGAAGAGAGCTTTCAGAGCTCGCCATCGATCGGTGAGAGGGCGAGCGAACTTGATACTTCAGGCATGTCCTCAAAGACAGGCGGGATGCCCTCAAAGAGCATCGGAGCGGCCCGGTCGCTTGAGAGGCCACCCTTCAAGCCGGTCGTGAGGTAGCCCAGAGGAGCTTAACCTTCAGGTCTCCCGCCCCCCCCTCCGAGCGGGCGCCTCAAGTTGAGCAGAAGAAGCAGCCAGGTGGCAGCGTCAGCAATCAAAGGGCGGGCTGGGTGGGGATTACCATTGCCACTGCCTGGTGATGCCTGTGACTGCACAGGCGGTGGTTGCCCCACTGCTTGAAGTAGTGGCGGGGGCGATGGAACCAGTGCCGGAAGAAATCCCATCTGCACTTGCAACCACTCCACCAGTTGCTGCTCAACTTCCGCTGCTGCTCCCACCACTTGCAGCCAAACTTCTTGAAACAGACTGGAAACCAGACTGGCCACTGCTCGAAGAAGAAGACGAACTGCGAGAGCAAGGAGCAAGGCGCACAACCGTGGGAAAAGTAGCACGACCAAGGCGGCCGCGATTGTCCTCCATCGCAGCTGCGGCATATGGCGCCGCAGTTGCCCCACGTTGAAGGTCCACACAAGATTGGCTGCCGAAGGCGCGAGGCTTGCGTGGGCTCCAAAAGAAGAGGCCTGGGCCTATGGGCCCCCGGGCCTCTGGCGGGAGTAGGCACCGCTACACCCGAACAGGCCTGCAGCGCTTGCGACATGCGGGCCAAGACACTTGTGAACTTTCTAAGGGAGCTGCCCGCTCGCCAACGGGCTGCCTGCTGTAAACCCAGCATCCACTGGAGCGTCACCCAAGTCTGTAGCTGCCCGCTGCACCGCCTGTAGCAACTGATCCGCCGGGACCGCTGCCGCATTCATATCTTCAGCGGGAGCTGGGGCATCAGGCGATCTGGCCATGCCGCGCCCCGCACCCGCTCCGCCACTTGACGAGAGGGCACGCTTCCATGCAGCGTCACTCGGTCCACAGCTGGAGTAGTCTGCACGCCGCCCATCCAGGGTCCATGCCATCCTAGCGCAGACCTGGAGCAAGAAGCCGCCTGAGCCTAATAGAAGGCGGTGCATCCAACCGGTGAGCATGTTCATGTATGCGAAGCAAAAGCTGTTTGGCCGCATCAGATGCTTGAGCTACGACTTGCACCGACAAGGCCTCCTGCAAATAGTGTTGTAAAGTCTCAGGGCGGCTCCATCGGCCTGCGAACTGCAGCTGCCCTAAGTTGCGGTGCCGCCGGAACTGGTGCGTAGCACCACCCCCTCGCAGTGACCCCAGTGTGTAACCGCACTCACCCATACGAAGCTCACCTAAGGCCTCCTTGAACAGAATAGCCCAGCGACGAAGGTTGATAAGTAGGACTCGCTGGCGGCGCGGCCGATCCGTGACCCACCAACGGAGCCACATAATCAGCGACCGCTCTTGCACTAGGGCGAACTGTCGTGCCCAAACTCGCTTTGTCTTCGGGCTTCGGATCCCTACGACCAGGCTGATGCCCTGACCAAGTTCACCAGCCTCGGGAAAACAAAGGTCTGAGATTTTCAATTCGTCCACCTCCCCAGGTCTAAGGAGGCCTTCAAAAGCCAACCAGCAGCCAATCATCACTGACCACCACTCTGCCCGCAACCTCCCATGATAACTGAAGCCCCGAGCTAAACAAAGCAACAATACCGCTGAAAGTACATGGTAAGCGATCGGCACCCGGGTTTTAATCGGTTCCATTCGCCGCCAGCCCCGCAATTGAATCCATGTGTTCTTCAGGAGCGGGCCCGCAATGCTGAAGGCCCTCTGAATGCTGAGGACGCCCAAAACAACCCAATAACGACGCTCTCCACGCTCATAGCTCACTGCCACGGCCTTTTCAAGCCACCTGTCCACCGTTTGAGGCGAGGAAGAGGGGGATAAGGAGCCACCCACATCAGAGACTACACCCAACAACCATTGGCCAGCGTCCCTGAGATTTCGCCTGTACTCGGCAGAGAGAGCCGCACGCTTAAGCGTGCGTCGTGACCCGCGGCCACGCGGCATGATGCCCGACGACCTCCTCGACGAAGCCGGCGGGAAAATCCCCAGCTATCTGATTCCGTGCCACCCCGCCAGACACGCCATGCTTGTGAGTTCCGGGGCCGGGGCAACGACGAACACTGCGATGGAGCCAAGGAAAGTTCGAGAGCAGGGTTGTGGGGCGACGTGCGGGTGGAACGGACCCACCCTCATAAGCACACATGTCTGCCTTATACACAAACACCCGCTCAGACTGCATGAAAAGCTCGGTGGTCCTCATCTGCCAGGCCTTGCTGAGCTGCGGATGGATCAGGATGAAATGGCCACCTTGTTCCATCACCTGCCGGGCCAAGTCGAGGACACGGTTCCACAAAAGGTTGTCACGAGCGATCCTCCACACGCTTGAGTCGCCCTCGGGTAGACCACGAGGTCGCCACTCACCTGTACCACAGGGCTTGTGCAGAGTAGAGAAGGTCTGGAGAGGCGGCGCCAACCAAAGCCACCGGACCTCCTTTCAGTCGTCAATGAGTCAATGCGTTCGCTGAAGACCTCCTCATCACGGTAAGCGTTGACCTCAGAGCACATAGGCCAGCCCTTAGCCCGGTAAACACTGGTCACCAGTCCAAAGCCTGAGCCAATCTCCAGGCCCGGGGGGAGCGACGCATCCAGCGCCACCCCGAACTTCTGCATCCACTCCTCAGGCAAACTCGGGCTCGGGAGAGGGTTGAAGCGCGACGGGTGGTCGGCGAGGTTCGCACAGGTCTCGATCCACAGCAGTGCGAGAGTCACGTCGGCAAAGATCAGAAATGGAAGTTGACCCCTGAGAACTCCGTTTAACTTGAAAGAAGAGGAGCGCCCCTTGCTCACTGAGCCCACCACTACCAACGAATCATTGAGGGCCACCTGAATGGTGCCCGAGTTGTTGAAGTCAGCTGTGAGCTTCACAATTTCACGGCGTAGGGCACGAGCCTCCTGCAAGTTGATGTGAGAAGTTCTCCGGAAAGAGAAGCTCCCGACAACCTCCCACGGGAGGCTTTCTGAGATGGCCGCCGCAAAGCAAGAGTTCTCAATTGGAGCCTCACCCGCGAGATTCAAGTTATCGCGATCCAGCCTGACAGGAGAGCCACGAAGTTCTGAACGCCTCCAAAGTTCACGGAGCAATGAGGCGCTGACCGTCGCCCGAACTGCACCTCCTGAAGTGGGCGTGGCATCAGTCGCTAAAAGTGAAGAGTGCAATCTCTTTCGCATACACCACTGGGCTATCGGGAGATGCAAGGCCACTGAGCGCAGCTCGTCCAACACAAAAGCCGGGAGCCAGACCTTCTTGCCTGCCTGGCACCAGTTTCTCTACAAAGATGTACAAGTGGTGGATCAAACTGAACATCTCGCACCTATACTGGAAAATGAAGGCAATGAACCCCAGGAGTTTCTGCAAAATCTCTTTGCTGGCTGTTCCTGCATGCACGGTCTTAGCAATGAGGGACCACACTTGTTGCCGCATTTCCACTGGAGCGCCCACGGTGCCCCGAATCCCATCCACTTCGGCACCCCAAGCTTTGAATCTGGTAACTCCCCGAAAAGCTTTGTGAGTGACTCGCTGCAACCCCGCCTTTTCGTAAGCGTCCTCAGCCACAGCCGTGTGCACCATGTCCGGATCGTCGGCCTGCAAAGGAGGCGGCTGAAAGGAGCCATCCAGGGGGATCACCGAGTCTAAGGTCACACGTAGCGTTACCAAAAGGTCATCAAGATACACGCCTTCCCACAAGTCAGCCTCGGGGACAAACTTGCCATAGGTGAGCTTGTTCTCCGGCCTAAGGAGCCCGAACTTGCGCAGGATGGCTTCGTGTGTAGCTTGCGCGATCGAGCATTCGTTGCGATCCCCCATCCCCAAAACTCTAAAACATAATCTATAAGCCACTCCAGGAGTGCCCCCGTGCTTCTTGACAACATCTGAAGACACCCGGCGCCCCACTGAATTGAAGCGCACCCAGCCTGGAGGGAGTCGTAACATGTAATAGAAATTCCGGAGATCATCGTCTGAGCCGCGCAGGTATTGGTCGGGACCCAAGAGCATTCTTGTAAAACAGGCTCCACTCGGCAACTCCTCCCACGCCAACCTCGGCATAGTGCTGCTCTCTGGCCGCCGGTCGAAGATGAGTCGGTCCTCCGAGTCATTTTTCCCAACACAGAAAAGGCCGCCCACAAGAAGCTTGCCCTCGGAAGTATGGGGCAGGTCCGTCTCCTTGACGAGCTCGGCCATGCCAGTCGAGAGGAGCTTCTCGGCCAAGTCATTTTCTTCATCCTCTGGGACACGGTGACAAGCAACTACAACGTCTTCCCAAAGATGCTCAGGGAGGCGCACCGCCTCCAAATCACCTACCACCGCCGCCTGATCTGAAGGTAACCACTCCAGAGGGTCAACACGACCCGCCGCATCAGGAATCGCCACCCTAGAGGCACACACAGGAAGGGCCCCCGAAGGAATCCCCGCCTCAGCCCCACCATAGCTTGCACAATTGAGCTTCAACATGTCCTCAAGAACCGACCTTTTGCCCTGACATTCAAGAAGACCTGCAACCAGCTCGAAAGAAGCGAATTGGCTCACCTCGCCGAGCAGCTTAAGAGCGAAGTCCTGAACATCCGCTCGGTACACCACTCGCGGCTCCAGTGTAGAGCTCCCCGGGCGCGGGCAGCCAAGCACCACAAAGTTTGACCAAGCCACAAACGTGTTTACGAAGGCTCGGCCCCACCATTCATGGGCTTGACCCCTATCGCTAACAACCTCCGTAAAGGCCACCTCAGGAAAAAGGCAAAACACAAGGGAAAAGCGGCACATCGTTGCCGGCCCGAACCAGCAAAGTACCTTGGACGCGTTCCAGCCAGGCTGCATAATTGATAAAACGTGAATTCCTTCCACGCAAGGCCGGGTGCTTTAAGCAAAGGGCCCTGCCATCATGCAAAGACTCATCGGTGATCACTTCTTGGAACTACAGTCGCCTCCTCCTCGTCCTCGTGCTGGCTGTGACTTTGGGCCTCCTTGACACGCTTCTTGAGCTTCGCCAGGGAGGACATGTAGTCGGCCAGCACGGACATCTCCTCCTTCGTGCCCGCAAACTCCTTCTTGACCATTGGGTCGGGTAACCCCGTTAATAACCAAGCGGCTTGCCAATCTCCTTGGGCGAGGACACTCTGGATCTTCGCTTTCAAGTTCTGCACCAATTGGGCGGCTGCTTGGTCGGGTTTGCCTTGTCTGATCAACTCGTAGGCGGCTACATCCATCATGGCACACCGGTAGATACCCTTGAATTTGCCCCACGACTGGCGTTTCACGAAGTCTCTGAGAGTCCAGCTTTGGCCAGCTGCCACCCCCAACTCCTCGATCACCTCCTTCTCGAAGATCTCGCATACCTTGCGGGGCCGCTTCTGCACCTGAGCTTGCAAGCGGTGCAACGTGGACACCGCCCGCATCCCCTTTCCTCGGAGGTCGTCCTCGGCCTCCGAATCGTCGGAGGAGCCACCACCAAGGAGATCGGAGCTGCCGCTTGCCCGATCTCGCCGTCGCCGGCTCCCCTTCTTGTCCCTCTCGAGCAACATGGTCATCATCATGAGGGGCATCAGCTCGCTGCTGTTTTGACCACTGGCAAGGCTTTGGGCTAACAAGGTCCTCAAATCCGGAGTTTCCTTGATGTCCTTCTTCGGCTTGGCCTCCTTGGTCACACGAGCCCGCGACGAAGCCGGGGCCCCAGGGCGGAGGCCCTTCGCTTGATTAGGCACTCCAGTGACCGAAGACACCGGGGTAGCCAAGAAAGCTTCACTCGCAGCCAGCTCAACAATCCAGCCCGTCGCCGGTACATCCCCAGCAGAGCCATGGCAAACGACGTAGACTACGTCTCCGCTATCCATGATCACTTAAGAGCTTGAGAAGTCGCAGCAGTAAGGGCCCGGCGTACATCACAGGACTGTCACTTGGATTTCCTCCGATCAGTTCTGCTGGAATGCTGCACCAACCGCATCGAGCAAACTTTCGGATTTCAAGCGGGTTTCAAGACCAGGGTGTCGGGCTTAGGCTGCTTGGGCTTAGGGTTTAAGCTGTTTTAGGGTTTAGGGGTTTAGGGTTTAGGAGTTTAAGGTTTGGGGTTTAGGGATTTAGGGTTTAGGGTTTAGGGGTTTGGGGTTTCAGGGCCTAAGCTATCGAAATCATGCGGGCGGCGCGTCTTGACAATCGCTCAACGCGCCATGAACTCTGGGGGTATCAATCTCAGATGCCACGAACCAGACAAGCACCGCAACGGTATCTTGAAATCGCTGAAGAAGACAACGAATGGTTTCATACACAGTTGTTTCAGTTTCCAAGGAGCATACAGAAGAAAACGAACGGGGTCACACACAGCCCTTGCGCACTCAAAGCCCTAGACCCTGTATCTTAAAATCGCTGAAAGACAAGGAGTGGTGTCATACACAGTTGTTTCAGTTTCCAAGGAGCATACAGAAGAAAACGAACGGGGTCATACGCAACCCTTGCGCAACTCCCTGCCACTCCAACGTCGCCCCAGCGAGAAGACATTCCGGTAAGTTTACAGAAAAGGACAACATATATTAAATATGAGCCTGCGTCGCCAGACTCAGAGACATACAATAATATGGATTTGCAGATGTTGCAGCACATCAAAATCATGATTCTTGTAAGCCCTTACAGTACCCCGAATGGGGAATATCGAAGCGAGTTTGAGCCTTATCGGATTGATCATAACCGATTTGAGCCCAATTAGAGTTTAGGGTTTGAGCCCAATTAAGGTTTAGGGTTGAGGGTCGTCAAAGCCTGTTTGGGTCTTGGGGTTGGGGTTTAGGATTTAGGGTAAGAGCGGTTGTGTTCGAGTAGTTAGAGTCTAGGATTTAGGGTTACTGCGGGTCGTTCGGGTGAGATGTTTGGGTCCTGGCCAGCGGTTTCGGATTTAGGGTCACAGCGGTTTTGTTCGAGTGGTGTCTCGGGGTTGAGGGTCCAGGATTTAGGGCTGCAGCGGGTCGTTTGAGGTCGTTCGGGTGAGAGTTTCAAAGTTTCAGATTCGCTTGAGGCTGGGATATCGTTGGGTTCTAGCTAAATGGTCGGTGTTAAGGGAACAGTACATAGCTCAAGACTGCAGGGTTTGGAGTTTTAGCTTTATTGGATAGGGTCGAGGGCGCCAGAAATGCAGTCGGCAGGGATACTTAGGCTTCGCTTCTGCTTCGAGAAGTCTCCCAAACTTGCTTGAAGGTCTACTTGGAAGAACAGGGGACTTAGTAAGTCAGTATAATTAGGGTATTTTAGGGTACTTGTAACTCTACTTATAACCTACTTACTAAGTCCCCTGCCCTTCCAATTAGACCTTCGCTTAAGGCCGTGGAGCGGTCTTTTTGCAGCCAGGGCGGAATTGTGCTTGCTGCATCCGCACCTAATTTCTAATTAAGGACTTCCACATGACGAGCTCGAGTGTCCTCTTTCGCCATTCGTTTCTGTTCTTCGCTCTCGAGCACCGATGCAGCTTCCATACCCAGATCACGAGCGGACTGCCAAGCCTTGAATATACGAAATAACAGTACAAACTATAGGTTTAGGGAATCTAGGAAACAGGGTTGGGTTAGCATAGAATATTATCCAAGGCACAGAGTCGGAAAGAACAGCTCGCATACGGTGAAGCTTGCTGATCGTGGTTTTCCGGTGCTTCAAGAAGTACTTGATGCATTCCGCTGTGAACTTCACGGGTTTGGGCTCAGCGACATCTTCGTTGTGGATAGCCATCCCTAAAGCTATGTGCTTGGGCAAAACAACTTTAGGACAGAATGCATCGAGACCTGTACTGCTGACTCAGCACACTGGTGGCAGAGCACACTGCTGGCAGAGCTACAGCACCGAAAGCCCGTTGGCCCTTCAACTCCGAAGCTGAAGTAACCGCCCAACTACTACCCTATTTTTAAATATGTATAAGCTATAGACCTATATATATATGTAATATAACCTTCTTAAACCTAAAAGCACAAGTGAAAGCGGCCAAACTGGGCAATTCCAAGCTTATTCGTGCTGGCTGCTGCTGCGACGGTCCACGGATCCGGCGACTAGCTCCTAGCCTGCAGTACGAAAACTACTCCAGGGAACCAGAGCCAACCCCCAGTCTTGTCTGTAGCCACTCCAGGGAACTAGAGCCAACTCCCAGTCTTGTCTGTAGCCACTCCAGGGAACCAGAGCCAACTCCCAGCTTGGCCGCTCTGTAGCCACAAAACCCATCTGTAGCCACTCCAGGGAACCAGAGCCAACTCCCAGCTTGGCCGCTCTGTAGCCACAAAACCCAGGGCAGTGTAGCGGTCGCAGAGCCAGAAAGCTGTAAGCAACCAGGGCTTCAAGTCGTCGCAGCTAAGCGAAGTAAGTAGCGGCTCATCAACCGCCATTCCATCATGCTGCCTTGGCTTTCGGGGTTTGTTAGTTTTATACTTAGGGTCTAGTTTAGGGTTTAGGGTTATGTGAAGCATATGGAAAATAATCGAAGAAGCTGAGTTGCAGGGTGAGGCAACACATAACAGTTTCCATTGCCCTATGCAGTCTTCGTCTTGGAAGGTATGAAAAGCTCGCGGGTTTACCCGCTCCCAGGCCGCGATCTCGCTGATATGGCGAAGCATCTTAGTATACACATAGTACAAGACACATAGTATACATGACTTCCCAGGTTTCGGCACTTATCCCTCGGGCTCCAACAGGTTTAAAGTAGGTACCAAACCACGAGGAGCCCCAGGGTATATATTTAAGAAAAGAAAAAGTAGAACATTAGGACTTAGGGTTTAGGGTATTTAGGAAAAGAAAAAGTAGAACATTTGGACTTAGGGTTTAGGGTATTTAAGAAAAGAAAAAGTAGAACATTAGGATTTAGGGTTTAGGGTTTAGGGTGTATTTAAAAAAAAAACTAGCAAAACATTTGCTACATTTGCAGCGAGGGATCGTGGTGTTTCGGTAAGATCTTCCATCGAAACTCGCCTCTTTGGCAAGCCAGTTGGGCCAAACCATGGTAGAGGCGAAGGAATTCGTCACCGGTTTGCAGCAGCCGTTGTCCAGTGGCAGGGTCTATGAACCGCCGGGGTGCATTTTCCTGGATCTGGAACCAGAGAAGCAACGAGTGCGTGCATCTCTCAGCGAGTCGCAGCTCCAAGTCGGGATTCGGACCCTTTGCGACAGCAGCTCGGAGGCATGCCGAAAGGAACCCCAAGAAAAGCCTGCCGTTGAAGGCTTTCAAAGTGAGCACCGGGTAGCTGCCTGCAGTGCTGGCATCGACCAACATGTTCGGAGTCAGGAACGGCACTGAATGAACAAGTCGGTGAGCACTCGCATACTGCTTGAATCGCAAAGATGCCGTGTGCAATGCCACTGCGGGCTCTGTGGAGCCGAAGAAGCCAGCCTTCACCAGCATATCCACCACTGAGCCGCTAAGCACCTGCAACACTCCAAGGTTGACCACATGCATAGAGCAAGGACGAATCTGTGTCGCAGCATTGAAGACCCCAGCAGTCAAGTCCGTAACCAGCGGATTTCGCAGAGAGGGGTTCATGCAATCCGAAATGATTTCCTGAGCAGATCGGCGGGCGAACTGTCGAGTCAAATCGGTCGCATACCTTGGTTTCGCTTGAGTAGGACAAAAAAATAAGTCCTTTCAGCAATAAGTGCCGAAGCCTAGGGAAAATATACATAGCATTGCTATATTCTCAATCGAGTAGCGAGCAGGGCCCGTTCTTGGAAGCCACACAAACGTGGCAAAGGCGAGTGGCCTTGTACGAAGCACTCAGATTCCAAAACTCATAATGGAATTTCCAATCGCCACGAAATTCGCAGAGTACTGCTCTGGGTCCTGCAAGTTCGACATCAATCGTGATGAAGTCCCTCGAATCGATCTAGTTCTTTCAATACCCAAAAACAATAAAAGCTTTGGGTTTGGGATTCCCGGGGTTGTCCTTTGATCGGTTCCCCGGCTCGCTTGGCTGTCGAGCCGTCGAAGGAAACCGCCGGGTTGACACCAGATACGAGTATCTGGGATGGTCAACTATTTTGGGGGTATAGCTATAGGATTGTGAAGCTTCGGTCCGAAGCCTTTGCTGAGAATCGGATGGTCAGCTAGCTGTTTCGGTGTAGCGAGGATTCGGCAGCAGGTTTGCGGAGATTCGGATTGTCAGCTGTTTGGGTGTAGCTAGCTATAGGACCGTGAGGCCCAGGCCCTAAGTATAAGCTAGATAGTTTGCCAAGATTACCAATACTGGTAAAGTCAAAAATAATTCAGGCAAGAAGCATTGAAACTCCAAGCCATGACTCGCAGTGCTGGGGCCCAGGTCCGCAAGCCGTAGGAAATATATTCCCGGATCGTCATGACGGGGTAGCGTTTCATCTGCCCACCTGCAAGCTTTTCTGAGCCTATAGAAAAATGATCCTTTGATTTATTTAATAATTATGAAATAATTCAAAGGATCATTTTTCTATAGGCTCAGAAAAGCTTGATTAACACTAATTAATTATAATATAAGAAACTAGAACTCATGCTATATGCGATTTGAGCCTCCTTCTGTATTGTTCAACAAAATGTTGAAGGTAAAAAGCGTGATCTTGTCACCGGCTTTGTTAAACCTTGCATCGTCCCCCCACCACCCAAGTGGAATCATCTGCTCAGCCGCACCCAGTGGCGGGCTTTCCTGGGCTTCCGAAGCAAGTTTCCAGAAAGTCTTGATGTCCTCAGGATCCACTCGAATGCGGCCAGTCTCCTGGGATACGATTGCAACTGGGCACTCCATTGTTCTTGCAGGTTTGAGCTAAGCTATGAAATTTATCAAAGTCGAGAATATTGTGTTAAAGGATCTAGCTTTGCTTTCGGTTCGGGCTGTTTCGGCGCTATTATTGCTGTTGGGTGTTCCTAGGGTTTGAGGTTGAAATTAAACTTGGGGTTTGGATTAATAGACACAGCTGAGTGGCATACAAGTATTGGTAAAGCTCGTGAGGCAAGACCATGGGAAGTTTCATCGTCGTTTCAGTTTTCCTGTCTTTGGCATCTTTGCAGGGGACGTCGACGAAGTGCAAGTCCTTGATTTCGGGAGCAGGGCTTAAATCATGATCAGGATACAAGTAAGACGACTTGCACTATCCGGTTAATACCAGCTATCTAAAAGCAACAAAGAAAAGTAATTCGACCCAGCGGCTACGGGGAGGCCTAGGGCCCGGCTTATGTCTCTCTGACAGTTCTGCTTGTACCGGCCGCTAGAGCCAGCTTTGGCTATTTTGTGTGTGATCGGGGAAGCATGCCCCTTCGCCTCGCGAACCATAGCGGAGGCTGCAGCTTGTATTCCAGCAGCTGAATTAGCCTGGGCAGCGGGCATATGTTACTTCGGATATTGGGGGCAAAGCTATCGGGGTTTAGGGTTGAGCTCGAGGATTTTGGGGTTTAGGTGGGAGTCTGGGGTGCATACAGCCAAAGAGCCCCCGTGCCCAAGGACTTGAGGAGGTAGTCCGCAAAAGCTGTTTCATCACCTACGAGGGGGCACTGATATAGATCTAGACTAAGCACTAGCATCATAACTCCAGGATACGATTCCAATCGTTGTTTTTTTCACCGCCGAAGACTGGTGGCCAGGATCGAACAGCAAGCCCGAAGCACATGATAAGGCTTGCCCCAGCCGAGAAAACTAGAAATCATGATCATGGCCGCATCAGCACACCCTGCAGCTTCCCCTGCACTGCTTCGCAACACAGCAGCCGTGTACGATCCCCTATGTTTGTAGGCTACAACACAGTAGGCTATACTGAGGGTTCGGGGTTCGACATCGTACCTAGCGAATCTCTAGATTTGCTAAATAACACCAGGCCTATTTAGGGTTTAGGTTTAAGGGCCAGGGTTTTGGGCCAGTTTTGGGTTTAACCCCATCGAACAGTACTGTTAGGGACCATAGGCTTTGGTTCTAGAGGGGACCTTGCTATCGGCTAGTGCCTTGCATGCAGTGGAGCCACCGTTGCTACAAGGTTCCAGTGCTACGGCTCGCAGATCGACGAACACTTAAAAAAGAAGTTTCTGCCTCTACCTCTTAGCGGTCTTGGCTTTACCCTTGGGCTTTGCCTTTCCCTTAGCACCAGCTTCCCCCGCTTTCTTCACGGGTCGGAGATGCATTTGCACGTGCTTCGCCCCAGTCTTGAAACTAGAGTTCGCTTGTCCAAGGCCATGGATACGGTCCTCCAGTTCCTGACCCACGGTGCCGGTGGCGAGTGCCTCCTGCAACGAGTAGGGATTGTAGCATTACAGGATCATGGGGTTGGGGTATTAATAATATATACAGTCAGAATTTAAAAAAAAACCGGGTGCCCTGAACTTTAACAGATTATTGTAGCCCCAATCCTCCACGAGCCCGACATGCTTCTGGATAGCGGCGTTGTGAACATTCATCCCCAAGCACAGTGCATCGATGAGAGCTTCCTGCCTTAAGTACAACATAATAATAGTTAACTACATATAGGATTCACGGTTTCTTGTGGGTTTTGGATTTCGGAGGGCGTGGGGATTAGGTTCGTTTGGCCTTGGGGTTTACCGGGTAGAGCTGTATAGCAGCTCCATGGAGATTAAATATAATGCAGGAATTATTGGTCTCGGGGCCGAGACTCTTAGAGTTCTTATGGTTTAGGGCATGTATATTATAGCCGGGAGACACATTGTTGGCGACAAGCTTGCTCCGGTAGCCTCTGATGGTGAGCAGGTTGGAGTTGCCCAGCTGAATAACCTGAAAATATATTGTTGCAAAGCTAAAGAAAAAAAGCATTCTATTAGTAATTAAGAAACCTTTAATATATATAGAGAGAGAGTATGCCTAGTGCAAACCGGGGAACACTCTTTGCAAGAGACTCTGTCGTCTTGGCTTTGATTTTGCGAACCTCGTTCTTTTGATTCTCCCGTCGCTGGTCCTGCTCGTTCATCTCGGTGCCACCCGTACTGTCATGCTGAGGAGCCAAAGCTTCCCTTTCGTACGAAAAGCTGATGGAATCTACCTCCAATTCGATCTCCTTGGCCCCAGACCAGCATTTGTAGAGGCGTTGCTCCCGCCTCACCTCCTCCTGATAGGGTCCAGGGGTTTGGGCTTAGGGTTTGAGGTTTAGGGCGTAGGGCTTAGGGTTTAGGGTTTAGGGATACATTTATTTTGCAAGTACACTTCGCCTAGGCTTTATGCTCCAATAAAAAATTAGCTAGCACATACAGTCCAGTCGAAGCCTTGGCGTTCCGGAAGTCGGGGTGTTCCATCCACATCGAGCTGTCTGATTCCTTGGCAATATTAAGGGATTAGGGTTTAGGGTTGAGGCTCGGGGTCTTCAGGTGTTCTTTTTAACTATATATATATATATATATATATATATAGTTAAAAAGAACACCTCAAGACCCCGAGCATATAGGCGATAAGGACTTAAGTGGTATCCACTTTAGGACTTAGGGCGGCCTTGTCCGCGATCAGAAGCTCCACGGTGTCCGGGTTGTACTTGTCGAGCAGGTCCTGAGATGAAGGAGACACCGAGTGTAATTATATGTAGATAATTAAATGTAAAACATGCTAAGTCGTTATTCTTGAAATTTCGTTCTAGCATAAGGGATTCTAGGAATATCTCGTGTCCGAACTACATCATGTACTAGTTCATTCAAGTATCTTTCCTGCTCCACCATTCGTGGGTGCCCTCTCGAGTCAAGCTCCTCGTCCAACGGTGAATTGCTGTGACCCTGGATTGCCCCCAGTTTTCTCCACTGAGGACATATTCCTTGAAAAGGTCCGCAATCCGCTTCGCATCTTAGCTCAGCTCACAATATGCACACAAAACCGTATCGCGAAGGCTAACCCTGAAGCCAGCTTTAAAAAATAGCACATAATTTAGAATAACATCCACTCTACTAGGAAACTTGTATGCATCTGAGGCGAGCAGCCCTTCTTCCCCTGGTGTGCTTTCTTCCACTCTGCAAGCACCGCTGGAGGGCAGGATGCACCTGGCCATAATATAGCTGGCTGCTCGCTTTTTCATATAAACCCGAAAACCGAACCCTAGCTATGAAATCAAGACCCTGTAATTCCAATAACCCTGTGGGTTCACCCGTTGGCCTTCATAGCTTCGTAAGTACCGCATGTAGACCACCCGTCGCGAGCTTTCCTGCAGTCACGTTTTGTGGTTTACACTATGGGTCGGGGCCGGGGTTTAAAGATATAGGTAATTAAAGAAATAGTATGTCTAGCTAGGAGTCGAAGGCTTTTTTATTCGTCTTAATTCCGGTCCTGGGCTTCCTCCTCGGTCATGGTTGCCATCTGAAGGGCCTTCTGAGTTGCCTCGTCCACGTTGCTTTGGGCGGGCGGCGTGCTCCCCTGGCCCGTCGAAGGCATTGCCGGCATGTTCACATCCGTGGTCGGCTTCTCCTGTGTCGCTTGCTGCTGCACAGCAAGCTGGTCTCCAGCAACACCAGTAGGCCGCAAAGTCGCTCGTGTTCGCCCGTGCTAGTTGCTGTGACAAGGCCTCAAAGTCGCCTGTGTTCCCGGTGGGGTCGGCAAGGGAACGTCTGTAGAGCTGCAGCTGCTCGATCATCTGCGAGACACGGTCGATTTCGCCACCCTGAGCTGGGTTCGGCAAACCGGGGTTCTGGCTTGCAACCTGGGACTGCGAAGCTTGTGGCACTGCTGGGTTCGGCACTGTAGCTGGGTTCTGGCTTGCAACCAGGGACTGCGAAGCTTGCGGCACTGCTGGGTTCGGCACAGTAGCTGGGTTTTGGCTTGCAACCGGGGACTGCGAAGCTTGCGGCACTGCTGGGTTCGGCACAGCGGGGTTCTGGCTTGCGACCGGGGACTGCGAAGCTTGCGGCACTGCTGGGTACAGTAGCTGGGTTCTGGCTAGCAACCGGGGACTGCGAAGCTTGCAACACTGCTGGGTTCGGCACACCGGGGTTCTGGCTTGCAACCGGTAGGGACTGCGAAGCTTGCGGCAGTGCTGGGTTCGGCTCACTGGTGTTCTGGATTGCAATCGGGGCCTGCAAAGCTGTGTTCGGCACAGCAGGGTTATGGCTTGCACAGAAGGGTGGCACTGTGGCGTCACAACCGGGGCCTGCGAAGCTGCCACTGCTGGGTTTTGCAAAGCACCGGGGTTCTGGCTCACAACCGGGGCTTGCGAAGCTGCCACTGCTTGGTTCGCCAAAGCACCAGTGTTCTGGCTCACAACCGGGGCTTGCGAAGCTGCCACTGCTGGGTTGAGGAAAGCACCGGCGTTCTGGCTCACAACCGGGGCTAGCGAAGCTGCCACTGCTGGGTTCACCGAAGCACCGGCGTTCTGGCTCACAAACTGGGCTTCTGAAGCTGCCACTGCTTTTTGCAAAGCACCGGTGTTCTGGCTCACAACCGGGCACGGGGCTTGCGAAGCTGCCATTGCTGGGTTCACCAAAGCATTGGGGTTCTGGATTGTAACCGGGGGCAGTGAAGCTGCCACCGAGGGGTCGACACCGGAGTTCTGCACTGCTACTTCCACCAAAGCACTGGATTTCTGGTCCTCTGAGATCTCATCAGAGAAATCGAGGATCTCGTCGATATCTCGCTGCGTAGCCACAGCTACTTCATCGATTTCCATGGGCTCCAGCTGGGTCGGCTTGGCCTGATAAGTAACTAACACTAGCATTATACATGTTATTATAATTAATAGGAATAAGAAGGTTTTCTTAGTATGATGTGGGAGTGGGGGCTGAGGATTGTGAAACATCTATTGGGCTTTGCTATAGCGAACGAGGTACAGGAGAGGTCAAAAGGGCATCCAGCTTCTGCAGGTCTCTAGTGATCTCCCTTTCCAGCTCCTCCTCGAGATCCATAGGAGCCCCATCATAGGATTCTTGAGTCCCCGAACGATGCACTCCGGCAGCCTCCCGAGCCTGTCAAGGAACCACTTAAATTTTAAATCACGAAAATGTATCTGGTGTAACTTACTTATAATCAGACCTGGCCTCTCGAAGGTAACCCGGAGTCTCGATAATCGAAGTGTCCGAAAGAAGGCTCGGCGGGCGATGCAGCACGGGTTGCTCCGGTGCACTGCTGGAACCTGGGCTAGATGCGGGCTTCAGGGTCATTTGAGGTTTGAGGGTTCTGCTTGAAATCCTTAAAGGCAAGTCCTTCGGGTTGAGGTTTAAGGGTTTCGGCCGTACTGGGGTTTAGGGCTTATATACCCAGAGGCTCCATCGTAGTTCCTTTATATTTTATATATATATATATATATATGTATATATATATATATATGGATCTATAAAACTATAATTATAAAGGAACTATATGGAGCCCATGGGTATATATATATATATATATATATATATATATGCATAGATATAGTTATTTCCCTAAGGCTCCATATACCAGTATAGTATATACTTAGGCCTTAAAGTACCTATATTAGGGACTCCTTTAAGGCTTAAGGATCTAAGGTACATGGAGCCTTTGGGTATATATATATATATATATATATATATTACATATATTATAGTTTATATAATATAATTATATATAGCCACTAATATGATCTAGCATCCAGGCTACTTCCGAAGGAAAGCTGCTTCACAGGTGTGCCGGGTACCGGTCGTTTCGCATCCGGGGTCTTCGTGCTAGGCGTCAACTTCGTGGTTGAGACGTGGCCCCGCTTCTGACCCGGAGCCGCAGTGGCCTAGGATATGAAATTAAATCAGATATGCACAGCATTGCGGTTACCGGGGTATTGAAACCTACCTGGGGTGGGCTATATATTTAGGGCTTGCAGACATTAAATTTGCTTCGTGGGTTGCCTGTGCAGCAGCCAGAGCCGCCACAGCCCGTCGACGAGCTCCGGCTCACAAAGCTTGAGCAGCGGCCTGCATACAAGTGCATTATCTATTAGATCTACTTTGGTATCCTACAAAATGGGCCTCGGCTACCTCTGCGGGTAGGGATTCTCTAGGCGAGGCATCCATAGCCAGTACAGGCAGGCGGCCAAAATAGTGCGAAAAGGGCCGAAAAGCTTCATGGGTACACAGGGGCTCTAAGCGATCACGCAGGATCACGTGGGATCACGGGTCTGATCTGGTGCATAGCTAGCCACAAAAGAGAATCACGGCGGTCACGTTGTGCACTTCACGCAGGATCACGCCCAATCACGGTCCCTGCTGTGCCCTTTAGGCTCGTTCAAGTCGCTATCGCTGGAAAAACCGGTGGGAAATTAGAAGTTTAAGGAGATTCCCAGAAGCATTTAGGCTGTTTTAAAGGAGCCCCTACCCTAATTGAAACCTGCGTGAAACAATCCTAGGGTTGCTCTGCCACTCAAGGAAGCATCGGAGCTTCCAAACCATCTGATCATGGTGCCGGAGATCCTTGGGTAGCATTTACACGACACGGGTGCTTTTAATAGGGCCTCAGAACTGACTAGAAGTTTATTAGCCAATCTCGACTGACTGATTGTGTCTGGTTTACCCAGAGAGATGGATCAGGGCAGGGCTGGGACTTCACTCCGTTATAGCTAAGAATATAAATACGTATCTATTGTGTATATATATATATATATATTACTATACATATTATATATACATGTATATATATATATTATATATATATATGCATATACATATATATATATATACATATATATATATATATATATGTATACATATATATATATGTATATACATATATATATATGTATATATATATATATACATATATATGTATATATATATATAGAATCGTAAAGCATAGTATAAATGATATAGTATAACTTTATGATTTTTGTGTACAAAATGTACACAAAAATCATAAAGTTATACTATATCTATACATATATATATATATATATATATATATATAATACACACCCAGAGACTCCAATACCCCTTAATTAAGGAATACTCCTTAAATCATATTATATAGGGATCCTACTATAATTTAAGGTATATATTCCTTAACTAAGGGGTATTGGAGTCTCTGGGACACTATACTTATTATATTATATAGCAAAATCCGGCCCCACAGCTCAAGGTTATAGAACCCAGTCGCTTAGGGGTGGGATCAAACTGGCTTCTGCTTTTGGCATTTGGGGCTGCTCCTAGGCGCATTTCTTGCCAAGCCCTTCCATACCCTTAAGCCTTAGGCCTCTTGGGAAGCAGATCACCCTGAAGCCTAATCTATATATTACCTACCCAGCCCCGACCCACAAGCTTCCCCCAAATTGTGCTTCTTCTCAGGAACCCAAAGCTTACATCCTGAGCCCTAGCCAATTACTTATACATAAGTGTATTAAAGTAGAATATAACCTGAGACCCGACAATTCATGTACAATCCGGTGCCTGTCAAGCAAGAAGAACGACTTACTGCTGATGGCGGTGTGGCCTGGTCAATATGGTCAATATTGGAGCTTTACCTCTAGTTTGGACCTAGAGGGTTTACAGCTTGAGATTTCGAGACTTTGCAAATCGTGCTGAACAGGCATCCAGGCAGTCTTCGAGTAGGTGGAGCCGAACATCTTCTTCACAAAATGCGGCCAGTAGCCCTGGCAGTTTCGACCAGTATAAAGAGGCAGTAGCAAGACTAGCAGCAAACCGTCACAGTTGCTTACTCTACTATATTACTAGTACTTTATTCGATGTATTCCACTACTATATAATATACCATTACACGACGATATATATAATAGTAGTACTAACATATAGCTGCTAGTAGAAGGGCCTGCTGGTACTCGGTAGTACTAGTCGCACTGGCATCGCACTAGCACTAGCAATACCAACACCACAACTACGACAAGTAGGTGGAAGGGCATGGCATGTGCATCACATTATATGGACCCTCAAACCCGAGAGCGAGGTTTCCTGGTTTCGAGTAGAGCAGAACAGCCCACTGGAGGTAGGGAGGTTGCATCGCCCGGGCATCATGTGTATCAGCGGGTGTTGTCGGACCCCTATATTCATATAAGTTCGAGTACTATATAGTTGCATCTCTACATGCGGCGAGTAGTAGCCCGAGCATTAACAACATCGGCAATGGTGCCGTTTCCCACTCAGCTATTCCCTCCTTCCCTGTGCAAGCCCGACTAGTTGTGCTAGGTAGTAGTAGGACTATTATAGTACTACTACTACGACTACTACTACTACTACTACTACGACTACTACTACTACTACTACTACTACTACTACTACTACTACTACTACTACTACTACTACTACACTAGTACTACTACTACTACTACTACTACTACTACCACTACTACTACTACTACTACTACTACTACTACTACTACTACTACTACTACTACTACTACTACTACTACTACTACGACTACTACTACTACTACTACTACTACTACGACTCGTGCTACTAGGACTAGTAGGATTCGTCGTAGAGTACTACGGCTCATGATCAAAATACTGCATTACTCATATTCTATAGAAATTCTACTCCTGAGTAAAACACTATTCGCATACTTTAAGGTGATGCAGGATTTTGTCCATCAGCACTAATACTGCTACTGCTTCTCGTGGTACTGGTCAGGTGCTGGCCAAAAATAAAATAAGTGTAATACTACGACTAGAAAGCACTTCATCGACGACTACTAGCACTACTAGTGCTACTACTCCTGCTCCTGCTAGCAATACTGTCACCCCTACTACTACAACACATCCGAGGTTCACTCTCTCTTGCCATCGTTGACTACACCACGAACAGCTGGTATCTCTGTGCCTTGGATCTCAGCTCCTTGAACTTGCACCAAGTCCAGGATCAAATTCCTGAGCAGCCGAATCGTAGTTTGGGGTCACAACATATATTTGATGTCTCGACTTCAATTGCTGACCGGTACAGTTGATTTAATCTACTTCGGGTTCGTGCCTTGAATGCGGGGCTTTCTAATTCAGGCTTCTATCTTGCCTCTCCCTCTCTCTCTCCCTCCCTCCCTCTCTTCCTCTCTCTCTGAAGAGCTTATTCGAATTCGTTCAGAGTCCTGGCGCCAAGCAGACAAGTAGCCTTGACTTACCAATTAATGGCACCCTAAACCCATATTGCATAGGACTTAGGCGAACGATATCGATTCACTTGTGTAGGATGATGCATATACATATGCATGTAGGTCGTAGAGAAAGAAATCTGTAAGATTAACCCCAAGCAAATTTAAAGTCACACTCTAAGAAAAAGCTCTTGCAGACCCAGGGTCTTCAGGATCCGGAAGAGGTCATAACGATTCGCCGTGCACACATGAACCGATGCAGCTTCCGCCGTACTGAAACCGCCATGAAGGCCCGAAGAAACTGCCAGGCCATCAATCCAACTCATCCAGCCGATGAAACCCCAGTTTGGGACAAGTGCAGATTTCATGGGCTATAATGGACCGAACTTCAGATTGCAAAGTCTCCGTGAAGCGTTGCCGCCACTGTAAAAGCCTGACCACTTCAGGTTCCACCCTGTTAAGCGATTCCACAAGTTCGGTGACCACCCGGCTGATGCAATCCAGTTCTGTGCGAAGAGGCACTCCGTGCTGCTGAGCAGTGGAATTCTGCAAAACTGAAATAGCACACTCTGCGGCTTCCAATCTCAGAGCACAGCTGTTAAACCGCCTCTCGAACTCACGATAGTTCGAAAGTGTGTATTCCAAGTGCTCTACCCGCACTTCAAGGCATGCAACGTGGAACCTAGCAATCGACAATGCCTCTTCCATGCGGTAGGCACAACTAGTAAAGCTGTTATATGAAAGTCGAAGCCACTAGGTAAAGCTGTGTGAAGCTAAGCATATTCATGTGTGGTTTGAAATCTGATGAAGCCACGGTTTCGGTACTTCCAACATACAGCAAAGCTATATATCTAGCCTCCCTAAGCTACACTATACTGCACAGGTGGGTTAAGCCACAAGGACTGCAACACGTGACGAACATGCCAGCAGGATCATGTCTAGACCGTCAAGACCCCATAGTCTCTGCAGCAAGGTTTCTTACCCTTTTGCGAATTTCGAAGTCAAACCCGCTCGATTGAAACGGCAAGGCTGCTGTGTGGTTCAGACCACATCCAGCATTCTGCACATGTGCACGTAAGGGCTGTGGTTTACATCTATATAGTGCTACACATATCTAGATAGCCCAAGAGGAGGCCCACCACCCAAAACCGGCAACCTGCTAAGACACATATATATATATATATGTGTCTTTATTATTAGAAGTCACCGAGGCAGCGAGCCACGTGCACATTCGCATCACTGCCGGGCGATGGCAAACCTGGGCAACGGCTGCAATTTTAAGTTCAGCATGGGGTGATTAGCTTTTGTGTTTGTAAAGCATATCTACGGTCTAGATATCAATATTATTAGATGCGACCATCTGGATAGCACCAGCAGCAATATAGCAGCCGCAGTAAAACAAGCTATTGGTAATAGTGCGAAGGCCGATATATATATATATATATGTATATATAGACTAGCAGCAATGCTGGGAGTACTGTCGTTCTAGCTATAGTCTAGCTATCAGCAGGCAGGAGGGGGAACATATTAGTTGTAGTTCCTAGTAGTACTAGCAGTATATAAGTAGTAGTAGTAGTAATAGTAGTAGTAGTAGTAGTAGCAGTAGTGGTAATAGTAGTAGTGGTAGTAGCAGTAGTATAGTAGTACTCGTAGTTGTCGTAGTCGTAGTCGTGCTAGTAGTAGTAGGCATAGCACTACCGAAGTAGCAGCAGCAGCAGTAGCAGTAGCAGTAGCAGTAGCAGGAGCAGTAGTAGTAGTACTAGTAGTAGTAGTAGTAGTAGTAGTAGTAGTAGTAGTAGTAGTAGTAGTAGTAGTAGTAGTAGTAGTACTCGTACTAGTACTAGTAGTACTAGTACTACTACTAGTACTTGTAGTACTAGTAGGATTGGTGTTAGTGGTATTAGTAGTAGTACTAGTAGTACTAGTAGGAATGGTATTAGTGGTATTACTAGTAGAAGCAGTAGGAGCAGCAGCAGTAGTAGTAGTAGTTCGTAGTCGTAACCGTAGCCGTCGAAGCTTGTACTTGTAGTGTAGCAAGAGTAGTAGTAGTAGTAGTAGTAGTAGTAGTAGTAGTAGTAGTAGTAGTAGTAGTAGTAGTAGTAGTAGTAGTAGTAGTAGTAGTAGTAGTAGTAGTAGTAGTAGTAGTAGTAGTAGTAGTAGTACTAGTAGTACTAGCAATAGCAATAGTAGTGGTAGAAGTGGTAGTAGTTGTACAAGCAGTAGTAGTGATATCTAGTACACATAGTCGTAGTAGTAGTAGTAGCAGTAGTAATAGTAATAGTATTAGTAGTAGTAGTAGTAGTAGTAGCATATATATATATAGTAAGTAATAAGTAAGTAATATTTTTTTATATTACTAGTTCTTAATAGAAGTCGTCGTACTATATATATTAGTGGTACTAGAAATATACTAGTTGTACTAGTACTAACAGTCGTAATGAGATCCGGAGTGGTAGCAGTTTTACTATACTACTACTAGTCATACTGATACTACTAGTACTAGTAGTAGTATAGTAAAACTACTAGTTCGAGTATAGTATTAGTACTAGTACCACTGCTAGCACGAGTATATATATGTATATATATATATACATATATTTGTATTTTTATATATATACATATATATATATATATGCATACATGGTTTAGGGTTTTGGGGGGATTGGTGTTTAGGGGGTGTGTCTACCTTCAGGCCGGAGTCCAATGGGCTTGGCATTCCCGATAGCGAGTCCCTACAGCTAGTTTCTCAAAGGGTGCAGGGTATCTAGGGTTTGGGGTTGGTAGGCGGTTTAGGGTTTTGGGGGGATTGGTGTTTAGGGGGTGTGTCTACCTTCAGGCCGGAGTCTAATGGGCTTGGCATTCCCGATAGCGAGTCCCTACAGCTAGTTTCTCAAAGGGTGCAGGGTATCTAGGGTTTGGGGTTGGTAGGCCAAGGGCAGCAATTCAGCATTTTCAGGTTCTGGGGAGTAGCAAGCCTCTTACAAATATGACCCCAAACTACTAGGAAGTCTCTTACTTAAATATAACTCGAAACCCTGCTTGGCCAAGCAGCCGGTGGCGACGTCATGAATCGCAACCAGATCGTGATCCTTGCTTGGGATTCAATGGCACAGGGCCCACTGAGATACATGTAATAAGTATATATTACACGACCCCTAGGAACCCGAATATTGAAATAAAGACAAGACTCTGGATCTAGATCCATCCCGCGACTCGCTTGGCGAGATCAAAGGCGGTCGTCCAACCCCCATATTTTTTTGCTGCTAGATTAACTCCTTGCTTCTTGTTCACAGCAAAGGTGTGCTCGACTCCGGCTGCATCTTTGATAGAGGGGTTCTTGGCCACGAGAACGTAGACAGCTCCCACACCAAACCTCAATCGAATTCGAATCCACACCATGTAAATAAAGGCTGTGCAAAATTCCTCGACATGGAAAGCTAAGGAACAGAATGGATATCCCGCTGGTGCCCTCGACCTGGCTCTGGATCGTGTACGACTTCTTGTTGGCGCCATGGAAGTTCTCGGGGACTGGCACCCCAGCCGCAAGGAGGGTTTTCTCCTGAGGACGGTTTTGGGGAGCAATTTCAAAGGTTGGGGCGGGGATTTGGTGTATAGTCATACAACTAAAGATGAGGTCAACGTCTTGATTATGTGATTCGCTTTTTGCT
The DNA here is from genome assembly GCA_905221615.1 of Symbiodinium sp. CCMP2592. Taxonomy (NCBI): domain Eukaryota; class Dinophyceae; order Suessiales; family Symbiodiniaceae; genus Symbiodinium; species Symbiodinium sp. CCMP2592. The sequence continues at coordinate 213,157 of CAJNDT010006047.1, forward strand.
GCTAAGTTACAGTGTTCTTCCAGGCTTGCAATGCCTTATCATCATCCTCATCCTTTTCCCCATTCACCGGTTCCGGCTGCTCCGTTTGTGCAGGCTGCTGCTGTTCCTTCTTGGCCGCACTCTTAGCCTTTCCTTTTGCCTTAGCCTTTGCCTTCTGCTTTTCTTCTTTTTTTTGCTCCTTCTCCTCCAGTTTGGCTGCCTTAGCCTTTGCCGCCGCATGCCGGGCCTTTTCCGCCATCTGCAGGGTTGTGTAATTTAAACCATTAATATACACTATACCCTATGGTTTGCTAAGGTCTATGCTTTAAATATAAGCTAGCCTTCAGCTGCATTTTGGCAACATCCTCCCCTGGGGCTGGAGTAGCAGCCGCTTCACCGATCAGCTCCAGCATGTCGAGGGTGTGCTGGAGAGTGAGTTCTCCAGCTGGAAGATCCGGAGCCCCCCGCCGCTGCTCCTGCTGCTTGGTGCTACTGTATATTAATAATTAGTACAGCTGCCGCAGCACATGGATGTGCTCGGCTACATATATAAATAAGTGCCGAAAAGTTAAACCCTGATGCAGCCACAGTGGCGAAGGAGAATACCACAATCGGGACATTATTCTCCCAAACCCTAAAACCCTTTATAACCCCAAAGTCAAGATTAAGCCCTAAGAACCGTATACGTACAAATTAAATAGACATCAAACTCCAAGCCCGCCTTTCCCCCAGTGCACACCCGTGCAAAAGCTTTGATCCAGGGATTACTACACATACACTCGGGAATACTGGGCTTCGATTATATTCGGTGGCCAAACCCCAAAAACCCCAAACCCCGAAACCCCTAGACCTGAAGCTTTATAAACCCTAAACCCCGAAACCCTACCCCGAGACCCGTAACCCCGAAACCCAAAACCCCTGAAGCCCTAGACCCTCAACCCCGATACCCCGAATTCCGTGTATATATTCTGTGGGCCTAATTATAATGACTAGCATTTGGGGTAAGGGTTAGAATTTTAGATCTCGATGTAGACAAATAAATGTGTTAGAGATTAAGGGTTCATGTTTTAAATAGATCTAGCCCAGGTGGTCCTGGGCGGCCTGGCGCCTGTTCTCCGGAGGAGGCTGGGACTCAACCTGGGTCTCCATATTGTCCGGGTCCGGCCCAGACTTGCCATCCTGGGATCAGTAGGATCGACGAAGCCTATATGGGATGTGTCAGTGAAGATATCTAGCCGGGGATCGGGTGTCATCCGCACATCTTTGATGGACTCCTCAAGCTGATTGCAGAAACTGTCGCATAAATCTCGCATCCTAGCCCCCACCTCGAAGTTCTGAAGCTTGCAAGCACTGACTGGCGGGGAGGCCAAAGCCTGCAGAGCTGACTTCACCGGCGTGGCGAACTGCTGATCGACCTGGGCTGTGTTAATCATGATCATGATCACAAGACTACTACTAGCTACTACGAGTGTTAACATCTATGTGTAGGCGCAAAACTTCCAAAGCCGGGTTGCCACAAGCCCAGGGGTCCCATCCACATCGATGGTCTCAACATCCGATCCTAGCAGATAGAAGCTGCTAGCTATATAGTAGGTCATTTTGGGTTTCGCTAACAGATTCGCATTATCCGGAGCCTGGCATTGCTTCCTGGTCGTTTGCAATATCATCCATAGCCCGGTCGAGGATGCTGTCCACATTCGTGCCTGCTGTACCTGCAAGTACGACTACCCCAGCTGGGATCCAAACTAATAAATCAGGAAGCTTTACCATGCATTAAGCACCTTCCAGCTCCTTGACCGTCTGCCTGATGATCTGCTTCAGAGCCAGGATGGCTGAAGACCTGGGGGAAAAAGAGGGAAGAACAGAGTTAGAGAATTATTGGTGCAATGTGAATATATTTTTCATATATAGATATTTATATATAAATAAATATATCACAAATATTATATTTATATATACACATATATATTTTTCTAAATAGTTTTCAGTCCAAGATTTAGAAGAGGTACTTGGCACCCTCAGCCCGCCGAGCCAAGGTAAGACCGTAAGCACCGGCTCCTCGAATCACAGCACCCTCGTTCGCAGCCCAGTCCTTGGACGTACATAACCCTCAAGGCTTAATGATCGTGATGCATCATAAAAAAATTCAGGCACGATACTCGAATCACACCCTTCTTCGTGTTTTCGGGGAAGAGGCCGAACCGTTTCGCAGCACAGGCAACAACCTCCTGGCAGGAACTAGCACAGCACATCGACCACGAACGAGAGTACTGCATATATTGATGCTGGTCCTGGTGAACAGACAGTAGCGGAAGTCGAGAACCAAATGTTGCATAATACTCGCAATAGAAGCTGAAATGCTTCTCCAGCTGTCACAGGATTGAAATGTACTGCTTGAACACATGTGCCACAAATTTATTTCAATCCCCAGCCTGCTCAGGCGAGCAGATGCCAAAAGGCACAATCTCCAGAATTGTCTTCGAAACACCCTGAGTTGGAAGTCGACACAATTATGAATATCACTGCAACCCGATCGCCCAATAATTTAGGTGTGTAGCCTTGTACTTGCGAATCTCATCGATTCGCTGATTGTTGTTCTCCTGCAAGTAGCCCAGCAAAAGATCCTGGCGGGCGGTGATTGTTACATCGTGTGTTCTTATATCTAGAATTTAATCTAGATCCCGGTCCTCCAGCAACATTCGTTGCATTGCCCGCTCTTGCGGGTCTACCGGCTGCCGATGTGCAGGGGCCATATCGATGTCGATCCTAAGCGAAAATATGCAGGCATATTGTTTATCCTGCATTAGATATAATTTAAGCTTAGGGGCCTCCAAATCAGCGATCGGTCGAGCAAAAAAGCTCTAGCTGCCCGCCGTCGGAGCAAAAACTGCACCAACCCGTAGTGCATGCATACTTGCAGGTCAGCTAGCACAGAACACATGCATGGTAAAGGAATCGAACCAAAGCACATGCTACATGCAGCAACACAGCAAGCAGGCGTGCAAAGGGGTGGGAGGCACTACGACATGACCAGGCTGGATCCTCTTCGGGGAGGTCCCAACCATCATCTGAAGCCCCGCCCGCTCGGGCAGCACCAGGCACCGGTACCCTTCGCGGCGATCGCGATCTTGCAGATCTGCTAGACGATGCAGCAGCATCGCCAGCCCCAGCACGGCCTAGGCATCTACAATCCTAACGATCGAGCTATGTGCTTCACGACATACACCTTGGCACTCTGCGAAATCCTGCTTTAAGTTTCCGAGATTCAGCAGTAAAAATTCGCCGCCGCATCGAAAATCGACATTGTGTGAAACATATGCAAGTGGCACGGTTAGCAGCTAGATCGTATAAGCGATACAGCCCTCGGGCAGTACCTATATATATATATATATATATATCCGGAACCCCGTGTATCTGAATATATAGCTAGACCCACTATCCACTAAGGTTTTCTATATACAGCGATAGAGGCCTCAAGCATCAGCTATACATTTCCGGAGCCCAGATTATGTGTATATATATATATATATATATATATATATATACATTTATGTTTTTGAGTCCCATATACACGATGAATACGATGCTACCCTAAATACTCTGCACACACTAGCACTATACATATATAATTCTATTTAATGTTAACTTGACCCACGATCCCGGTCTATACTTGCACAGCCACAGTCCCGGGCCACGTCCTCGGGCGGCGGATTTCATGCATTCACGACCTGGAAGACTTATTATTTACCCTGATACAAGCATAATCGCGAAATCCCAAGCCTATGCTTCAAGGCCTTGCCGGAACCCGTCCACCCTGAAACCCAGAAGTAGATAGAACCCACGTGACTCTCAAGTAGACACACAAATGTGGGGGAGTAAATACTCGTTCTAAGGTTTTTTTTTTTTTAGACGCTCACTGTGCTGATCCTGTACATTGATTTACACGATCATGTACACAAAGCCAGCCACCCAGGAGATCCGGACCCAAAACATGGCGACCCCCCCTGGTATACAGCTTCTGAACCCCCAGGAAGCACGGATCACGGGAATCACGTGGGTGCGTCTCTGAACAGGAAGACTTACAGAGAGTACGCAGAATACACGATCACAGAAGGCGTACCCCAATCCAGAAAGCACGGAGCAGCAGGGACTCAAAGCCCTAGACCCTGTATCTTAAAATCGCTGAATAAGACAAGGAGTGCGTGCGTGCGTGCGTGCGTGCGTGCGTGCGTGCGTGCGTGCGTGCGTGCGTGCGTGCGGTGCGTGCGTGCGTGCGGTGCGTGCGTGCGTGCGTGCGTGCGTGCGTGCGTGCGTGCGTGCGCGCCTGCCTGCCTGCCTGCCTGCCTGCCTGCCTGCCTGCCTCCCTGCCTGCCTGCCTGCCTGCCTGCGTGCGTGCGTGCCTGCCTGCCTGCGTGCGTGCGTGCGTGCGTGCGTGCGTGCGTGCGTGCGTGCGTGGGCGTGCGTGCGTGCGTGCGTGCGTGCGTGCGTGCGCGCGCGCGTGCGTGCGTGCGTGCGTGCGTGCGTGCGTGCGTGCGTGCTCACGCAGAAGAAGCTAGGCGTCTCAAAGAAGCTAAGCCAGCTAAGCGCATCATGAGCATCCTGGGATCCCAATTGGCGCCGGCAGGCGAGCATCATGAGCATCACGGGGGGCTCGCTTCTCCATTGCAGAGTCGTTTAGAACCCCGCTGGAGCCAAAAAAAGGCCCCGCTCGGATCAGCCCTAAATCCCTGCATAGCACGGGGAATGGCTGCAAAAACGGGACCGGATTGGCCACCTCTTGGGGGGCCCCCCCACACCCCCTAAGCCTTCTGGTAGAACAAGTTCTGACTTTTGAAACGAAAGGCTCTCTGGGGAGAGCTTTCGTGAATATCTCTCATTCTTCTACACATGTAAGTCACTTGTGCAGATTGTTCCAAAACGCTACGCTACATGAGTAGAGTAGATTCTAACTGGACAGGAGATGCGAAAGCAGGCGGCCAACATTGTCGGGAAGATAGTTGCTACTGGGCAAGAAAGCGTGCAAGGCAGTCGGCGCCCCATGAGGGAGGATATATACAAAACGCATATATCCGCCGACAAAGTGCCAGAACGTCTACCTTATGCCATCCACACGGCATTGGTGGAATTGCGTGGGTGGAAGCGTTCGAACTGAATACAGCACCAAAGCTGCTCGACAGGTACATCTGGGATATGGGGTTCTAGTGTTTGTTACGCAGTAGTTTTAACACTAGAATCGAATTCAACCCGGGCCATAAGCTGGTAAGCAGTCGAGTGCATCCCGTCCCAAACTTGACTACATGAACTTCACCAACGCGAAGAAACCCACCCAAAAACCGCCTTAACGGCCAAGCTTCAATCAGATTAGAACATTAAATTTCCTGATCTTCAACCTCAGATCGCAATCACACGAGTACACGAGCAACACAGGATGGTATGTGGCCTGAGATGGCAATGACGCCCAGCTCAACATGGCCGCGCATGCACACTTCCGTGAGAGCTTCGATGCTTGCATGTGGGCTTCACCATCCTTACTGGCTACCGTACAAGGTTCGGTGCGAAGATCGAAAATGTCATTGTGCGCATGGTCCTCGTGAACGGTCTGATCAACTTCAATTGTAGTGCTGTGGCCCGGCACGCCTTGCTGTTCCAAGTCCGCTACATACACTTAAAGGCCTCCAGAGGATCTTGGGCAGAAGTGGTTCTGGGCGATGGGAGACTGTTCGGCTGTCCTGAAGTGGATCGACAACATCAGCCCTTCAGGCCGTGGCATCATAGCAGGACTATTGACCAATCTGGATAAAGAAACGATATGGAACTTCTGAAATCAACAATCTCATCGTTGCCTGCACTCCTGTCTCTCTCGAGGGGGGATCGATCTCCTGTACTCTTGAGAACGTCAAAGCTGTCTGCTGGCTCTTGCAGGGCGATTTTGGCTTGACAGGCCCAGACCGATTTGCCAATGTTCTCGCACAAACACCTTCTTTTGCACTGTGAGCGGGCAACTATGTGAAACCCGACAGGGCGTGATGTCTCTGACCCAGGTCAAGTGCCAGTGTCTTGCAGACAGTCATCAAGGCCGACCGACAGGGCCCCACAACTTGACCACAAGTGACCAAGCTGGTCTAAACGCCAGTATGTTGCCCAGCCGTCGAAGACGGAGCCTGTCTCTGTGAAAGTGTACGGCAAGCCGAGGAAGTCGTGTGAATTGACCCGTCGTGTCAGCCAGGCCCTGTTCTCCACCAAATCGTGAGCTGATACGCACGCTCGAGACTGCGAGCACAGCCGAGCAAACTTTTTTGCCAGCAAGGCCTGCTCGCACGCCCCTAGCGTTGTCAGCATTTGCGTTCACATCGCCCCCTGCCTGCCAAGCTGCAACAGATGATGGAAATCGGGCACATTCGCAGCTTCGCGGCAAGTCGCCCGAAAGCGTGCAAGCTCCTGCACCTCAAATCGAATTGGGCTCACGCAGGACAGCTGGACAACACAAGAAGTGAGAACACGCTGCCGAGACAAGCCACGACAAGCCATCGAGGCATTTGCGCTACCAGCCTTGCTCGCAGTCAAACTCACTGCCTCTGCACCATCCATGGCTTCACTCATCACTGACAACTTCAGAGCCAGGCAGCATCACGGGGGTTCGATCACCATGCCCTTCCCGAGTCTCCTTGGGGGCATCAACAAGCGTCAGACAACAGGACGGGCAACGTCAAGCCCCCGCCTTCCAAAACAGACATGCAATTCCAGTGACGCTCTCAGGCAACGCATTATGATCTTATCTGTTGCTCCTGGAGCGTGTGCCCTGATTGCACGTAGCACCCCATCCCCACGTTCGCAGCCAGTGAGAAAGCGCACTGCAGCAGGCGGGGTGTCGCGAAGTCTGAGATGTCTGAGAAGCTCTGAGCTTTGCAGATGCTGCGCTCGTTGCCGGAATCCACCTTCCCGTCACACCTCCAAAATCCCGACCACGTTTAACATATCAACACTTGAAGCGCCCGTCCTGCAACGGCGAGCTGCAACTCGACGCCAACGCTGTGCGTGGAGACAGTGGAGAGGCCACCCTTAGCTGTGGCAAGTTGTAGCTAAATCTCTGGACGAAACAACCATGGTCGACCACATGACCAAGAACCATGGGACCACGTCAACAGGGTGTAAGATTCACAAGGTCAATCTCAACATAGTTAGTACCGGACAATCCTCTGTTCTGTCAGTGCAGTCGCGTGCCAATGCGTTGGGCCTTTATCATGAGGGGAGCAAGCCACTTAAATCCACCCAATCCCGTTGTAAAGACGAGGAAACTCCGTAGGCCCCCGAGGCCGTGGTCCGCTGCTCCGTTGTTTGAAAAAAGGTTTGTGCTTCTGAATCGGTACAAAAAGTTTCTGAAACATAGTTTTCTGAACCGATCCAAAAAGTGCCTGAAGCGTAGTTTCTGAAACAGTGCACAAAGGTTCTGAATCGGTCCAAAAAGTTTGTGAAGCGTGGTTTTCGAATCCGGCCACATAGCTTCTGAATCGGTCCTAAATGTTTCTGACTCGGGAGAAGTTTCTGAATCGGCCAGGAGACAGGGCGATAAAGAATAGCACGCCCTCCATCAAAGGGACTGGTTGCGGGCACCCAAGCAAAACGCAGCAAAAAGCAACACGCCGGAAAGGCCCGTACCAGTCGTTCCAGTCAGCATCATCCCAGCAACCAGACCTGGGTCCGATTCATGCTGCATCTGCTAGTGCCACCTGCTTGTTGAGGGGTGACTCGCAAAATTCTGCTCAACCAAACGTGGAGCTTGGCCTTGGCATACCAGCAGAGCCACTGCAGTTCCACTATCAGTGCCCCATCATCTGGGCTTTCGGCTCGTCACTCCTCAACAAGCTTTCAGACCTGGGCACAACAAATCATGGCTGTCCAAAGACTCCTATCTCTTGTGAAGCAGCCTGTCCCAGTCCAGGCTGGCTGCAGGCACGCAAGCAAACGCGGCAACATCAGCCAACAAGACGCTGCTGCCAGGGCCCGTACTTGTGGGCATCGTCCAGGTCGAAAGGCCTGGTCCGATTCATGTTTGTAACTGCCACCTGCCATCACTTAGCAAATATTTTCCACGTCGCTTGTCAAAGCGCGAACGTTTAGGGTTCGGGCTACTTGTGCGGAGTCTATCGGAGCTGTCAATCTGTGTTGGTGGATCGTGCGGGCGAATTCACGGAATGTGGTTTTTTTTTTGGCGTGAATGGGCCTCGTCGACTACGGCTGTAGCACTCGGTCCCTACAAGCAAACTAACAAACAACTAAGCACAGAACTACAAAACAGTGAGACAAAAGCGAAGCTCTGCAAGCTGCGGCGCACAGGCTTTGCCGGTGGAAGCCGTTCAGCAACTACGAAGCCTCAGCGACCGATCCGAAGCAACAAAGAGCCGTCGCTCTGAGCCGCCCAAAGCAGCAGGTGGAGCCAAATCCAAGCTCCGGCAGCCGTTCTAGTCTCGACAGACAACGGACAGCCCCTGTGCTTTGTTTCATCACGATCGAGCACACCAAAGTCCAAAAGTCCAACGCCCACCGTGGCGAGCGGCTTCTAGACATGATGCGGAGCCAGAGTCTTTGCGACTCAAAGCCGGCCACATGCGACCGCACCCCGAGAACGAAAACAATCGATCCACGGTGTGCAACAGTGGCGAATTGGATGCTGGCGTCCAACGCCGCCAATCGCCGCCCACAATGCGTGTGGCCAGGCAAGGATGCGGACCGTAGGGAAAAACTTGTTGTGCGTCGAGACCCAGCACAGCGCAACTCAGGAAAGTTCCAAGAACGGCAACTGGTCGCCCATGACGAGGCTTGGGCCAAGGCAAGACGGTGCGGCTGCTCAGATGGGACGGGCCCCCCCCTGCCGCGACCTGATGCTGGTGGCTTGCGAGCTTGCACCCGGCGCAATCCTCCGTGCAGTGGCTCATTCCATTCCAACCCTTGTTGTTTTTGGCCCTGCTCGTTTGCCCAGGTGTCCGCTCGGCATAGCGGCTGGACTCGAGGCGCGCAGGGAAGCTGGGCAACATGGACGACGCGTCCGCAGCTGCAAAGCAGGTTGCCGATGCCATGAAGGAAGCTGCACCTAGTCTCGGAGATATTTGGATTCGTAACGACAGCGAAGACTATGACGGCACAGAGATCATTGTCATAGGCTTTTCTGGGCCTGATCCGAAAAGGGCCTGCCTCAGGGCCTTGGGCATCCTAACTGGTTCGGACGAGGGCTTGTTCACTGCAGCAACTGCAGCCAAGGTCCAGCAATTAGATATGACGACGCGGTTGAGAAGCGGCTTCGACCGGGAGGCGGGTGAGGAGAGAACCCGCTGGATGACAGCTGCACCAACTGTGTTCAAGGACAACTTGCGGTGTGCCGCAACCACGGAACAGGACGGTCAAGGTTCCCCCCCCCCTTCCTCTACAATGCGCAAAGTCAAAATCGGCAGGTGTGCAGACTGAGCGCACACGGTGTGTGTGTCGCCGATGCAATGCATGGGGGAAGCCGATGGGGTCGCCCCAGACAGCCGAGGTCATGGTAAGAGTCTGGCCGTGCTGAAGCCAGCATCCACGCGGCCCAGGCTGCTTGGCGAGTGCAACAAGGCCCAAACAAGGGATCCACCAGGTAGCAAAATGCACCCTGCTGAGTGCAATAGAGGGAAGGTGCGGGGTTCTGCCCATGCCTGCCGTTGAGCATGTCGAAGCCCGAGAAATGACGTTGGCCGGATCCTCGCTCTACGCACTTACCAAGGCAAGAGGGAAGGCCGAACCATGTTAATAACGGACATCGACGTATGTCGACGTGCCGGCAATGTTAGGAGTCCCGAGGGGAGAAGAGCACAGCGCAGATCGATGTAGGCTTTGCCGGTGGAAGCCGTTCAGCAAACTACGAAGCCACAGCGACCGATCCGAAGCAACAAAGAGCCGACGCTCTGAGCCGCCCAAAGCAGCAGGTGGAGCCAAAGCCAAGCTCCGGCAGCCGTTCTAGTCTCGACAGACAACGGACAGCCCCTGTGCTTTGTTTCATCACGATTGAGCGCACCAAAATCCAAAAGTCCAACGCCCACCGTGGCGAGCGGCTTCTAGACATGATGCGGAGCCAGAGTCTTTGCGACTCAAAGCCGGCCAGATGCGACCGCACCCCGAGGACGAAAACAATCGATCCACGGTGTGCAACAGTGGCGAATTGGATGTTGGCGTCCAACGCCGCCAATCGCCCACAATGCGTGCGGCCAGGCCAGGATGCGGACCGTAGGGAAAACTTGTTGTGCGTCGAGACCCAGCACAGCGCAACTCAAGAACGTTCCGAGAACGGCAACGGGTCGCCCATGACGAGGCTTGGGCCAAGGCAAGGCGGTGCGGCTGCTCAGATGGGACGGGCCCCTGCCGCGACCTGATGCTGGTGGCTTCGAGCTTGCACCCGGCGCAATCCTCCGTGCAGTGGCTCATTCCATTCCGACCCTTGTTGTTTTTGGCCCTGCCGTTTGCCCAGGTGTCCGCTCGGCATGGCGGCTGGACTCGAGGCGCGCAGGGAAGCTGGGCAACATGGACGACGCGTCCGCAGCTGCAAAGCAGGTTGCCGATGCCATGAAGGAAGCTGCACCTAGTCTCGGAGATATTTGGATTCGTAACGACAGCGAAGACTATGACGGCACAAAGATCATTGTCATAGGCTTTTCTGGGCCTGATTCGAAAAAGGGCCTGCCTCAGGGCCTTGGGCATCCTAACTGGTTCGGACGAGGACTTGTTCACTGCAGCAATTGCAGCCAAGGTCCAGCAATTAGATATGAAGACGCGGTTGAGAAGCGGCTTCGACCGGGAGGCGGGTGAGGAAGAGAACCCGCTTGATGACAGCTGCACCAACTGTGTTCAAGGACAACTTGCGGCGTGCCGCAACCACGGAACAGGACGGTCAAGGTTCCCCCCCCCTTCCTCTACAATGCGCAAAGTCAAAATCGGCAAGTGTGCAGACTGAGCGCTCACGGTGTGTGTTGCCGATGCCATGCATGGGGGAAGCCAATTGGGTCGCCCCAGACAGCCGAGGTCATGGCAAGAGTCTGGCCGTGCTGAGGCCAGCATCCACGCGTCCCAGGCTGCTTGGCGAGTGCAACAAGGCCCAAACAAGGGATCCACCAGGTAGCAAAATGCACCCTGCTGAGTGCAATGAGGGAAGGTGCGGGGTTTTGCCCATGCCTGCCGTTGAGCATGTCGAAGCCCGAGAAATGGCGTTGGCCGGATCCTTGCTCTACGCACTTACCAAGGCAAGAGGGCAGGCCAAACCATGTCAATAACGGACATCGACGTATGTCGACGTGCTGGCAAGGTGAGGAGTCCCGAGGGGAGAAGAGCACAGCGCAGATCGATGTACGGCGACATGCCGGCAGCTTAATGCAACCCGCCGCATTGAGGACCCAGCGTGGACACCGCCACGCTGGCTGGTTCCCCCCCCCGGGCATACGGCCGGCAAGGAGGAAAACCAATCCGGTGTCACTGAGAACGAACATCGACGTATGTCGGCGTCCCGGTGGCTCCAGACGGCGTGACTGGTCGGGACGCCGCGGTCGCCTGCCCGTTTCATTAGTCCCGTGTTGCTCCGGCAAGGGATCACCGAAGGCCAAGACAAGACATAACGACGTATGTCGTCTGTCACAATCGGGGTGAGCAGAGATCATCGGGCAGAGCCGGACGCCTCATCGGACGGCCAGCTGTCTAGCAGGCGTTGCATGTCGCGCCCATTCGAGGGGAAGTGACTCTCGTTCAATAGGTAAAGCATCTGGTAAGCTTGGATGTCAAAGCCCTTCCCGCGAGGACAAGAAGACTGCTCAGGAGTTTTACGAACGATGGTCCGTGAATCGCGTCCTCTCGCTCGTAAGGCTACAGCGGTCGCAGTTCACAGTGGCATAGAGGGCTACCCGGTACAGCTTCTCCTTCGAGAGGTGGACTTTGAACATTGGACCGCACGGTCCATCACGGCACGGCCGTTTCACTCTGTCATCGATACCGAGTTTCCTGTGTTGGGACTACTGGAGTCTCCCGCCGGTGGCTACTGCTGGACTGCCAAGAGCCCTATGTAATCCGACAGGTGTGGCGCGTCCGGACCCGGAGATGGGAGAGCCTGCCAAGACAGCCGAGCTGCGCAGCCAAAGCTGTGCGGCCTCTCACCCAGTTGCACCTACCGCCACATGGACTCAACGTGTGGAGGACCCACTGGGCGCGGTCGAATCCCCGCCTGATCGCCTTGTGCCAGGGACACCTCATTGCCAGCAGGTGTGTACCAGCAGATGATCGCCGTTACAACCGGTTTCAGGACCTGACTGCGCTGGGGCACTTTAGCAATTACTCCCCAGCTCTCCGGACTGCCTTACCCTGCTTTCCCTCCCCTTGTCGTTGCCGGCTTGAACTCAAACTGACCCAACCGTTGAAGGAGGACCAACGCTTTGGCCTCCGTTGCGTCAAAGTGTGAAAGCGACAGGCGGGTCGGAAAATAGAATTTCTTTTTCTGCGGCCCACGGATCCAGTAGGCAACTGCCGCAGAGAGATTCCAGCCTCCAGAGGTTGTCACGCACGGAGGCGCCACAGGGCACTGTGGAGTAGGCCTGCAGCCTGGATCGCCAGCGACGGCTGAGCACGTGGCCCCAGCGGACATCCACCAGCGGGACTGCTTCACGATAGGAGCCAGGATACGCAAACATGCGCGGTTCCAACTCTCCGCGTCTAGCTGGGAGGAGTCCATTCTCGAAGCCCTCCATCACTCGGCCCGCGATGGAAATCTGCGGTTTGGAAAAAGAGTAGTTGCACCGGCAGCAGTACTCCACAACAACAGTGCTGCCTCCCTCGGTGGTACGCCGCTGGCTGGAGTTCTCCCTCCGTCGGCTATTGGTCGGCAAAGGGTCAGATGTTGCAGTAGGGTCGCGCTTGGGAACCAGAGACATCTGGATAAGGCTGCCATCGCGTACAGGGGGACGTCCTGCAAGAGCCCGTGGAAGAGAGCTTTTGAGCCCCGACAGTTCGTCAAGGAGCAGCCACCACCAAATCTCGGCCGTGCCAGCTCGTACCAGAACAGGTCGAAAACCTGTTCTTCCGCTAAGCGCAGGACTGGATCACAAAACTGGGCCAATGCCACGGACACAGCAAGCAGTGGTGTTAAGCAGACGCGAAAGGCTTCGCCCTCAGTGCAGCGTCGCAGCATGAGGGTTCGGTCCGCAAAATCCACAACTTTCACCCCAGGAGGAAGGCCACACACAAGCTCTGCCTGATGGCACGCGCCCAAGGTTCCGGCTAGGGCACTCTCTCGGGCGCAGGAACGTTGGAAGGCGGCAGCAGATGAGTTCCTCAGAGAAGGGGGTCTCGGGCCCAACCTCCAACTTCCCTGCATTTCCACAGAGCTCATGCCACACCTTCATAGTGAGGACCACGATACGCACCAGTATTCCTTTTCACGTTTGAAGGAAATGTACACTGCCCGAAATTGGCCAGCCCATTGGCGCTGTACAGCTCCTCCCATCGCACGTGGGTGTGATGCGCCTCCGTGTAAGATGTCCCGGCGGGGGGAGCTCTGGGAGCCAATCCGAGATAAACTCCGGGAGGGATGTACCTTCGGCCACCACTGGGTGCGCGTTACCCGTGTCCGCGTTGGCGGGCGAGCATTGCTGAGGCCAAGACCATGCTTGAGGCGTCAAAAACCCGGGTGGTGGGTGTGACTACCGTGACTTTCCGTCCCGCCTGCACTGCGAAACGATGCCCGCAGAGGTTGTAGGCGAATACCAGGAGGACACAGAGCAATTCCATGAAGCCATCTGGTGGGTGCATGTCCGAAGATGTATGCCGCGGTAATCGGACGAAGTACACTCCTGGCTGGTGAGTGCCGTCCGCCGCTACCCGTTGAAGCCGCCTCGCCGCGGTGTCCTGTGAAAAGTTTGCTCCTTTTAGGTGTGCCCTTGAGTACCGACATGCTTGTTTTGCGCATGAGAAAGGGTTTCATCCTTTTTGCCTTGAACTGTTTTGTTTTGGAAGCTTGAACAGGCATTTGCATGGCGAACACATGTTTTAGCATGTTTGCACTTGTCTTGAAGACCGTGATGAGCGCTTACAGCACTAGAGATGCTTTTTGGGCATCCTTGAAGAAGTGCGTGTTGCTCTGACTGCACTGTTGCTGTTTTCCGCCGACCCTCGCTTCGCTCGTGCCGGTGGGAACAGGCCAAGGGACAGAGTGGCTGTGCACTGCTGTTTGAGTGAGTACAGAAGTCCTGAGAAGTGTTAGGACAGTTGCATGTCATTCCTCCTTTGTTTAGCAAAGTTGAGACGGAATTTGCTGCGCGAGACTCCGCAAGAGACCTTGCTGAACACTTCGGTGTCTGGCTCAAGCGTGGAGTGAAAAGAGACTTGCTCTGCGTTTTTCACATGGTAGCGGAGCGCTGAGTGCGTTCCTAGTAAAGCCATGGCAGACGTCCCTGTGCCAGAGACCACTGCAGAAGAGGAGTTCGAGCTCTTTGGTCCAGGACCAGCGCCTGAAGGTGCTCAGCAGGAAGCAAATCCGTTTGCTCCTGTCCAAGGTCCGGCTCCTGCTCCTCCGCAAGCAGCACAGCCTGCTGTACCAGTGGCGGGTTCGCCATCTGGTGCTACTGTGCCTCCTGTGCAAAGTCCAAAGGCGTCGGCTCCACCTGTTCAGAGTCCGAAGGCTGCTGCTCCGAGTAGCAGCTCTGGTTCTGCAGGTTTTACGCCTGAGCAGATGCCTGGATTCATGATGGAATTGCTTCGTCAGCAGAGAGAGATGATGGCAATGAACCAGCAGCTCGTTGCGACGATGCTCCGGAGAATGGATCTGGAGGAAGAGAGAAGGAGCAAAGCGGAAGAGAAAGTTCACGAGGCAGCTGAAGCGGCCAAGCAGGCAGCAGAGGCAGCTAAGACTCGGGACCCCTTCCAGCCGAGCACTGCTCCCGCGAGCAGTTCTGCCGCGAGTTCGGCAGTTTCTCCGGCAGTTCCGTCTCCCTCTGGGTACTCTGGTGCTGGAGGCCGTGCAGAGAAGTATCTGCCGAACCTTCCGGTGATAGACCATCAAGGCATGGGAAAAGGGCGCATGAAGGAGGTAGAGACTTGGCACTCCTTTATGGAGACACTGAGTTCCTGGCTTGCCCTGCAGGAGGAAGCATTTGTTCGGGAACTGCAGCTTTGTATCCCTGTGAAAAAGGAGATTGTGCAAGCTGACTTGAATCCCGAGACTGCCGCTCGTAGCTCCAAGCTGTTCTACTACTTGACGCAATCCCTCGCCAAGTGGGAGCGAGGAAGCGAGCTCTTGAGGTCCTGCTCGAAGAGGCAGGGACAGAGCGCCTGCGGCTACGAGGTGATTAGAACGATTACCTCTCAGTACTCCATCGTGTCGCGGATGGAAGCTGTCTTCGTGAGAGAACAGGCTTTGAAGTTGTACCAGCACGTTGGGCATCTGAAGAGGCCCACCGACTTGATTCGACATCTTGAGGATTCGTTTTCGAAGTCTGAAGCGAAGCTGAGCAACTTTCCGGAGCTTCAGCTGTCTGAGGCTGACCGCTGCTCTGTCCTGTTACAGAGCTTGGGTGCAGAAGTGCGTCAGTACGTGGTACTGCACGGGTCCAGCTCGAACTGGGAAGCTCTTCGAAGGACGCTGACTTACTACGAGGAGCAGCTGCGACTGTGTGAGGCCCCTGGGTCTTCGGGCCGAGCCTTGCAGGAGAAGCTTTGCGACTACTGCGGGAAGAAGGGACACACAGCCGACAAGTGTTGGCAGCGCCAAAAGGAAGAACGCGGTGGTGCTCCGAAGGGCAAAGGGAAAGGAGACAAAGGAAAGCCGAAAGGCAAAGGCGACCAGACTCCCAAGGGATCTGGCACGCCCCGTGGTTCCGAGAAGGGCAAGGGCGACAGAGGAAAAGGCGACAAAGGAAAGGACAAAGGCAAGAAGCAGAAGAAAAAGAAGAAGGGACAGCCTGGAAAGGGACGCTCCTTGACAGAGCCGGAGTCCGAGGCCGAGTCGGGAGGAAGCGCCACAGTGATGGCGATGAGGTTTTCCTGTCCGGGGCGTGGTTCTTCGGAGCCCTCTTCTTCGGAACGCCGTGTTCTGAGCCAGCCTGAGAGACCTGAGCCGTCCGCCCTTGTAGTTCCGAAGCCGGGTTCAGGACCCGAAGGGTCGCCTAGGTCTGAGAGTCGAGGTTCTGAGTCTATGGGCTCCTTAGGATCCCGTGTGTTGAAGCACGGCGACGTAGCTCATGTCTGCAAGGCCCTCGAGACTACTCCTGGGGACCTGTGGCTAGTCGATAGTGGAGCCACCTGCCACATTGTTTCAGACAAGCATCTCTCAGGATTTCGTGTTGTCAAGAAGTACGACCGAACGGCCAATCTGTTCAACGCCTCGGGTGGTGCGATCGTCGTTTCGGGGGTTGTCGACCTTGAGGTTCATTTTGGAGATGTTTTCCTGAGGTTGGAAGAGGTCTTGGTGGCGGATGTTGGGTTCAACGTTGTTTCGCCTTGGACCGGGTCGGAACGGGGCTGGAAAACCTATCTAGCCAAGTCGGGATCACGATTGTACAAAGGAAACGGAAAGAAGAGCATCAAGCTGATGGGCGCTTCGCGCGCCTGGTGGGCTCTGAGCGGGAGGTCCAAGGGCCGGGGGAAAGAGAATTCTTCCAGACGCCCCCCGAAAGGGATCGAGGATATGGAGATAGATGCCTTGAAGGACCGCGACCTGCTAGGATCGAGCAAGGAGTCCACCGCAGGACCCCAGAAGCCTGGAGAAGGAATCCTGAAGAAAGGAAGAAAGACTTCGGAAGAAGACGAGTCTGGCCGCCACGCTTTGGCTGCCACTCCTTTTGGGTTTCTGCTTCGGGGTCTTAGGGCGGAAGTTGCTCCAAGAGCGCCTGCACCACGGGAGATTGAGCTTTGTGATTTTCTGAAAGAGTCTAGTGACTTTAGGCAGTGCACGGCGCTTGATTTTAGGAAACAGTCGCATGTTGGCATGTCGCTTGATTTTAGGAAACAGTCGCATGTTGGCATGTTGTTTGATTTTAGGAAACAGTCTCATGTTGGCATGGCTCTTGATTTTAGGAAACAGTCGCATGTTGGCATGGTGCTTTGCATGTTTTGGGCATGTTTTTCCATGATTTTGCGATTGCTCAAGCGGGCTTTTACCCTTACGGTTTTTGCAGAACGACTCGGCATACGCCTCTTTTTCCTGCTATGGGAAACTATCTGGGCGGATCAAAGCAAGAATGCGAGCACCGGTGCGAGGTGTGCGGAAAGCAGGTCTGCATCAGACGCAAACCTGCTCACACCCATCATTATTGTTGGGCCTGCATTCAACATTGGTCTGGGTTGCAATGGCTACGTGCCCACGACGAAGTTCCAGATTCGAGCTATGCTGAGAGCGATGCCGATGGTGGTTGGGTCTTGCTTGATGGAAAGTAGAGAAGACAGACCCTTCAGCCACAAGAGGGTAGAAAAAGGGTTGCGAAAGCAGTTGCCTGAGCTTAGGAAGCAGCGGCGTGAGCCTAGGAAGCGGGTGCGTGAGCCTAGGAAACAGTGGCATGTTGGCATGCTTGGCTTGATTTTGCAAACGCTGATGTTGCCGAATGTTTGCGCTAGCACTGCGCACGTTCCATCTGCAGCCGTTTTTCTCTTTGGTGAGGAGAGGTCTCCCTTTGGAGATCATAATGGACGGTGCCAGCGGGGACGAGTTTACCCCGAGTGTTGCTTTGAGCAGTCCGGGCTCCCCAGGGGACCCGCCTACACCGCCAGCTTTGGAGAGCCCCTCTTTCGAACTACCGGGGGTCGAGCCGCCGGGTGGGGGACCATCGTCGCCGGTGGCTGTCTACCCGTCGCCAGTGGTGACGGAAGCAGCGGAGAGCCCGTTGCTGGCGGATTCTGCAGATGGCCCTTCGCAGGCAGATGCGGTTGGAAGCCCTGTGGAGGAGAATACTGCGAGGAGTCCGCCGAAGGCGGATATTGCAGAGAGCCCTTTGTTCTCAGAGAGCGAAGGGGAGGAGAGTTGGGGCCCCGATTGGCCGGGGCCGAATCCCTCGAAGCGCCTGCGCGCTGGGGTTCCTTCAGAGGTCGAGGGGCCTACGCCACCTCGGGTTGGAATCCCGGCGAACATCTCGCCGGGCTCGCTGAGCCCTCCGTTTGGTGCTCTTCAGATGGATGTGGGAACCCAACTCCTCCTGAGAGCGTTGAGGCTGGAGGCTGGCCGCAGATGGGAGCATGCGGAAACACTAGGCCTTGCAAAGGTCTCGGTCGACTCTACCGAGCCTATTCCGTTGCTCTCGCACTTGGCAGGTATTCCAGCGAACATGAACGATGCCTACGATGCCCCATCCCTGGCGTTCTGTGCTCCAGGCCACGCCTTGAGAGCACTTTGCTCTCCGACGGCGACGATGCTCGGTCCGATAGGCCTGCCCGACCTAGAGCATCCAGCTGCTTGGCTACCAGCCACTCCAGTGATTCCGGTGACAGCGGCCTATCCAGAGGAACCATTGAGGGTTTCGAGGCCGAAGATGGTGGAATCGGAAGCCCAATGTATCATTGGGCAGCAGGAATGGGAGGTTTGGTTGGGACGTTGCCTAGAGGGCAAGAGCCTAGCAGAGTACGGGCTTCATATGGAAGACGTGGGGTTCGCCGTCAGGGTTACCGAACTTCTGGAGGCTCCAAGGGCCGCTCGGGCGGCGTGGAAGCGAAGGTTCCAGGAACCCAACCCTGTATCTATGTTACACTATCTCTTCCATTGTCGAGCTGTATTGCAAACCTATCTGGCTACGCCTGCTGGATACAGGGGACTGGTGGGAGCGCGGTCGAGTCTGCTCGTAAAGGTGCCCCAGTCGGTCACCTCGCTCGAGCTCAAAACGGCTTGGGCATACCTAGACTCGGGCATATATCTCCGTGTTGCCCGATATTACAGGCGAAAACGGGAGCAGGAGCGGCTCCACGAGGCCCGGGAATCCATGCGAGCGGCAAGGGCCAAATCGGCAGCGATCCCTCAGGGTTCAATGATGGAGGGCGTAGGTGTTGCGGACACCTCCTCTTCGAGCTCCGACGAGGAGTCCTTAGCTCCTTGGAGAAGGAGAAGTTACGGCGCTGAACAGGGCCCAGGGCCAAGAAGATTTATCAGACATCGCGATATGGCGAACGTTGGAAGAACTTACAGGCCAGAGGCTGTCCCAATTGGATGGCTTTGTTGGGGCCGACGAGGGAAATCAGTCCGCAGAGGCGGGACAGCCGGCACCGCCGAGCCCGGCTCCGTCCTCGGTGCCACCAGGAGAACTGGTTGCTACTGCATTCAACCTCCCGAGGGTTTCGGCACCCACGCTTCCGGAGGGGATGCAGAGGGAGGACTATCAAAGGCTCGGTGTGAACATCCCTCCGTCTGTTCCACCAAGATCTCGTCTACCAACGCCTCCGAGAGCTCTGAGTTCTTCTGCCACAGGACAGACTGCCCAGGAACGGGCATTTGTGCTCAGCCCGCCATCTTTCAGCCACAGTCAAGTGACTGCGCAGGCGAGGCAGATCCTAGAAGAGGGCCAGAGGCTCTTGGAGTGACTCTGCGGCGATCCGCACCGAGGGGTTGGAGTTCAAAAGTTTTTTCTTGCGAGCACGCTTTGCAACAGCACGCTTTGCAGCAGCACACTTTGCAGCAGCACGTTTTGCAGCAGCATGTTGTGTGGCATGAGCGTTGGCATGGTTTGTGGCATGTTGCGTTTGCTCGAAAACCAACCCAACGTACCTCGAACCCTCCTACCGGAAGAACCCGCACCTTTAAAACCACGGCCGCTTTCAGGAATGGTTTCACGCCAGGACTGGATCTTGGTATCATCGTGCTTCTCCTGACGGTCTACAGCCTCTTCTGTGGTATAGCTTTGTGGGTTTCTTCAGGGTTACTTCGGTGTTTCAGGAAAGTGGTTTCGCGAAAGAGGCCACGGAAGTTCTATAGGGTGTTTTCTAGAAAACGCGGAAGCTACTTGAGGATTAAGCTGCGGGACCGCTGGGCCCGCGTCGAGGTGAGTAGGAAACTTCTTTTGAGTCGTGAGGTGAAAGGTTTTGGGCAGCGCGTTTGTGAGCATGTCTGTGAAAACTTAAAGTGCGCATGTTGCGGCATGTTTGGCATGCTTTGTGCCGGAGATGATGAACCGGCCCCGGCAAAGAAGACGGAACAAGTTGAGCACGTGCTTCGAGCCGTGCGCTTTAGAGGTTTACCGTCGCCGGGGACCGGTACACGTTCTGATCCGTTTGACTTGGACCCCGAACCTTCCTCAAGACCTGCTCCCGTAACTTCCTGAAAACCTGAAGCTTCTAGTCGTAATCCTTTAGATCCTGAAGGAATCTTTGATGAGGACCCTGAACCATTAGGATCTGCCCCTGGCTCTTCCAAGAAACCTCGAAAAGAAAAGGGTCCAACACCACCTGACGACCCGGTTGGACCTGAGGACGAGGAGGACCTGAGGGTTCCTCTTTCTTCTGTTTCGTTGTATAATCATCGGAGCCGAGGGCATTTTCCGTTTGATTCCAATTGTGAAGCGTGTTGTTCTTCGAAAGGGCGCGTTCCGGCGCGTCGCTTGAGGAGGAAGCTGCAGAGAGAGAACCAGACCATCGGTCTTGATTTCTTCTATTTCGGAAAACTGAGGGCACTCTTGATGATGCACCTCGGTTCTAAGTATACTGTCTCTCTTCCTGCGATGCACCTCGATGACCCTGACCTGCTCCACAACATCAACCGTGTGATTCGCGAAATGGGATTAGTCGGTAAAGCGGTTACATTTCGGATGGACCAAGAAGCGGCTCTTGGAGCCCTTGCCGAGAAACTCACCAAGTGCGATAGCAGCCCTGCCAGCGCAACATTGATTGACGTGGTTCCGGGGTATCGGCCCCAGTCGAAAGGATCGATTGAGAGGCAGGTTGAAACTATGAAACAGGGTTTCTGGTCTGTTTGGATGGACCTGGAGAAAGAGGTTGCTAAGGTGAAGCAGGAAACGGAAGCCGTTGAGCTTGGGAAGTATCAGTTACCTTTGGGAGGTTTGCTTTGGCAAGCCTGTGTTTTCTATGTTGCTAGGTGCTATAACCTCTGGTGTACTAGCGTCGGGGATTCGAGCACTAGCATAGATCGACTGCATGAGGAGATTGTGAACCGAACTCGGACGAGACCGTTCGGGTGTCTGGTTCAAGCTCAGGTCAGTAAGTCCAAGGCGCACCATGATAAGTTCAGGGGCGCCCGGACCGTGAAAGCGGTTTATCTGGGACCGGTGCACGCCAAAGGTGGCGGCATCTTTGCCGTCCCTGTCGGAAGCAGGGAAATAGATATATTCCCCGTCGCCAGAATGATTCAGGGAGGTGACATCTACGATGCCAAGACCCTGGAAGAGCTATCTTTAGCTAAGCCTCTTCTGCAGGACACTGAGGACCCCGAGAGGCCCATACTGTTTGATCCGTTGGAGGCTCCTGGTGATGATGCTCCTGATGAGGGGGCTGGTGTGGGAATGGATGAAGATGGTGATGAAGAGATGATTGAAGATGAGCTTGCTGACTATTCTCCGTCGGAAGCGCCTGAGAACCAGGAGGTTGTGAACGATGAGGGGGATATGGAAATAGACTGGCTCACGAATCACTATCTTGAGTCCCTGTTTCGAGGGCCTGACCTGCGAGCCACCTCCACTGCAGTTGCAAAGTCGTTTGATTTGAAGTTTGGGGGTACGAAGATAAGGTGTGCTGTTCCCCAGAACGCTGTGTCTGAGACTTCGGGAGAGAAGCTAGAACCCGATCTCCTTTACGCATCAATGAAGCTTGAGTTGGAAGAGTTGGAATCCTTCAAGGTTGGGGAAGTGATCCCTGAGCGCGAAGCTCGCCGTCTTGCTAAGGAAAACGGCAGGCGAGTTTTGACTAGCAGGTGGGTCAACACGGTCAAGAAGAAGGGACTGTATAGATCTAGGCTAGTCGTGCGGGATTATGCCTCTATGGGAGGCACCACCTTGAGTGAGGGAATCTACTCTCCTACTACTTCATTGGAGGGTCTGAGATTGCTTCTGTCAATGCTCTGCCGACGTGGCAGTGTGTTGTCCTGCGATGTCTCGGTAGCGTTCATGCATGCTCCCGTAGCGAGGGCAGAATTCGTAGAGTTGCCGAATAATGTGAGCACCCAGGGGACTGGGGAACGAGTTTTCGTCAAATTGCGTAAAGCGATGAACGGATTGCGCTCTGCTCCATTATCTTGGTATTGCGAGTTGGCTGAATACTTGCGCTCTCAGAACTTTGAAGCAAGTTTGGACCCCACTATATTCCGTCGTCTTACGAGGAAGGGTTTGACGATTGTGTTGTTTTATGTGGATGACTTGCTGATTTATAGTGAAGATGAAGCTGAGGGGCGCCGGTTCTATGAGGAGTTGCGTAAGAGATACAAACTGAAACTTACGGGCGAGTTGATTCAAGATTGCCCCGGGGAAGTCTCGTTTCTCGGTCGGCGGATCTTTCGCCGTAAGAAAGGGGAACGTACGGTGTATTTCGGGCTAGACGAACAGTACCTGAGTTCCTGTTGCGAGGAGTACGGAATCACCAAACCTGCACCAAAGCTCCCTTCCCTTGAACGCCGCTATGCTGAGTTGCTGAAGAAAGGCCAGACTGAGCTGATCAGTCCAGCTGCTCACGAAAGGTACAGAAGGACTCTGGGCCGTTTGGCCTGGGCGGCTCTGTCACGACCAGACCTGCAGTTTGTGTGTGGGTTTCTGGGCCGCCACCAAGCAGCTCCTGACGAGGCTGCCGAGACCTGTATGAGGGATGTCCTTCGTTGGGTCAAGGGTCTTCCGCGCAAGGTCCAGAGGTTTCCGAGCAAAAGGGAGATCTTGGAAGATGATGCGGACCCTGCCTCTGTATCTTGTTTTACGGACGCGAGCTGGAGTCTGAATTCGGTAAGCGGCGGGATCATCACGTGGGAGAACTGTTCCCTGAAAAGCTTCAGCAGGAAACAAACGACTACCGCACTCTCCAGTGCGGAAGCAGAACTCGCTGCACTCACAGAGGTTGCTCGTGAAGGGTTGTACATTGCTTTGCTTGTGGAGACCATCCGCGAGGGTATGCCGAAAGACAGGGAAACCGGTTATTATGTTCTTAAGGGATATTCTGATTCCGAATCGGCGGTTTGTATATCGAAGATGCAGACCCTCCTGAGGAAAGTGAGGCACATCGAACTGCGTGCTGCATTCCTTCAGGAGCTGGTGGCCAGGGGTCGTTTTACCATAGAACACATACCGGGAGTGATAAACCCTGCGGACGCCCTCACGAAGAGCCCCACCAACGAAAGTTTGTCTAGCTTGTACGATGCCTCTGGCCTTGTAGATGAACCGAAGGCCTGGGGGAGTGAGCCTACTGAGGTGCACGTGTCTTTTGAAGAGCCCAATGAAAACGAACGTTTTACTCCGTCTGTTCCGCCTTCCTGGAAAGCCGCTGCTTTGAAGCTAGCTCGTGGTGAAGCTAAGTACGTAGTGGTTGAACTGTGTTGTGAAGAAGGAAGTGCGTTGTCCAAAGCCTGCTCGAAGGTCCCCGAGATCGCCTACTTTGGGGTGACTAAGGAAGTTGATCTTCTGAGCTATAATGGCTTGTGTCTTCTGAGAGAGGTTTTCGGAGTTTTAGCTGAGGGTGAGGTTAAGGTATATGCTCACTTGTCTACTCCGTGCTCTGCTGGGTGTGGTTTAAGGCACCTGAGGTTTAAGAAGGGAGGAAAGGCCCTGGAGAAGTGGAGAGCGGCTCTGGCCGTTCACAAGAGGTCCTGGAAAAGGATCGAGAAGCTGTTGGAGCCTTAATCCCTTCCCCCTAATATTAAAGGGTCGGGCCCCCCCCCCCTTCGCCCTAAATAAAAACTCGAGAATGTTTTTATAATTAGGGGACCCTTGTTATCTCAACTGCCAGAAACACAGGTTCTACAAGTAATTAAATGATGAAAATGATGACGATGAAAATGATGATGACGATTACGGTGATGCTTGTTATGATGAAGATGGCGGTAGTGGTGGTGATGGTAATGATGACGATGATCATGGTCCAGGAAAAGAAGATGATGATGATGTTGTTGTTGATAGTAGCAGCAGCAGTAGTAGTCGGAGAAAAAGCAGTAGTAGTAGTAGTAGTAGTAGTAGTAGTAGTAGTAGTAGTAGTAGTAGTAGTAGTAGTAGTAGTAGTAGTAGTAGTAGTAGTAGTAGTAGTAGTAGTAGTGGTAGCAGTCGCAGCAGTAATTAGCAGCAATCGCAGCGGCAGCAGGAGCAGGAGTAGTAGTGGTATTGTCAATAGCAGGAGTAGAACATCCGCAGCATCGGCGCCAATGGCGTTTGGGCAAAGGGGCATGGGAAAGTGGGAATGGGTGGGTTTTGGTGGGTTTGCGCGGGTTTTCGGCGGGTTTGGTTGTGCTCTTGGCGGTTTTTGGTCATTTCAAATTTCGATTCTGGATGGGGAAAGGGCCCACGGGAACACCGCCAGAATTGGGCCTGCGACCGTGCCCAAATCCCCTAGGGAGGCAGCCGCCCGCCCCCAGAACCATCTGGCCATGGCCTAATGGGTAAACATCTGCCTCCAAAGCCCTCCTCGGGAAGGTCGTGGGCTCAATCCCCGGGGGTGTCATTTGGGCCCTTTCCCCACCCGGAATCGAGATTTTGGGGTGACCTGAAGCTCTGGGCTCTCTGGAGACTTAAGAAACGCTATTATAAGGGCTGCAAATCACACCAAATCCGTGCAAATCCGTGCAAATATACACGGAATCCGTGCAAATACACACTAAATCTGTAAACACGCATTAAAAAAGAAGGCTTCAACAAAGGCTTAGGTAATAAAGCTTTGAATGCGGCTCAATTGAGCAGTTGCTGAGTCATGCAATTGTAATCCTTTGGAAGCATCGTACCCATCCACGTGCTGGTGATGTGACGGTTATGATTAGGAAACGTTCTTTTCCATGCTAGTAAGATTCGTATCTGAGTTTCATCATGAATTGTTGTTCCGACAGTCTGACGGCAGTACTTTGCTTAATATGATGATGAGGAGGATGATGAGGAGGAGGATGAGGATGAGGATGCTTATAATGATAATGATGATGTCGATGTCGAAGGTTTGGAGGACTACTACTACTGCTGCTGCTGCTGCTACTAGTACTACTACTACTGATCCTGCTGCTACTACTACTACTACTTGTACTATTCCTTGTACTACGATGACAACGACTACTTCTACCATTCTACCACCACCACTACCACCAATTACCACTGCCACTAATTACCACTGCTGCTGCTGCTGTTCTTGTTGTCACTACAACAACCACTACTACTACTACTACTACTACCACTGCGATGACTACGACTAATTACTGTTACTTCTCACTAAATCTACTCCTCCTATTACGACGACAACTACGAACTGCTACCACTCCCACAACAATGAGCGAGCGTGCATTGACCGGATGGAAGATGAGACATGGCTGCAATGCAGTAGTAGTAGCAGTAGTAGTAGTAGTAGTAGTAGTAGTAGTGGTAGCAGTCGCAGCAGTAATTAGCAGCAATCGCAGCGGCAGCAGGAGCTGGAGTAGTAGTGGTATTGTCAATAGCAGGAGTAGAACATCCGCAGCATCAGCACCAATAGCATTTGGGCAAAGGGGAATGGGAAAGTGGGAATGGGTGGGTTTTGGTGGGTTTGCGCGGGTTTTCGGCGGGTTTGGTTTTGGTCATTTCAAATTTCGATTCTGGATGGGGAAAGGGCCCACGGGGACACCGCCAGAATTGGGCCTGCGACCGTGCCCAAATTCCCTACTGAGGCAGCCGCCCGCCACCAAAACTATCTGGCCATGGCCTAATGGGTAAACGTCTGCCTCCAAAGCCCTCCTCGGGAAGGTCGTGGGATCCAAATCCGTGCAAATGCACACTAAAACCGTGCAAATGCACATTAAATCCGTGCAAAGACATACGAAATTCGTGCTAATACACACGAAATGCGTGCAAGTACACACGAAATGCGTGCAAAGGCTTAGCTAATAAAGCTTTGAATGCGGCTCAATTGAGCAGTTGCTGAGTCATGCAATTGTAATCCTTTGGAAGCATCGTACCCATCCACGTGCTGGTGATGTGACGGTTATGATTAGGAAACGTTCTTTTCCATGCTAGTAAGATTCGTATCTGAGTTTCATCATGAACTGTTGTTCCGACAATCTGACGGCAGTACTTTGCTTAATGTGATGATGATGAGGAGGATGATGAGGAGGATGAGGATGAGGATGAGGATGCTTATAATGATGATGATGATGTCGATGTCGAAGGTTTGGAGTAGCCATTGCAGCCATCTCATCTTCCATCCGGTCAATGCACGCTCGCTCATTGTTGCGGTAGTGGTAGCAGTTAGCAGTTGTCGTCGTAATAGGAGGAGTGGTTGTTGTTGTAGTGATAACAAGAATAGCAGCAGCAGCAGCAGCAGCAGCAGGAGCAGCAGTGGTAATTAGTGGCAGTGGTAATTGGTGGTGGTGGTGGTGGTGGTGGTGGTAGAAGTAGTCGTCGTCATCGTAGTACAAGGAATAGTACAAGTAGTAGTAGTAGCAGCAGGATCAGTAGTAGTACTAGTAGCAGCAGCAGCAGCAGCAGCAGGAGTAGTAGTAGTAGTAGTAGTAGTAGTAGTAGTAGTCGTCGGAGAAATAGCAGTAGTAGTAGTGGTAGCAGTCGCAGCAGTAGCAGCAATCGCAGCGGCAGCAGGAGCAGGAGTAGTAGTGGTATTGTCACTAACAGGAGTAGAACATCCACAGCATCAGCACCAATAGCATTTGGGCAAAGGGGCATGGGAAAGTGGGAATGGGTGGGTTTTGGTGGGTTTGCGCGGTTTTCGGCGGGTTTGGTTGTGCTCTTGGCGGTTTTTGGTCAATTCAAATTTCGATTCTGGATGGGGAAAGGGCCCACGGGGACACCGCCAGAATTGGGCTTGCGACCGTGGCCAAACCCCCTAAGGAGGCAGCCGCCCGCCCCCAGAACTATCTGGCCATGGCCTAATGGGTAAACGTTTGCCTCCAAAGCCCTCCTCGGGAAGGTCGTGGGCTCAATCCCCGGGGGTGTCATTTGGGCCCTTTCCCCGCCCGGAATCGAGATTTTGGGGTGAACTGAAGCTCTGGGCTCTCTGGAGACTTAAGAAACGCTATTATAAGGGCTGCAAATCACACCAAATCCGTGCAAATGCACACTAAAACCGTGCAAATGCACACTAAATCCGTGCAAAGACATACGAAATTCGTGCTAATACACACGAAATGCGTGCAAATACACACCAAATCCATGCAAATACACACTAAATCCGTGCAAATACACGCCGAATCCATGCAAACACACACTAAATCCGTGTAAAGACACACACTAAATCCCTCTAACTACACACCAGGTACACAGTAAATGCGTGCAAATACACACGGAATCTGTGCAAATACACACACTAAATCCCTGTAATTAGACACCAAATACTGCGTGCAAATACTCACGATCCGTGCAAACACACGCTAAATGCGTATAAATACATGCAAATACACACTAAATTCGTGCAACTACACAGGACGTGAGTGCAAATACGCACCAAATCCGTGCAAATACACACGGAATCCGTGCAAATACATCTAAATCCGTGAATCCGTGCAAATACATACTAAATCCGTGCAAATACACACTGAATCCGTGCAAATACACACTAAATCCGTGCAAATACACAAATCCGTGCAAATACACACTAAATCTAAATACGCATTAAAAAAATAGGCTTCAATAAAGGCTTGGCTAATAAAGCTTTTCATGCGGCTCAATTGAGCAGTTGCTGAGTCATGCAATTATAATTCTTCCCCCTAAACCCTCAATCTATAGACCCTAAACCTTCCCCCTAATTCTAATTAGGGTTTAAAGGGCGGTGCTACTTCCGGGTGGATCGGGGGAAAAGTGTTTTTATAATTAGGGGTCCCTTTAGTAAAAGGGGGAAGGGATTACGTGGGCTCCCCGAACCTTCTGCTTTCTCACGAGTGGCCTGAGAGGTCAGGACTGTGGGATGAGACTGTGTTTAAGAGGGTTTCTAAGAAGCTTCGTTTGGATCAGGGTTGCCTTGTGGATCGTTGTTGCTTTGAAAAGGGTGACCAACGACCTTGGAAAAGATGGTGGTTTGTGTCTAACCGCACAGAGTTTGTGTGGGGACTTTCGTCTCAGTGCTCTGAGGGACACGGTCACTACTACCTTCCTCTTCCTGAGTCAGGTGTGTATCCAGAGGGTTTAGGATTCGCTCTCCTGAAGAACGCGAAGAAGACTTTTGAGGAGAAGTGAAGAGGACTCTCGGGCATGAGGGGGTGTGAAAAGTTTGCTCCTGGCTCAAGGCTGTGAGTGCTCAAACCTGCAGTGCCGTCGTGGCCGCCCAGCCTCGAGTCCGTAGCTAGTGCTTTGGCTCCGTAACAGGCTCAAACCCAACCATTGCTTTTCCTGCCCCTGTGGGCTCGGCGCGTGGGAGGGGTAGTGGCAGTTCCGACCGACGGTCGAGGGCAGTAGTTTAGCGCAATAGCACATCCTTGCCGTCCTTGCACTACTCCTGTTGTACACTTCACCAGGTTCTTGGTCGCTGGAAGTTTTGCTTGGACGAAGACAGTTGTCGAGGTGCCCTGACCTTGCCTTCGTGCTGCACCTTCGGCTCCTCGCCTTTGTGGCTGAGGCACTAGTCCGTTTTTCCTCCCTTCACTGTGGTGGACGGTGTCTTCAAAGGTGAGGTTCCTCTTGAGCTGGTTGAACTGGTCTTCTCCCGCCCCAGACGCAGGGCCCCTTTGTGGATCTGACCGTGGAGAGCGGCAGATTTGCCTTCGCAAGCTGTGCCGGGAGCACCAGTGTTCTTAGGGCAACCACTTTTTAGTCGTAAGCGTCCCTCGAGGTGCTACAGGCTCTCCTTCGGGTTGCCTCGGGACGAGACAGTGGTTCCTCCCAGTCTCCTGCAGTACCATACTGCAAGCCCCTTCCCTCCCTCGCCTACTGGGTTGAGGTGGCGTTGCGCTGCCTCCCGCCGTTGGGGTTTAGGATAGGTTAGGGAGGATTCTTTCTCGCTTGGCGCCTCCGTGCCGCCGGGCTCCCACTCAGCTTTTCTGGCCTGTGATGCAGTGTCGTCTCTCCCCTGGCGTAACTCTCGCAGCTTTTGCGACACTTCGCCTATACTGCTGGCCTGGAGCTGTTTTGGCTTTTGTTGCTTTAGGCAAAATTTGCTCGCTTTTGCCTGTTTTGCGGAGAAGGTCCCGCTGCAACTCAAGGGGTTCCTTTGTTATTCACTTCGTTTGGTGCCAGTCGTGCGTCGCGTGTTATGGCCTTCACTTGAGCATGGGCGCCAAGGCCAGGACCCTCACTCAGCCTGCTTTTGCCCGGCGGGATTCGGGTGCGAGCTCTGTATACCCCGCCGCACAAGGTTTTATCCTTGCACGCCTGAGTTTGGTGTTGGCAGTCATACTGTTCTCCGTGGGCTGAGCAGTCCCTGGCTTTCCTCCCTGCAGCACCTTTGGCTTCCTGGCCCCGTTCTTTTTGTTTACCTGCCTTGGGTTTTGGGTTGCAGGCCCTGTTCCTCCCTCCTGGGTTTCTCAGGGGCAGGTCTCTTTTCTGCCCGTCCTCTTCCATTGCGGCTGAGTGGCACAGCGTTGTTCCCTGCGCTTGAGAATTGAAGGGAAAGCGTCGTTCCCTGCGCCTCGTTGAGGGGAATGCGTGGGCCCCGCGCTTAAGTCCAAATTGAGGGGCTGCAGCTCTGTTGCTGTGGCTGCAGATGGGCAGTTGGCAGCTCGTCTCGGCTTGCTTGCGCTTGCAGATGAGCCTTCAGGTTTGGTTGTTTTCTTTAGGCCCTTTTGACCCTTCCGTTTCCTCCCTCGGGCCAAGGGAGTCGCGCACCTTCGGTCTCTTTTCGGCCAGCAATGCCCACTCAACCTGCCTGTGTGCTTGGTGGACCGTGGTGTTGTGCAGGCCAGTGGCAGTGTAGCTGAGGTTGCCCCTGTCCTTCGCCCCTGGGCCCAGCCCTCCTCGCTTCTGGCTAAGGTTCACCTCGTACTTTCTCTTCTCCCCGCCGTTCTCTTTCCTAAGGGCGTTTGGGTGCGATTGGTGGGGTTTAGGATACTCCTCTTTACGAGCCCCTGGAGGTTCCTCTCCAGCCGCTCCCTCAGGGTCCCCTCTCTTGAGGTTGGCTTCGCCCAGGCTAAGGGCAGCTGCTCTGGCTCCTCACCTCTGGGTTGAGGCTCCTCACCTTCCTGGTTGAGGTTCGTCACTTTCTGAGGCTTTCGAGCCGGGGCACAAAGTTTTCACCCCCTCTGAGGCTACAAAAGCCAGGACCCCGTTTTTACCTTGGGACTTGCCGAAGGCATCCCAAAGGTGGTACTGAAACCCTGTACAGAGGTAGGGCCTCCGCCCCTCGCCTTACTGGCCGAGGTTGCCGTAGCCCTTCACCCAATAGGGGTCTGAGGTACTCACCCTTCTGCATGGAATTCACGTGTTGAGACCTCGTCTACGACGGCCTCCGCGCTCGGCGAATGAAAAGTTTGCTCCAATGGGAGCCCCAGGTAAAGGTAAAAGGGATCCGCCGCCTGATGGCCATGTCCGGCGGCCGTCCAAGAAAGACCGGGACAGGCTCAAGGCCTTAGGCCTCTGGAACCCTGGCGGCAAGGCCAAAGGCAAGGGTGAGCCCGCCAAAGGCCAGGGCAAAGCCAGAGAGCCTGACCCACCGCGATATCGGGGGGAGTGGGGCCGTGAGCACGACCCACCGCAGCACCGGGGGTACAGGGACAGGGAGCCCGACCCACCGCACCACCGGGGGTACAGGGACAGAGAGCCCGACCCACCGCACCGACGGGGGGACATAGACCGAGAGCCCGACCCACCGCGCAACCGGGGGGAACGAGACAGAGAGCCGGACCCACCGCCCCAACGGGGGGAGGGCAAAGGCCAGGGCAGCGAGAGCGAGCCTGACCCACCGCAAAACCGGGGGAAGGGTGCCAACAGGGAGCCACACCTGTCACCCCAGTCCTCGCCTAACCAAGGGAGTGAAAGCGGCACAGGGCGGAGCCGCACGCCACCGGCTAGGCAGGAACGTGGCGACGGCACAAGCCCGCCGCCACAACGGAGGGAGCTTGGGCGTGCGTATAACTACCACTGCTTCTTGTGCGGGTTCTACAACAGGGACCCTGTGGCAATGGCCGCCCACCTGGGAAGCTGGAGCCACTTGAGGCAAGTTGAAGCCCTCAGGTCTCTAGCAAGGTCCCAGGAATAGGAACTCCTCAGCCTCAAAGACCCGAAGTCCTGGGGGCTGAGGGGCCAAGGGAGGTGAACACCTTAGGCCACGGCCGGCTTCCTAGACCTCACCGGGGAACGGGAGGCACAGGGCCAAATCCTGAGGCTGCTTCAACCGCGCCAGCAAAAGCCTGGGAGGAGGGCTAGACTAGGTCCGAAGTAGCTCCTCCGGCAACCTCCCAACGGAGATTGGGAGGAACGGGGGATAGGAGTAGGCCTAGCGGAGGACGCCTTAAACAAGGCTGCCCTCCTCCTTTTGCTGTCAGAGTACAGCCCAGACCGAACTTGCCGCTCCGGCGGCCGCGACTCAGAGCGCAAGACCGTGAAAAGTTTGCTCCAATTGGCTATGTCCTCACAAAAAAAAGATAAGGGTTTCCCTTGGGTTTTTGATAGGTGCCTCAACTCCCAGCCTTCGCCCCAGGATGCTAAGCCCTCGATCGTTTCCCAGGGCAAGTTTGATAAGCCCAAAGGCGGGTCCAAGCCCAGCAGTCAGCCCAAACCCAACAAAAAACAACGCCTTAAGGAGGCTCTCGCCAACCCGGACCCTGGGCTGGGTCATGTTTGGAAGGATTGTGAGGCCAAAGCCAGCAACAACTTTGCGATCCAGTGCACCGTTTGCCAGCTTTATGTGGAGCAGTGTAACCCTCCTGAGGTTTTTGATCGCAAAATGTCCAATCCTTGTCGCGACAGAGCTGCCCCGGTTCCCGCCTGCTGGGGCATACATGGTAGTCATGACATGGTTAATAAGGGTTCTTTCTTTATGTGCTCCAAGTGTCTTGCCATGGTTAAACTTGGTGCCACCTCGTCGTCGTCGGTCTTGAAGTCCACTTGCAAAGGGCTCGGGCGTAAACTTAACGCCCAAACGAGAGTGCGTTCCATGGCCCAGGTTGAAGCTGATACGAGCCGGTCCATTGAGGAATCCTTTGAGGCCAAAGAGTCAATCCCTGCGGAGGTTGTGCAGCAAGGCGGTGGCAGTTCTTTTTCCCCTTGCTCTGCCCAACCTAAGCCCAAACCTAAGGGCAAGCCCAAAGCCAAGTCTAAGGACACCTCCAAACAGACCCGGTTGTCGTTTCGGTGAGCTTCTTTCTCGGGCTGTTTCGAGGGTTGGGCTAGGGTTTAAAAAAAAAAAGCAACCTCAAACATGTCTTGGTGGAAGCTGGAGTGCGCTTGCTGGCTGCACCCGTGTCGTTGGCGGTCCACGGTGGTCATGCGGCTGTTGGCTGCAACACCGCTCGCCGTGGCTTTCATCTGATGTATGCTACCTTTCCGCATGTTAATTTGCTGCCCTACAGGTCACATGCTCGGTGTGCGCTGTTGGCTGCACCCGCCTGTAATGCCTTAGGGTTAAGGGTTTTTAGGCTAGTCCCGCCGGTTGTTGGGTTGTGATTGCATGCTTCCTTGCCTGGTTGATGAATATGCATTACCCGACTTCGGGCCTTAGCAACAGAACAACTGTGATGTTTTGTAATGGCCGTTGGTAACATCAGGCCACACCATGGTGGCGAAGCCCAAAAGCTCAGGCTAATCCAAACCTACGCCAACACAAGCCAAGTTGTCCTTTACGTGAGCACCGTGGTTGAGATGTGCCGCTCTTGCGCCTTGCTGGCTGCATTAGCGCTGCCTTCCACTTGAGCCTGCTAGGTGCTTGGTTTGCAATAAGATTAGGTGTAAGTGTAACTCTTGTTACGTGGTCACGTGTATGTGGCCTTGGCCATTGCAGCTGCTGCCTGTGCTGGCACTGTCCTTGCATGCGCTCCCATGGTGAGCAGCAGTCGGGTATCACCCGGTGGTTTGATGAATATGTGCACTTCTTCCTAAGGCCACCCTCAATGCCTTCAGCTGCTACCTGTGCTGGGCAAGGTTCTGGTTTTCTGGTTCGAAACTTGTCAAAAACTACGCTGGAAACTCACAAGTGATGGCGTGGGCACTTGGCGTGTTCATGCGATCACTTGTTGGCGCTGTGTACAGTCGGCGGTAGTTTGTTAGGTGTAGAAAGTGTACAAAGGCTGCTGCTGCTGGTTTTCGGCGAACTCTCTTACAGAAGTTGCCATTCTGGCAACACCAGGGCCTCAAGCTGCACAGCTCTGCTCGTATGCAGGGCTCCTTGACCTCAGGCACACCAGTCACGTGTCACACTGGTGCTGGCGTCCTTGTAAGGATTGAAATTGCGAGGTGGCTTGCCGTGCATGCCCGTTGAATTTGTCGGCTCCCACCCGCCTGCTTCGTGGTCCAGCTAGCTCACGCGTGCAACAGCAAGACTCTATGGCCTGTGGGCAATAGAGTTTTGCTTCCGTAGCTAGGCTGTCAGATCCGTAGCTCTGCTAGTTCTTTCTTGTACTGTTAGGCCTT
This sequence comes from Symbiodinium sp. CCMP2592, assembly GCA_905221615.1. Classification (NCBI taxonomy): domain Eukaryota; class Dinophyceae; order Suessiales; family Symbiodiniaceae; genus Symbiodinium; species Symbiodinium sp. CCMP2592. Next base: position 246,759 of record CAJNDT010006047.1, read on the forward strand.
GGAGCCGCGTGTATTTTACGACGCTCGGAAAGAAAAGTTTGCTCCTTTTAGGTGTGCCCTTGAGTACCGACATGCTTGTTTTGCGCATGAGAAAGGGTTTCATCCTTTTTGCCTTGAACTGTTTTGTTTTGGAAGCTTGAACAGGCATTTGCATGGCGAACACATGTTTTAGCATGTTTGCACTTGTCTTGAAGACCGTGATGAGCGCTTACAGCACTAGAGATGCTTTTTGGGCATCCTTGAAGAAGTGCGTGTTGCTCTGACTGCACTGTTGCTGTTTTCCGCCGACCCTCGCTTCGCTCGTGCCGGTGGGAACAGGCCAAGGGACAGAGTGGCTGTGCACTGCTGTTTGAGTGAGTACAGAAGTCCTGAGAAGTGTTAGGACAGTTGCATGTCATTCCTCCTTTGTTTAGCAAAGTTGAGACGGAATTTGCTGCGCGAGACTCCGCAAGAGACCTTGCTGAACACTTCGGTGTCTGGCTCAAGCGTGGAGTGAAAAGAGACTTGCTCTGCGTTTTTCACAGGCTCACGCCAGCGGCTATTGCGGTGGACTTCCTCCACCAGTCGGAGTCCCATAGCGAGGCGATGTTGTGCTATCTCAATCGTCTGTCGCTGTCGGTGCAATACTGGCGCCGGCCAATACCACTATGCAAGCTGAAGGCTTGGCCCCCATCAATGGGTTTGCCTGAATCTAGCCCTGGTCGCCTCCACCAGGCTGCTGGCTGACCTTTATCTACTAATCACGGCCGTTCGTTACCCTCAATCCATCAGTATGCACAGGGTTTCCGATACCACTCCGTGCCCGATCACCATTGGTGTCGGGGTGAGGGCACACTCGGTCACCTATGCTGGTGATGCCTGAATAAGGAATGAAGTATTTCATCCCTTGTCGGGTGACCCGACATCCTCGTAGCTCCTGCAGATCCTCATCGAGGCTGACTCCAACCTCTTCCTCAATGCCAAAGAGGCACTCGAACAACTCTCGACACACGGTTATGGTGGCTCCCGTCGGCGGCTCAGCGCCCTGATAGCCGTCATGCCGGTGTCCTAAGCTAGTCCACCGGATAGTGTGAAGCGGCCCCTGCGGTGTAGACTGAACCAAACCTCTCAGTGCCGCGGCAAGGCGTCCCGGGGAAACAGGCTGCGGGGCTAGTTGGGCGACGCCGCGGATGCCGACTGGCTTGGCAATGAGTCGTGCCAGGGTGCGTAGACCTCGCCTTTACCGCCACCCGCGGGTTGGCGTGGGTCCCCGGTGCGGATAACGAGCTGGCCGGCAGTGTTCGCAAGGATGGCCGTCGAGGCGGGCTGTCCCTCCTGTTGCCCCTCGTCAATAACAATGACATGTGCGCTGGCAAGGTAGGTTTTCACCTCGCTATAGGAGGCATAACGAAGTTGCAGCGCGGCAGAACCCTGTGTGAGCAGCAACATGTGAGCACTGCCAACTGAGGGGGATGTGAGACGGGCGTTGCGCCCCGTGGATCCTAGCTGGTCGTGGCAATCTCTCCTTAGCCTGCCGCTTTGTGTTCAGCAGCATCGGTGAAAGGCACATGATCAAAGGATGGGTCGATTATTTCGGCATCGCCAGACATCCTACGCACAACGACAAGCGGGTGCAGCCACTTGCGGCTGCGCGCATGCACGCGAGGCTTGAAGGCTCTTTGCTGGTGGCACCTGCGGTCATTTCCGCCCTTGGAGGAAGCACAGCCCTTTTGGTTGTTGTCTTTGACAAAGTTGGCGGCCACCATAGAGCTCAGGTCCACCTGTGGGGAGCTGAGCCAACATAGACAGGCAGGCTGGGCAGACTACAGGAATCTACGTTCTTTTACCCCCTCTTTGACACCACAAACTCTCATGCGGTGACGCTAGACATGGACGATGAGAGTCCTGGCTTCAAGGTGTATTGTCTGCGGGGTTGACAGGGCAAAGGAGTCCGCCCACCAACACGGTTATACGCCGCCTTTGCCGATCTTCATGTCCCAGCGTACTAGGTCGTATGCCAATCCCGCAGGGTGCCACGGAGCAAACAGTGGACTCTCATTACATGCTGTGGGCTGTGGCGTCGCTTCCTAGCAGCCACTATTTGGACTCACATTGCGACGGACCACACCACACAAGATCTTATGGGCTACCTCCGGGTCGTAGCGGATTACGCTCAGTCATCGTTTCTGTTCAGTGATGCAGGCACTCTTTCCTGTGGTCTGGCGACTGCGAAACGATGAGAGCGGGCATGCTGTCTTGCAGCCTCCCGTAAGCGCGGCAGCGGGAGTGCGAGAGGATCCCAGATTCGTCGATGAGCTGTACAGTGTCGGATGCCCGCGCGTCTTCAGTATAACGGATTGGCAAGCTGATCTGACTAGACTGATCCAAGCTCTGACACGGACCCCATCTACCATCGCCCGGCCTTGCCACCACAGATGATCCTTCTGCGCAAACAGTACAAAGAGCATTCTCACTGAGTGGCGGCGTAAGGTGGGGCCCCCCCTCCAGCGCCAAACATGGCTGCGGACGAACATCTCGTTCATTTGCGGCACATTCTACCGTCACAGGACGATTGCACGCCTGCGGCTATTACTGTCGGACTTAGCCCTGAGCCATGACCCTGGACTGGCCATATCTTTGCCCTTGCGAGACCCACCAGTGGGAAGCTTGGCGAGATGGACTCTGAACACAAGCTAGCTGCGGGACTCGAGCCGCGGGAATCACTCCTCCTTTGTGGACGGGGCATTGTGTCTCTGCATCTGACATCCGAGTGGCCGGACTGCAAGCACGGAGTAGAGTCGTGTTAGAGGGCTGCCAGCATGTCTGGCTTGCACTGGCCCTTCGTTGCATTCGAGGAAAACTGCTGGGCCAGCTCTACCACTTTTCGTGGTTGTGCTGCCCAAGGCAAGTCCGTGCTTCCGTTTAGAGGTTTCACTTTCTCTTGTCAGGTTTTGCCTGCGCACCTTGATCATCACTGGCGTTGCCCACAGTAGGGCAGTTTGACAGGCTGCCCATGTGCGTGCTTACGGGCGTCTCTCTCATTGCTTGATGATGCCAAGCATGGGCAGCATCATGGCGCATCAAACCGGCTGCCAGGTTCACTGGTGACGACAAATACGCTATGGCATAGTCTACGCCCAGCTCTGCATTGCATGGGCCTTGGAATGCCCAAAGAGTCCATCGATCTCAGAGAACTGGCCTTACCACACGTTCAGTGCCCTTGCCAGACCCGATTGGGAAGCGGGAAGCTGGGCGCGATAGAGCCTCGAATGCAGGGTAATCGAGGACCAGCTCTGCGGAGCCAGTTCGTGCAGTGTCTGGATCTGGGAAGATAAGTACTGCGATTACCATCCTGGGCGGCGGGATAACCGGTACGGCCGAGCTCCGCGACTTGAGACGCAGACTATGCAGCTGCCACCGGCGTCATTGCTGCAAAAAGTTGAATCTGCGGGTGGCAGCGATCGTGTCCGCCTGCTAGGGCCCTGCGCCTGCATCGGGCTCGACATCTTTTCAACTGTGCAGCTGGGCTCATCATATGTGCCTTGCCCTTCCGTAAGGTTGTAGATACCTGGCCATGGCGGATTTATCAGAGAACACTCTCTTACGTGTCGCCACCTATGTCTCTGTTCAACCCCTCTCGCTGCTCTACTGCGCTCCGCCGAATGTCGCTACGCGGCAGCTATTGAGTGCTGTGGGCTCGCGAGAGTGCAAAACGGCCGGTCTTGCCTTTCGGCAACAGCTGACGGCATACCAACGGTCGGTAGCCGCATACCTGGATCGGTGTGTGTTTGTGTGTTGGCAAATAGAGCGCAGACTCCAACTATGGGTTCGGCTTGGCTTCCAAGTCGGCGCCATTATTATCCAAGTTGATCTCGAGGCATTGATGACGCTCGCCGCGGTCTCCCGCCATACCTGTCGAGCGGTCGTTGGACTATACGAGGGCACTGACTTTCCGCGTGCGTCGGCCATCCATGATGCAGTGGATGGTATACAGCCGTGGACCTTGGGTTGGCCTAACTTGCGCACTACGCCTTCTTTCAACTTGGAACCGATGCAAGCACTCCCCATAACGCGCTTGCGGTCTCCGATACCTTATTGAATTGAGATGTGGAGGAGTTGCACTCTTGTGGTGCTCCTTCTCTATTTGCCCTTGCGAGACCCTGTGAGGGAAGCTGGGCACTGACATCCCAGGATACAGCGGCCTGTTTGTGACGGGCTGCTCTACGACACTGGCTCTCTGAATGAGTGATTCGCCCTTGCGAGACCCATTGGAAGGGAAGCTGGGCACATGGCAACTCACCTTTTGCTCTTGTGTTGCGAACTGCCGCCAACTTGACAATTTTGATGATGGTGGCCATTGCGCGACCCATGTCTTACGGGGAGCAGGGCCAGTGATCCGAGGGCCAGTGTATATATCAGAGCTGAACGATTTCGCCGACCAAGTCTGTATGTCGCAGCTCCTGTTTCACCTAGCATTTTTGTACAGCTTATTCATTTCTTGTTAGTTGCTCTCTTTCTTACAGGGACCGAGTGCTGCAGCGTGTAGTCGACGAGGCCCGCATACGCCAAAAAAATACCGGCATCGCTGAATTGAATTGTGGTCAGGTCATAGGTGGATTCCACGAGCGCTCGCAGCCTATACCGAAACCTCAGATAGGCCATAAGCTCTTGTGTGGTGTGGTCAGTGGCAACATGAGCCAAATAATAACTGCTCGGAAGTGAGGCTACCGCCCACATCGTTCCGTGTGCATCAATAGTTTGTTCTGTGGAGTCAGGCGAGACTCTCATGCGCCCCTTGACACTGCAAGCGTGCGGTTCGGCAAAGGCTGCGTACAGCCGAGATGGGGGGCGCACGCCCCGCCCTTGCCAATTCCGCAAGCCGTACAATTGAAGACGCTGACCATCATCGTCGACATTTAACGTAACGGCAAAGGGGTCGGTGGCATCAGTCAGGGAAGACCCGCATGCGCTCTTTGGCACTGGGGGGCGTGCGGCTCGGCAAAGGCTGCATACAGCCGAGATGGAGGGCGCACGTCCCATCCTTGCCAACCGTACAATCAAAGGCGCTGACCTTCATCGTCCACATCTAACGTAACTCAAAATGGCCAGGAACACCTATCAGGCTGAGAGACTGGAAACGATCAATGGGGTGGCCTTCAATTTGGGTCCTGTCAGCTCTGCACGCCTGCTTACGGAAGTCTCTTTATCACCGCAGTGCGATATCCCAAGCAGTACAGTGGCAGTTGACCCCTGGTGAAACCCCGTGGAAGCCACGGCCCTTTTGGTCGTTGTCTTTGATTAAATTGATGATCTCCACCAAGCTCGACTGCATCTACAAGGCTCTCTGCAAGCGTTGACCGGCCGACATGGCCGTCCCCAGAAGTCCACGTACTTCTATCCTCTTTTCAACACCACCGATCCTTTCGCCTAGCCCCGATTGCAGCTAGGTTGGCCATATACGTGAGAGTTCCACATGGTCCGAAGTGCTCCGCAGGCGCTACAGCGGCCGCAATGTCGCCCTCGGCCACGCCATGGCAAGGCAAGCACGGTCGGCCTCGCACTCGCAGCAAAGCTGCGTAAAGGACCTGACAGATCCGTGTCTCAATCGGCATACAGGGTGGTCCATTGTCCATTGTCTCTGCGGGGAGGCGGACTTCGTTCTTCCTATAGGGCGAGCCAGACCTGGGTAGCAGTGACGACCAGCCGGCGATCGAGCTCCGCGATGAATGGGCGAGATGGCTCTTCCTGTCGTCCACGCCGCACGTGCGGAGCTGCCTATTTAGGCACGTCCCTGCCGAGAGGGCCTGTGATGTGCGTTTCGGAGACCGGAGGCGATGATAACAACGAGCTCCAGGTCAAGCTGCGCAATAGTGGTGCGTATTTGAACGCCAAGTCGCGCCGCCACTTGGAAATCGTTCGATGCTTGGAAACTGTGGACATTGAGCGTCGCTAAGTAGGCAGTGACCTGGCCGTGATATTCCGCATATGGCTGTCTGAGCACAGCAGCTCCGCTCTTGCGATCCAATGGCACAATAAAGTATCTGTCGGGTGGCAGCAGACGGCAGGGCTCCGAAGAGCACCGATAATGTTCAGCAAGCTCCCAGAGAACCCGGCGAAAGCAGGCGGGGTCATCCATATGATTGTCGTGGAGAGTATAGAGGAACGTCCAAGTTGCACTGTGTTGTAGTTGTTGGTGTGAGATTGCTTGTGGAAATTGGGGACTAGCCTGAAGCCGAAGAACTCGTAACCGAGGCCACTCGCCAGTCCTCCCAAGGCCACGAATTGCCTGGCAGCAGCAATCCATTTTGTCCGAGAGTATGTGGTGGGTTGTTTCTGGGGAGGTCCATGGGAATCGGCGAAATTCCGCCTAATGATCTCCGCATGCCGGCCCTTCACGGTATGACTTCCCAGCAAGTAGAATCGTTCGGGGAGTACATGGTGATCCGCTTGGGTCCAGGCAGCCAAACCGCCAGCGCTGTACGAAGGTCGTAACCATCTTGACGCGTCCATTGTCGAACCCTGGCCAAAGCACTGGACAGTAGGCCGGCAGGCTGCAAACTAAGTTCCGCCGCCGGTTTGAGACCCAGGGCCTCCTCAGAGAGCGGGAGGTATATACGAAAGCGTCCCTGATAAATCGCTGGGTGAGTGAAGATGTCCGGGTTCACACAGGGATGGTGAAGCGCAACCACGCCATTCTCCCATTTATGTCGTACCCGAGCCCCTATTTGCAATTGCAGCGGACAGATTCCGCCGAGAATGTGGCTGCGAGCCGTACCCCGAGCTGACCCTGACGACCTTCTTCTGCGGCCTGCTCGTCACTGTCTCGGAGTCTCGGAAGGCTCCAATCACCTCCAAGTGCGGATAGTCCTGTGGCTGATCGACTAGGCGCACCACAAGCAGCAGTACCTGCCCGGGCCACCAAGGGCCATGACGATGAAGCTACCATCCCTAGCCATGGTGGTGTCCAACGTGGCCTGATCGGCATGCTGCCACTGAGCAACAATCTCATCCATTAATAACCACCACCACGCTTGAGGTCGTGCGAGCTCACGCCAACACAAGTCATAGGCCTTATCCTCAGGTAAGTGTTGCAGAAGTTTGTGTGCAATGGCGAAGCATGAGAGCGCGGTCCGCAAAATCGACGACTCTAGCTCCGAAGTTCTGAGGACTGACCTTGACTTCGCAAGCCGGCAAGGAGAGGGGCAGTGAGAGAAGTGCAAGGCAGTTCGGCTGGGAAGCAATTGGAGGAGTGCATGCCGGCCTCTGGATAGAGAGTTGCGGAGGATGTCGTGTTGCTTCTCAAAGTCCTTCTCGTCTTCAGGCGGACGCAGTTGCTGGCAACGGCGGCAACCGGGCGACAGCAGGCTGGGCGGGTACCGCGTTCAGCAGTGCATTTACGCGGTCATTCCACGTAGCTCTAGGGGCAGTCGGAGTGGAAGCAGCACAACTTTGGCCACGGAGTCTTGCGGTCAAGTCAGAGTCCTCTTTAGCCGGAGCGCCATCCGCTGGATCGGACTGAGCAAATCCGTCAGGATTGTAGAGGGCGCGAGGAAGGCCCGTGGTTGCCACAGGCGGGAGAAGGGCTACATGCGTGTTCTCCTGCAGTCGTGGATCGGAACACAGCCGGGTAGAGACAAAGCGCTGGAGCCGTCCCAGCAGCGTCCGATTGACGGTGTCCGAGGCAATAGCGTAGAAACAGAATGCGCCTGGCAAGGCCGCAACTGCAATTTCGCCGGTGGACACTCGAACGCGGCACTCGGACGCATACACATCGAATGGAATGTGGTCTCCAAAAGGCCCGGTGGTGCTGGGAGAGGAGGGCGCTGTAGGCCCTCTTGGACGGCTGCAGGCCACTCCCCTTGTCAACCCCTTGTGAGCCCGGAGGCAATGGAGACCGATGCGAGGCGGACTGGTAAGCTCCAGATCCAATAATGGGACGCATGGTGTCAATTACAGGCAGGAAAGGACGCACGGTGGCAGGTTGCCCGTCAGGCCCATTGCGCACGAAGTCCACATCGTGCAGGAGCAGCTGTACAGGGTAATCGGGCATTCCACTGTGAGCGACCAGGACGCAGGCGTCGCAGAGCGGCGGTATGCAATTGACCGACCACCTCTCGTAGAATTCCATAGACGTGGCACTGTCACTACGCGGCAGGAACCGAAGCCCAAGCTGCGCCAGCCCGTATGACTGATAAAGAGCATCCCAACTGATGAGGGTTTTGTGGAGGATGCGATACCCACTTCTGGGAAGCTGGGCCTATCAGGAGCACCATGGTGACCAGACCGACACGGCGCTGTGTTTCGCATGCGGCGACATTATCCACATGATAGGTGAGATCGGACATCTTTGGGAGGATCTGCGCCCCATCAACCTTTGCCGTGTGCCTTGCCAGTGCCGATGTCATCCATCACCTTCTGCGTCTGCACTGGAACGCCATGTCCGTGTAGACAGTCGGACATTGATTCAACGGTACTCGATGCGATGCGCTCTTGTGCGGTGCCCTTGCGATACCCAAGTGCGAAGCTGGGCTGGACTGTTGCGCAATCCTCGATTGGCCCTTGCGATACCCACCCTTGGGAAGCTGGGTCTGGTTGGCCTGCCGGTTTTGCTGAGGCTGGTCTGCCGGTGCGTGGCCTCTCTGTCACATTGCATCTGCTGGGTATCCCTCGCAAAACCCCAGGTCTGGAAAGTAGGATTCTCCAGATGCCTTGGTTGGAGCCGGTCCGCTTGGCTTTCCTCCTTCCTGTCGGATCAAGGATGCTCTGCTTTGGTGCAGCTGTTTGCCGTTCCGGAGAAGTCCAACTGAGTGACAATACTTCTAGAAGGTCGAACGATCCCTGTTGGCTAAGTCTGCAAGTCGCGACCTGCTTCACCCATTAGGATCTTTCTGTACAGTTCTTCATTGTCTTCTTGTTTACACTCACTTCTTACTGGGACCGAGTGCTACAGCCGTAGTCGATGAGGCCCGCCCACGCCAAAAAAAATGAGGGTTTTGTGGAGGATGGCATGAAGTTCCAGAGCTGCACCCTCGGCAGCCACCCGCGCGCGGCACCAGTGTCGGCATTAGCCGGCTGAGGGTGACTCAGACCTAGCCCGTGCTTCAAGGTATCAAAGATTTTGGTGGTCGGCGTCACCACAGTGATCTTTCGCCCAGCCTGCACGGAAAGCGGTGTCCGCACACATTGTAGGCCATAACCAGGAGAACGCACAAAGTAAACCTCGGGCTGATGCATGCCATCAGCTGCAATCCGTTGTTCGCGCCGCGCGGGCGTGTCCGTGGCCAGCTCTCCAATGGTGACTGGGCACGGGGACCGGTCTGTCGCGGGGAGTAAAAGATTGGACTGGGGATAACGGATGGCCGTTATCAACAGATAGAGGTCGGCTAATATGGCAGAATAGGGAACAAAGTGAGTCCTGCCCTGGTACTGCACCCGGCATCTCTTTAAGTCGCAACAATCTTGCACAAGTCCAACCGCCACAGGGGCCTCCACACCAAACAGGCACTCCGCTATGGGCTGGCACACCGTCAGACTGGTGCCCGATGGGGGCTCCGTTCCCTGGAGAGACCCGCCCGGCGAGATGGAATGCACAAGGCCACGGAGGGGGGCCATGAGCCCCGGAGGGTAGGGCTGAGAGGCAAGCTGAGCAAGCCCGCGGATGCCCACCGGTTTGGCAGCAAGGCGTGCCAGAGTATGCAGTTGTACATCGCCTTTGCCACCTCCCGTGGGCTGTCGCGGTGCGTATAACCAGTTGACAACTTGCGTTGGCCAAGATGGCTGCCGAGGACGGCTGTCCCTCTTGTTGCCCTTCATCGATAACAATGACGTGGGCATTCCTGAGAAAGTCCTTCACCTCACTATAGGACGAGCATCTCAATTGGAGCGCACCCGAGCCCTGTGTGAGCAGGAGCATGTGCGCACTTCTGATGGAAGGGGAGGTTAGACGCGTATCGCGCCCGCGAGTGTCCGGTCGGTCCGTAGCAATTTCCCCCAAACCAGCAGCCGCATGCTCGGCTCGGCGGCCTCCGTGAAGGGCACATGATCGAAGGCCGGGTCGATCATTTCTGCATCTCCAGAGACGCGCCGGACCACGACGAGGGGGCGCAACCACTCAGGTGCACGCGAACAACTGCGACTAGCCTGATAGATCCTTTGCGTGTAATTTTACACGTTCGGAAAATTTACACGCCAAAAACGGTATAAATGATTTATACGCCAAATTGGGGTGTAAAAAAATTACACTTTTTTGTGTAAATTCTGGCGTGTAAATTTTGTCCTATTTTGTTCAATGGGCCAAGCTGTGCCGAAAAGGTGTTTTGAAAAACAGGCACTAGGAAGTGCGAGATGTCGAAAAAGTAGTGGATTCCGAATGCCGGGCAGGCCGACGTGGCGATAGATTCGTATAGATTCCGATAGCGAGATTTGCCGACAGAGACAACATGTACAGTTGTGACTCCGAAGGCCGACATGGCTTCTCTTGCTTTCGGTGAAAAAACAAAAGAAAAAAAGAGAAAGAGAGAGCCAGAGAGCGAGAGTATATCCTCTAAACCACAGGAGAGCTCCTGAAATCAGTTCTTGCTTGTGTGACTTGTGCATGATTGTCCGTGAGACAGTATCACCTACCCCCCGCCATACATCACTGCAGGGCCACTGGCCTGCGGCTTGAGGGCAAGTCCCTGCACCATTCCACGGACCCAAGTGCGATGACGGCCACCGAGGTCCGGGAGTCCTTGGCCAGAGTTCGGCGATTCCGCGGGCTATTCCACCGTTTGTCGCTGGCAAACAGTGTGGAGTCACGTGCTAAGCAACCTGCTCAGAGAAATGCCTGGGGAAGCCGCGAGTTCCTTCTCGGCCACTCTTCGCGAGGTCCACAAAGGGGTCATCTCAAAGCAACGGGCTTTCGGGGGCGGCACAACCCGGAAGCACGACCCCTGAGGAAGGTGCACACCCCTCAGGCATGGCGGATCCACCCTGGCCGAGTGGAGGTGAGACTTACACTGGTGTTTGCAAAGACCACGGGGGAGGCCACACATCTAAACAGCATGGCTTGTCTTGTTTTGAAAAAAAGAGAAAGAGACAGCCAGAGAGCGAGAGAGCGAGGTATATATCGGGCAGGGCTATAGGGTTCCCCTGTTCCTTTCTTGGTGTTACACCGAGTTAGGGCAGGGGAACCCTATAGCACTTGGCAGGATGCAGTTTTATTATATGTATCCTAGACCGCAGAGCTCCTGAAATCCATTCTTGCTTGTGTGACTTGTGCATGATTGTCTGAGACAGTATCACCTACCCCCTGCCATACATCACTGCAGGGCCACTGGCCTGCGGCTTGAGGGCAAGTCCCTGCACCACTCCTCGACCGGCAAGTCTGGATGCAGTTCCAGACGGTAGCAGTCGACCTCCTCCAGGAACCGGCTCACGGAGGTCAGCTGCTAGAGGCCAAACAGGCCAAGAAAGCGGTCGTCCACAAGGGGATCATGAAGGAGGAGGAAGCAGACAAGCTTCCGTCCGGGCTTTCGGGGGCGGCAAAACCGGAAGCACACACTCCTGTGACCTTGTGGAAGGAAGGTGCACACCCCTCAGGCATGGCGGATCCACCCTGGCCGAGTGGAGGTGAGACTTATACACTGGTGTTTGCAAAGACCCCGGGGGAGGCCATCTAAAGCCGGAAGGCATTGCGAGTGCACTTGTGATTTTCATGCCGGGCCGTGTGTCTCTTCTCAAGCCCGCCCCAGTCCCTTTCTTGGTGTTACACCGAGTCAGGGCAGGGGTGGGTCTCTCGCACTCAGCAGAGGACATCCTTTTTTGCACTTATCCTGCCGGGCCGTGTGTCTCTTCTCAAGCCCGCCCCTGTCCCTTTCTTGGTGTTACACCGAGTCAGGGCAGGGGTGGGTCTCTCGCACTCAGCAGAGAGGACATCCTTTTCTGCACTTATTACGAACATATAATATGGATGTTTTTTCTGGTTTAGGATATATATATATATATGTATATATGTCGGGTTGTCGATACATATATATATATATATAGGGTGATTGAAAGACGAGCAGAACAAGTTCACAATCCTGTATCGTTGATAGATGCACAGTGTGCTTTGATGTGACCGCCCTGGATGGCCGGCTATGGTGTGGTGGCAGGACTTGCTCGAACAGTGAATGTGCTCCCGGTTTTGGTGATCTTTTCATCTTTGTCTTTGTGTGGCAGGACAGGCAAGCCGAAGATCTGCGGAGCTCCTCGTGGTCCTGGCAAACATTCTCGGTCTTTTCGTGGCAGGACCTCCGAGAGAGAGAGAGAGAGAGAGAGAGAGAGAGAGAGAGAGAGAGAGAGAGACAGAGTTGCTTGTGTGCTCACAAGACCGGATGCCAAAGCATGTTCACACATGTGCCTGTGTGTGTGGCTTCGCGAATCAGCGGCAGCTTTTTTTTGGTGTGCAACCGTCGGACGGGTTGCGAAAGCATGTTATATTGACAGGTTTTCACAGACATGTGACATGTGGTAGCATAAGCAGCTTTACTTTCTTTTTGTGCCCGCCTGTCCCTTTCTTGGTGTTACACCGAGTTAGGGCAGGCATCTATAAGATGGTTAGCGAATGTATGTTATTGTTATATAGCTTAGATGTGTTTTTAATTGTAGATTTTGTTTGTGTGGGCACCTTTTATATATAGATCTAAATTCGTAGCTCCTCGCCATGGAGCCGGCCAGCGGGAGTGTGAAGAAGTTGGACAAGACGGCCCTGGAGGGGCTCGATGCCCGCACCGAGGCACGAAAGTGCCGGAAGATGTTCTGATGGAGGAGCCAGACCCTCCGTCCGACAACGAGACCATGAGCACCGCAAAGCGGTCCAACAGCAAGCCGGAACATGGAAGAGGCCCTCTGCGTGAGGCGAAACAGGCCAAGAAAGCTTTGATCCACAAGGGGGTCATCTCGAAGGAGGAAGCAGACAAGCTGCCCGTCGAGGAGGTTTTGGAGATGGTGAAGAAGTACCGCAAGGGCAGCGGCAACCTGACGGAGGCTGTCTTGGAGCAGCTGGCGGAGAACCAGAAGGAGGACCTCTTCAAGAAATTGTTTGCAGAGTTTCAAGAGAGCCCGGGCATGAACATGCCAACGATCACGGACGAGCAGGTGGAGCAGGCGGACAAGGAACTCACTTCCTTGTTCATGTACCAGAAGTGTCCCTTTTGCGACAAAATTGTGGACGAGTGGCACGTGAAGAATAAGGACCACAAGAGTTACATGAGGGAGCACCTCAGGTCGTCGTACCTCCTCACGGACCCAACAGCGATGACGGCCACCGAGGTGAGGGAGTCCTTCGCGAGAGTTCGGCGATTCGGCGGGGGATTGCACCGTTTGTCGCTGGCAAACAGTGTGGAGTACCGGGGCGATGTGGAGAAGCTTCCGTCCTTGGTGCGGAGCATCCATGCCACCAAGGCGATGCAAATCAAATACGGCACGTCCAAGACCGCGAAAACGCACCTCCTGACAAAGGACCAGGTGGGCTTGTGGGTAAAAAGGAGAACCAATAAAAAATAACGATAAGGTTTATAGAATTTTTTTGAATAGTATAGGAAGAGTGACCACAGAGGGGGTTTGGACACGAGTCCAGGTGGCCAAGTACCATCTGGCCTGGGTGAGCTATGCCCCGACGTCCGGCAAGTACACGAATGCCTCGTACTCCAAGGACCACCTGAAGCTCCACACCGACCTCCAAAGGCCTAAACTTTTTAAACCCTGTAAACCCTCTCTATAACCCCTCTAAAAACCCTATATACCCTCTAAACCCTCTAAACCCTCTAAACCCTAAACCATAAACCATAAACCCTAAACCGCGGCCCTGAGGAACCCGCAGATGGTCTTCGAGAGCCCCGAGCCCGAGAGTAGCTGGTGGCCTGTGGTCCTGCTCCAGAGGCCTGAGGATCCCGAGTTCGAGAACTTGGCGAACATCGCGGGCACCCAGACCATCCTGATCATTTGCTGGTACCAGATCATGGAGGACGGCTTCTGGGTCTGGGTGATGACCGTCGAGGCGATGTGAAGCACTCGTCATTGCCATTTTGAGCTACCACACAAACTCCCCTGTTCCTTTCTTGGTGTTACACCGAGTCAGGGCAGGGGAGGGAGTGTGGGAGCCCCCTGTCCGTTTCTTGGTGTGAGTTGTGTGGATGTTATTTATTACTTATAATGAGCTCCCACACAAACTCCCTTGTTCCTTTCTTGGTGTTACACCGAGTCAGGGCAGGGGAGGGGGTGTGGGAGCAGGGAGGCAGTATCATAGGGGTTGACATATATTTATTACTTATAATGAGCTCCCACACAAACTCCCCTGTTCCTTTCTTGGTGTTACACCGAGTCAGGGCAGGGGAGGGGGTGTGGGAGCAGGGAGGCAGTATCATAGGGGTTGACATATATTTATTACTTATAACTATTTGCCACCAAACACAGAACATGGATAGTCACACCGAGTTATATAAGGCAGGGGAGGCCAGGCACGGCCATCGCACACAGGTGTAGCATCTTCTGCACCCCGAAAAAAGCCTCTGTGTGGCTCGGGCTGCCGTCTTGCTTCTCTGTTTCACCTGTGACTCACGGCCTTGTGCCTTCGCAAAAATCTCTATGCAGGGCGGCAGCTACATGTGTGTTTGATGGACGTGGTGTTGCAAATGTGGTGGTACGGCTGATAACATCGATTTGTTCTTTGTGCTTTTGCTGCCGCAGGAAATCCTTCGATGCCTGTGGGACATCATCTGCAAGCAGCAAGCCTCCGCCAAGGCTCGCGGGCAACTCGAGACATGTGTTTGATGACATTGTAGTGCCCAATGTGGTGGTACGGCTGATAACATCGATTTGTTCTTTGTGCTTTTGCTGCCGCAGGAAATCCTTCGATGCCTGTGGGACATCATGTGCAAGCAGCAAGCCTCCGCCCAGGCTCGGGCAACTCGACATGTGTTTGATGACATTGTAGTGCCCAATGTGGTGGTACGGCTCATAACATCGATTTGTTCTTTGTGCTTTTGCTGCCGCAGGAAATCCTTCGATGCCTGTGGGACATCATCTGCAAGCAGCAAGCCTCCGCCAAGGCTCGGGCAACTCGACATGTGTTTGATGACATTGTAGTGCCCAGGCTGTCAATAGCTCGAGTACAATGGGGGGGAACCCAAAACCCCAAGCTTGACGGGTTTGAAGGGCTTTACAGAGGTGTGGAGATTTGGGCTTGAGAGCTTTCCCTGCCCTAACTCGGTGTAACACCAAGAAAGGGACAGGGGACTGCTATGATACCCCTAAGCCCTAAACCCTAAACCCTAAACCGTAAACCCTCAACCCTAAACCGTAGCCCTAAACCCTCAACCCCTAAACCCTAACCCCTAAACCCTTCCCCTGGTTCAGGGTTAGGGTTTACTCTAGAGCTATATAGCTTTCAGAGCCATCAAGGGTTCAGGGTTAGGGTTTACTTTAGTGCTATATACAGTTTTTTCAGAGCCATGGCTACTCGTTTGGATCGTTTGATGGCAGTCCAACGGAAACCGAGCAACAAGCGAGTGTGTGCTGACTCGACTGTGTCGGTGTCAGATGTGCAAAAATGCCTCACCAGGCATTTGAGGGACAAGAGCATCACAGACCTCTGGTCATGCATCGTTCCGGGCCCGGATGGGTCCCGTACATGGACTTTCAGAAAAAGCGCTGATGCCCGGTGGATGGCGAGATTTGCCTCCCTGGCCTTTGACCTGGTCAGCGATGTTTGTCGAAATTCCAAGATACTCAGCAGAGTTATGACTCCAGCAATCGAAGCTTGCATGTTGAGCGGTGATGTTACCAACACCAGCGGCCATGACGATAAGAAGTTCACTGCCTGTGCTGATATCACGATCAGAATATTGCTCAGCTGGTTTCGCCAGCTGAAAGTTAACAAGAAGAAACGGGACACCGCTTTCAGGCGGCTTTCTGAGGCAGAGAAAGCCAAAGTCACAATGGTCATGGATAAGATCGAGCTGAATGAGGAGGAGGCTGAAGAGGCTGCCAAGGAAGAAGGTGGCTCTGAGTCCGATGTGGACCTGACCTTTATGGTTTCTCTTGATTCCCTGTGTACGACAAACACAGCAGTGGATCATAACTCGACGACCTCTGTCGAGATCTTCGCGACCGAGGAGAGTTCTGAATTGCACCGAATGTTCGACAATGTCCTCATGTCTCCTTCCACTCCTCCTCCTTCCGGTGGTGCTCCTTCCGGTTCTGCTCCTTGCGGTTCGGATCCTTGCGGTTCGGCTCCTTCCGGTGCTGCTTCTTCCGGTGCTGATGCGGCAGAGCAGCCGGTGACTCTGAGCAACTTGGATCTGATTGCTTTGGCCAGAAGTCGCAGGCCTGCATTCACGGACACCAAGACAGCTTCAGGATCGAAGCCGAAGGCCAAGGCCAAGGCCAAGGCCAAGGTAAAGCCCAGGCGACGGCCGTGGTTAAAAAGAAACTCAAGTCGAAGGCGGTTCAGAAGAAACCGGCGGCTGCGGTTGCAAAGGCCGTGCCTTCCGAACCGGCGGCGGCGGTTGCAAAGGCCGTGCCTTCCGAAGCGGCGGCGGCGGTGGCAAAGGCCGTGCCCGGTCAGGCCGAGCAAATCTTTACTGCTCCGGATGGTGCTGAGTATATGTTCATGATGTACGACAGAGGGCTTCCGACTGAGAGGATTGCCATCTGTGAGTGGCTCGGCACGAAGAGGGGCCATCAGCTTCTGCAGGTGTCCAGAGTGGGCCTGGCTTCAGAAAGGAGGGCAGCGATTGCTCGGGAGCTCATGGACATGCTGGTTGCTGGCAAATCCCTGCAAGATGTGATAGCCCGGAAGTTGGAGCTACTTAGGGCCGTGTAGTATGATCGCCCTTTTGATGTGTACAGCACGTGGCTGCTAACTCCCCTGTGCCTTTCTTGGTGTTACACCGAGTTAGGTCAGGGGATACAGCACGTGGCTGCTCGCGATTCGCTGTGTGCCCACAGCCGCAAAATCTCGTGCACCCCTGTGCTGTCTCATTTCTCTGCGGTTGATGCACCGAAATCGTTCGTCTCTCTCTCGCAACGTGTTTGTCAGTGTGTGCATATAGTGCATGGAAGCAAAAGAACGGGGCAGACTCGGTCGCATGTCGGTTGTTACAATCAAGCCACGAATCCAAAAAGCATTGCCCCCGGACTCGCACAGGGTCCGGTTTGGACTCCTCTGCTGGAGAAGTGGTTGAGAAGTGGAAGGCCGGAGGGTGCTAGGTCGTGGCGCTTTTCGGGTTTCGGGCACACAGCGGTTCCTGTGACTTCGATTTCCTTCTCCGAACCACATCCTTGGAGGGTCTAGAGGATTCATGACGAAGGTGTGTGTTTTGGGTTCGCGGGGTTAAGAGAGAGTTCCATCGCTGCCAGGACCCCATGCTGGTCGGATGCCGTGTGGTCGCAGAGGAAAACATCACAGAAATAGTGTGCTTCTGTGTGCAGTGGAGAGATGTGTGTGGAATTTCGAGCTCCAAAGCAAACTCCCCTGTTCCTTTCTTGGTGTTACACCGAGTTAGGGCAGGGGAGGGCTATGTGAGCACACCAAAACACAACACAACAAAGGGACAGTTTGCTTCGCGGCCCGGTCTAGATATAGTGGAATTTCGAGCTTCAAAGCAAACTCCCCTGTTCCTTTCTTGGTGTTACACCGAGTTAGGCCAGGGGAGGGTTATGTGAGCACACCAAAACACAACAAGGGGACAGCGAAAACCATCATGGGGGGTGGGGTGGGGTATAGGGTGGGGTGGGGTATAGGGTGGGGTGAGTGTTCTTATGCTCCCAAAACCGGTTTTTGTTGTGATTGTTCAGAATGAAATCAAAATCTTCTCAATGGTTTGTGAGACGGAAACCGTAGAAGTTGCATATATTTTGTGACGGTTTCACATTGTAAAAAAAAAGAGTTTTGTAAATTCCGTAGCATTTCAATCATGTTCTTTAAAACAAAGAGCCAAATTTCATCCGCGAATTTAGAGTTCTGTAGAAATTCCATTGGAATCTCCATGAAAAATACTTAAAACGATTGTAATTTTGATTGGATTATCAGCAACCAGTAATAAAATTCACTGAATACATATGGATTTTATTGAAAAATGTTTTTTTACTTGCAAAAAAACACAGACGTTTGCAGAACACACATACATTTTAGCCCAAAATCTATACATTTGTACCAAAAATGTATAGATTTTAATCAAAAGTTCATACATTTCCACCAAAAATGTATCATTTTAGGTGAAAATCTATACATTTCCACCAAAAATGTATAGATTTCAATCAAAAGTTCATACATATCCAGCAAAAATGTATCATTTTAGGTGAAAATCTAGATATTTCCACCCAAAATGTATAGATTTCAATCAAAAGTTTATACATTTCCAGCAAAAATGTATCATTTTAGGTGAAAATCTAGACATTTCCACCAAAAATGTATAGATTTTAGCAAAAAATCTGTACATTTCTACCAAAAATGTATAGATTTTAACCAAAAATCTATACATTTTTACCAAAATTGTGTAGATTTTCACCAAAAATCTATACATTTTCACCAGAAATGCATAATTTTAGCCTAAAATCTATACATTTACACAAAAAATGTATAGATTTCAACCAAAAGTGCATACATTTTCACCAAAAGTGCATACACTTTCACCAAAAGTGCATACACTTTCACCAAAAGTGCATACACTTTCACCAAAAGTGCATACACTTTCACCAAAAGTGCATACACTTTCACCAAAAGTGCATACACTTTCACCAAAAGTGCATACACTTTCACCAAAAGTGTATACACTTTCACAAAAGTGTATACACTTTTGCCAAAAGTGTATACACTTTCGCAAAAGTGTATACACTTTTGCCAAAAGTGTATACACTTTCGCCAAAAGTGTATACACTTTTGGCCAAAAGTGTATACACTTTTGCCAAAAGTGTATACACTTTCGCCAAAAGTGTATACACTTTTGGCCGAAAGTGCATACACTTTTGCTCGAAAAGTCTTCAATGCGAGCAAAAACAAAGAAAAACGGTTTCATTCTATAGCTTTTGAATACAGAAAACTATATATAAATGCAGAGATCGAGAAAAAAAGCTTATAATTTGAAATTTTGTTTTTCTCCTTCTGGTGAATTTCGGGCCCCCACCCCCCCACCCCCCCCCCGTCCCCACCCCTTCACGGGGCTCGGGGCTCGGGGCTTGGGGCTCGGGGGTCGGTTTGGGCTCGGGACTCCAAAGGGGCTCCCCCCGACGCCGCCCCCCACCCCCCCCACCCCGCCCAACCCCCCCACCCCCCCCACCCCCACCCCCCCGACCCCCCCACCCCCACCACCCCTCCCTCGTGCTCTCTCTCTTTTCTCTCCTCTATCTTCTCCTCTTCTTCTCTCTCTCTCTCTCTCTCTCCTCTCTCTCTCTCTCTTTCTCTCTCTCTCCTCTGAACGGGCGCCAATGTCTACCGAAGTGATTACCCCCCTCCCCCCACCCCCCACCCCCCACTTCCCCCCACCGCCCACCCCGCCCTACCCCACCCCCCCCCACCCCCCCCCCCCCCACCCCCCCACCCCACACCACCCCCCCACCCGCCCCGTTCCTCTCTCTCTCTCTCTCTCGCTCTCTCTCTCTCTCTCTCTTTCTCTCTCTCCTCTCTCTCCTCTCTCTCTCTCCTCTCTCTCCTCTCTCTCTCTCTCTCTCTCTCTCTCTCTCTCTCTCTCTCTCTCTCTCTCTCTCTCTCTCTCTCTCTCTCTCTCTCTCTCTCTCTCTCTCTCTCTTCTCTCTCTCTCTCTCTCTCTCTCTCTCTCTCTCTCTCTCTCTCTCTCTCTCTCTCTCTCTCTCTCTCTCTCTCTCTCTCTCTCTCTCTCTCTCTCTCTCTCCTCCTCTGTGACACGTAGAGCCAATTCTGCCGAAGCAATCTTTTGCACAAGATCTTTTTTTGTGCCCGCACACAGCTATGGCAAAGCCAAAGCGATCGGAGGCAGAGGAGCAAGAGGCTCCAGAGGAGGATGAGGAGGTTGAGGAGGAAGAGGAAGCAGAAGAAGAAGAGGAAGAAGAGGAAAACGACGACGAGGTAGAGGAGGAGGAGGAGGCAAAGGAGACCCCAGCACCCCAGCCCAGTAAGCCAAGACCGGGGATCCTGAAGTCGGGAGGAAAGCCAGGGGGGAAGGCTGTTGCAAAGGCGAAAAGCACACCAAAGGCGAAGGCGAGCCCAGCACCCAGCAAGGCACCCGCAAAGCCAAAAGCCAAGGCCGACCCTGCCAAACCCAAAGGGCCCAAAGCGAAGGCCAAGCCGAACCCAGCAACCCCAGCAACCAGCACGCCCAAGTCGAAGTGCAAACCCAAGAAGGCCAAGACAGCACCCAAAGCCAAGGCCAAGGCCGACCCCAAGGCGAAGGCCGACCCCAAGAAGAAGACCAACCCCAAAGACAACAAGGCCAACCCCAAAGCGAAGGCCGACCCCAAAGACAACAAGGCCAGCCCCAAAGCGAAGGCCGACCCCAAAGCGAAGGCCGACCCGAAGCCAAAGCAACTCGTAAGGAAGTGAAGCATGGCAGAGGCCTTGACCGGCGACTGGATCAATGGGCTTGGGCCTGAGGAGTCCGGCGAGACTCCAGCAGAAGAGCCGGAGGAAAGCGAAGCTGGGCCGAATCGACGAGACCGCAGCAAGCAACACAAGTTCAACGTGTTGCTCGCAGCAGGAGCAGTGCCAGAGAAGATGAAGACGGAGTGGGAGGCTTTGAGTGCCGGCGGCGGCAAGAGGAAGAACCTGACGAAGTTTATCGAGGACTCAGTGAGGCGTGACCCCGAGACAGGGAAGCTTGCCCTCGCCTGCGAAGCCGCAGAAGTGACGGGGGAAAGCAGTCTGGAGAAGAAGCAGTCCACTGGGTGGGGAGACAAGGGATTGCCGAGAACGCTCTTTAAAGGGCGCTTTGGGTTGTCGGATGAGCAGCTCAGGGCCGCGATCTTGAATGATGAAGTCTCCGTTGTCACCCAAGACAACGTGGTGTTCTGTCAATGGCGAACCTTGAAGTCCACTTCGATGGACGAGCGAAAGAACGTGGCAAACATCAAGTCCGAGGCTCTGAGAGTCTCTGGGTCCCAAGCAGGACAACTCCAAAACCTGTTCGACAGTGTGTCGATGGAAAGGCCTGAGCCGACAGAGGAGGACCTCAGAAACGCCGCTGCCGCTGCCTCATCGGCTGCTCCGCCGACCGTGGCGGTGCCAACCATCAAAGCCATCGAGGACAAGAAGGAGGAGCCTGCCGTGCCAGCGGCCTTGTCAGAGGCCGACTGGTCGAAAGCGGACGGGCTCCTAAAGAAGGCTGAAAGCGCCGTCGAGAAGCTCAAGAAGGTCCTCGCGGGAGTATCATAGCAGTTCCCTGTGTCTTTCTTGGTGTTACACCGAGTTAGGGCAGGGAATTGCACGTCACAGTTCCAGGATGCAAGCAAACTGAGCGACAAGATCAAGCAGAACAAAGACGACCCCCTCCTCAACAAACTGCATCTTATCGAGAATCTATGTAACAGAGAGTATAGAGAGCCCATGCTTCATGTCACAGCCCCCACAAGGAAGGCCACCATCCAAGCTCTGACGGACAAGAAAGCTTTGCTGGAGCATGTGCGATCCTTCCAGGACCAGAGAGATGTGTACAAGTGTGCCTATATATATGCAAATGTGTGCTGCAGGACCTGCCCGATGGCACCCGCATCAACAAGGAGAATCTCCAAACGACCCTGCTCGAAGCAGGCCACACATGCTGTGCTGAATCGGCGACCCTCTTCCCTCGACTCGCGACCCTATATACATCCGAACCCTTCTGCACAGGCCAGCTGTGCAGCCAAGTGGTCGAGGAGATCACTGGCTGGAGTGGCCAGTTGAAGGCCCGTGGCCTCTGAGGCCGGCCTCTAGGGGGGTTTGGGGTCCAGCCTTGAATTTTTAAGGGCTTAGGGCATTCAAAAGGGTTTATAAAAAGAGTTGATCCTAAACCCTCTCAGAAACAGGGATAATCATGCTAAGTATTGCCCGAAGCCTGGTCCGTCTGGGCCCTAAACCCTCCAAAGTTCGGATAATCATGCTATAAGTATTGTGCCCAAAGCCTGGTCCGTCTTGTGGACCTAGACCCTCACAAGTTCGGATAATCATGCTAAGTATTGCCCAAGGCCTGGTCCGTCTTGGCCCTAAACCCGCAAAAGTTCGGATAATCATGCTAAGAATTGCACAAAGCCCTCTTCCGTTTCAGTCTAAACCCTTCAAAACAGGGATAATCATGCTAAGTATTGCCCAAAGCCTGGTCCGTCTTTGTCCTCAACCCTCAGAAACAGGGATAATCATGCTAAGTATTGCCCGAAGCCTGGTCCGTCTGGGCCCTAAACCCTCCAAAGTTCGGATAATCATGCTAAGTATTGCCCAAAGCCTGGTCCGTCTTGGACCTAAACCCTCACAAGTTCGGATAATCATGCTAAGTATTGCCCAAGGCCTGGTCCGTCTTGGCCCTAAACCCTCAAAAGTTCGGATAATCATGCTAAGAATTGCCCAAAGCCCTCTTCCGTTTCAGTCTAAACCCTTCAAAACAGGGATAATCATGCTAAGTATTGCCCAAAGCCTGGTCCGTCTTTGTCCTCAACCCTCAGAAACAGGGATAATCATGCTAAGTATTGTCCAGAAAGCCTTGCCGCAGCTGTTTTTGTTTCGAATATCAAACACCACCCAGCAGTCCCGTGTCCCTTTCTTGGTGTTACACCGAGTTAGGTCAGGGCGCAATATATCAAACCACTCCCCTGTCCCTTTCTTGGTGTTACACCGAGTTATAGGTCAGGGCACAATATATCAAACCACTCCCCTGTCCCTTTCTTGGTGTTACACCGACTTAGCTCAGGGCACAATATATCAAAGCACTGCCCTGTCCCTTTCTTGGTGTTACACCGAGTTAGCTCAGGGCACAATATATCAAAGCACTGCCCTGTCCCTTTCTTGGTGTTACATCGAGTTAGCTCAGGGCACAATATATCAAAGCACTGCCCTGTCCCTTTCTTGGTGTTACACCGAGTTAGGTCAGGGCACAAAATCCAAGAGCTATAACCCTACGGGCTTCAGCTTCAAAAAGGTTCAGGGGTTCAGGGTTAGAGGGTTTACTTTTTAGATGAAAATATGATCGAATAGGACATTTCCTATCTCTGATGTTCTGATGGCCGGTTTGGGGCCACCACCAAAAAAGAAAAGGGTCACAAGTGCTGGCATCGCAGCAGCCGCCAGTGAACTGCCAGGCTCCAGATTGAGAGTTTGGCTCCTGGAACAGTTTGCATGGGGCCTGCTATCACCACAGCAGGTGCAAGCAATATCTGCTGCAGCATTGCATGATGCCAGAGAACGAACTGTGACTGACCTCGAGCCCCTCGCCAAGCTTGGAAGCTCCGGTCAACACAGCAACAATGTCAACAGGGACTTGATGAGATTGGTCGGGCAGGAGCCACTGATGTACAATCCCAGTCGCACCACTTTGCGAAAAAATGCTTCTGAAGTGCCCGTGCCCGTCGACGGAGTGCCCAGCGACGAGCATGCCTACACCATCAGCTTGCCACACGAGTTATTTAGCAGCCTCTACCACAATTACAAGGCAGCATGGAAACAAGTGATCATGCCTGGACAGGCGTTTTTGGATTGCTTTTGGAAGTCGGCCAGAGGGCTGCCGCAGTGGGAGGGCCACCCACTGGCATCGGAGCCATCCCATCAGGTGAGAAAAATCATACCATTATCATTGCACGGGGACGAAACACCGGTGCTGGCCAAGGGGAAGATTTGGTCCTCTTCAGCCTTAGTGATGTCATGGGCTTCCCTTTTGGGTAGCGGCTCCACGAAACAAAGCCAGCTCTACATCTGGGCCGCCTGGCACAAGTCATTCTCCAAAGAGACGAATGATGACCTCTGGAGTCTTTTACTCTGGTCTTTCGAAGCCTTGTGGTCCGGCGTTTTCCCGAAAAAAGACTGGCGAGGATATGATTTCGATCCCCACAGTCCCGAGGGACAGCGAGCTGGCCAATACCTCGCGGACGGCTATAGAGCTGTCTTGGTGGCTAGCTGTGGAGACCTGGACTACATGGCACAGTTCCAGGGCCTTCCCCGGTGGAATTCCAATTCCCCTTGTTGCTTGTGCCAGTGCCAGAAGAAAGGAGACCGCAGTTGGCACTGCTTTGCGGAGGATGCCGCATGGAGGACAACTCTGTGGACCCCTGCTGCTTGGAAAGCATGGCCGAGCCGAAGCATGAACAGGATGTTCCAGAAGGACCTCTGCTCTGTGCTGGTGGTCCATTTTGACCTGATGCATTGCCGGTACCTTGGCTTTCTCCAGCAGCTCTATGGATCGGTTTTTTGGGTCCTCTGTGAGGAGACGATGCATGGGAGTCCAAGCGACAATCTGCATGAACTCTGGGGTTTTCTGAAGACATACCAATCCACCCACAAGGTGCACAGCCCGTACTCCCAGAGGCTGAACAAGGTCAGCATGTACAAGAAGAAGACCGACTTTCCGAAGCTTCGTGGAAAAGCGGCGGAGATCAAGGACATGGCAGCAGCCGTGCGGGCAATGTGGGGTCATTTTGGTGTTCCTGGTCAGGACTTCCAAGAGATTGGGTTACTCTTGGATTTGACATGCAAGTTCGAGGAGATACTGGAGGAATGGCCCATTGCAGACGGCTATTTCTGCCTTCCTGCCGAAGCTGCAGACAGACTGAAGACGAACTTTCGGGACTTCGCATGTTTGTATGTCATGGTCGGGGATCGCTTTCGCAGCGAAGATCGTCGGGCCTTCAATCCTACGGAAAAGATTCTCTTCTTCCGGAACAATGCATGTTTTTCACATTTGTGGCTATAACACAAATCCTGCAACCCTTAAACCCTATAAACAGCCTTTTTCTAAAGCCCACAAACCTTTTCTTCCAGAGACATATAGAAGGATGCATGCCTGCGAGCATATCGTCATGCTCAGTCACTTGATTCATCCTGGCCTCACATCTTGCTGGCGAGGGGAGGACAGAAATGAATGGTCTCCTGCTTTATAAACACGTGCTCGCACAATCCAAAGGGTTTTTTTTGTGTAGAGGTTTCATATATGTGGGTCCTAGGACTTATATATAGAGAGGGCTTCAAGTCTAAACGATTTTGGGTTTCGGGGCCCTCGAGGACTACATGTCCAAGCTCGGCACTCTGATGGCTTCCTGCTGTCGTGGTGTTCAGCGAGAGGAGGCGAGCCACAAGCTGAACCTGAAGATGAGGCTTGCACTTCACCTGCAGTGGCAGAAGCTGTCGTGACCTCTGTTCTCTGCTCTCCTGGTCCATTTTGACAGATGAGATCTCCCCTGTTCCTTTCTTGGTGTTACACCGAGTCAGTGGGGAGATCCACAAAGCAAACGCCCCTGTCCCTTTCTTGGTGTTACACCGAGTTAGGTCAGGGCGCAATATATATCAAACCACACTGCCCTGTCCCTTTCTTGGTGTTACACCGAGTTAGGTCAGGGCACAATATATCAAAGCACAGCCCTGTCCCTTTCTTGGTGTTACACCGAGTTAGGTCAGGGCACAAAATCCAAGAGCTCTCATCGCTCTCGCGGAAAAAAAATCGCAGTGCACAGAGGCCTGCCGCACAACCCTTTTAAACCCTCTCTATAGAAACCTGTAAATCCTGTGAACCCTATAAACCCTCTATAAGCCACAACAAAAGGAAGACTCTGTTTGCATCTCTCTGGCAGGCTCCATCATCCTGGACGAGGTTTTGGTGGCCAGCTGTGGAGACTTGACGGTGCTCAGCAAGGGGAAAATTTGGGACTGGGCTTTGGCCCACTTTTGGCAAAGGCCTGCTCCAAGGGTTTACAGAGTGTGTCTTTGCAGTCCCACGAAAGAAGTCTCCAAAGCAAACTCCCCTGTTCCTTTCTTGGTGTTACACCGAGTTAGGTCAGGGGAGGGCTATGGAGGTTTTGGCACAAATCAAGAAGGCCTGCTCCAAGGGTTTACAGACTGTGTGTTTGCATTCCCACAAAAGAAGATTCAGAGTGTGCTCTCTGGCAGGCTCTGGCCGGTTTTGAGCTCTGGAACTTTCTGAAGACATACCCGTGTTGCTCCAAAGCAGCACACACTCCTGTGACCTTTGTTCTCTGTTCGCCTGGTCCATTTTGACAGATGAGATCTCCCCTGTTCCTTTATTGGTGTTACACCGAGTCAGTGGGGAGATCCACAAAGCAAACTCCCCTCTCTGTTCCTTTCTTGGTGTTACACCGAGTTGGGGGAGGTTTCTCGCACTTGGAGGAAGCACTCTCATCGCTCTCGCGAAAAAAAAGATGTCGTCGCAGTGCAGTTTCGAAACCTGTGACACATCGCGACTTCCAATGTGAAGAGCATCGCATGCCTCATTGTGTGAGAAGCTTTCGCACAGCGAAACTGCGAACAGCTCTCACACATTATATAAAGCAGCAGGAAGTTTTGACCGACGAGATGTGAGGGCACACGCACAGAGAGTGAGAGAGAAACAGGGAAAACACACACGAACCCTAAGCCCTATACAGACCTTTTTGGCCCTAAACCCTATAAAACCGTACAGACCTTACACACCCTCTCATTCTTTGGATCAAATTTTCGGCTACAGACCTCACCCTAAACCCTACAGTGTATAATTCTTGTGGCTCAAGTTTTTGGCTCAAATAGAACAGAGGAGCTCTCCTCCACAAAGATGTGCTGGTGCCTCGAAATTCTGTCACTGAAACCTCGAAAAAAGTTCTTCTGGCTCAAATGTGTGGCTCAAAAGAACAGAGGACTCTCTCTCTCCTCCACACAAACATGTATATACATCTCTTGGTTCTGCTTGTTGTTATGTCGGCCGCATTCTTCAGTGGAGACAACAAAATCTTGTTTTTCGTGTGTGTGTTTCGTCCAAATGGCATTGGGAAACACATGGAAACACAAGCACAACGGAACTTTGTGCCAGTAATCTCGGCTGCAAATGTACCGAAACAGAGTGTAATTCGGAGAACATGGGTGTATAATTTACACGTTTTGGCGTGTAATTTACACACCCAAATTTACACGAAAACGTGTAAATTTCAGGGATAGATTTACACGTCAAAAACGTGTAAAAAATTAAAAAATGTAAAATGTAAAATTACACGCAATAGATCTATCAGGAGAGCAGAATGCTGCTGAGCTGTCCAAAGCACGTTCTGCTCCGACACCGCATCAATGCAGACAAGCGCACACCACAGGGAGAAGGTTTTGGAGGAGCCTGCACAACCAAGGACACCAAGGGAGCTACGTTTAGTGGCTCGCGCCGCCAGGATTGCAGTGATGTGCCCGATGAGAAGACCATCAGGGCTGGCGAGCAACCCGGCAATGTGTCGACAAAAGGCTTCTCCCATGAGAGCAGCCAAATCGTGGAGCTCCTTCGGAATCAAAGCGGGGCTGATCCGCCAGTCGCTGCGGAAGGCATCCCGCGGGTTAGCATGCTCAGCCAGCAGACGAAGTGCGAGGACTCGCTCCCTGAACTGCACATACTGCGCCTTGTTCATAGCTGGGGCGGCCGGGAATCGCGGAGCCTCCGCCGCAGCCTCGACCGCCTGCAGGAATGTGAGCACCATGTGCGTTTCAGCCCCAAAGTGGCACTGCTGCCGCGGCGCCGGAGGAGTGTGGGGCCTGATGGGAAGGCCGATGGCAAGCGGCACCCGCGCCGTTGGCATTTTCAACACCTGCAGGAAGACGTCGAGTGCCCCGCCCACTTTGACACATGTGAGGCTGTGCAGCGACTGATCCCACTGATGCACACCTCCGGCCATGGGACAAGCAGAAGGGCAGCCGTGGGATTGAGGCGGTTGTGGCTTCCGCTTCTCGGCTGTGTTTCCACTAACGCGCAGGGGAACCACCGCATCCACGAAAACGGCCGTGAGCGTTTCCTGGCCAAACTCCAACTGCAGCAGACAGCCTTCCGACGGGGGACGGTTGCCGTTCTGCCGATACGGGGGGCAGCTGGGATTTGCGCAAAAGGCTGCAAGTCCGGACAAATCGGGAGCTCCTGAAAGCCATAAAAAGAGCAGACTTCGGAGCTGCGCCCCTCGAGGGGCGCGCGCTTGGCGGTGCCTGTACGCGCATTCAGGCCCGGCAAGGAGGCCAACGAGACGGCGGCCAGCAACCTGGCTATGCGAGCACACAACCACTGGCCACTCCAAGTGAACAGCCATGTAATCAAATCCCTCCGAGAGCTTTGCAAGATAGCCGACAAGCGAAAAGTCGGCTCGGCCAGTGTATTGCGGGTTATAACGTGGATTGTGCAGTGCCAGGAAGCCGGCGTGTCCGGGCACGTCTCCTCCTCGTCGAAGCTCAGAAGCGCCTGAACAAGCAGGTAGCCCTCGTACATTTGGAGATGGACATGCCCCAGACGGGCAATCGCATGCTGCAGGTACGCGACAGTAAGCGACATCGGCTGGTGGGCGTCAGTGCCCACCCCCCCGAGTGCAAAGCTCGTGGGGAAGAGGCCCATATCCATGGCGTTGGCCGCTACACACTAAGACAGTTGATCCCATCCCACTGGAAAGCGACGTATGTCGCCAGCTGAGCCCCAACGCAACCATGAAGCCGGTCTGTCAGCCTTGAACCGTGCAGACAGCCCCTCGATGCAAAACCATAGGAGCGACTCACTTATTTTGCCGGGGTGCAGCCAGCAAGCAATCATTGGGGGCGCACCCAGTCCGTCGGTGACAAAGTCCCGATCATTTAAAAAAAGGGGGGCAGGCCAAAGCTCTGCCATCACAAGGCGCCGCCGGCCGCTAGTCAGGATCTTCTCACCCCAGATAAAAGGTTTGGTAGCCCTGGCGGCCACTGGCGTCCCAGTCCCGATGGCGTGCTATCTGGTCCGCGACACTGTCAACCTGCTTGAACCACATCCGCACCGTCGTATTGCCCGGCTCCTGCCAATTGTGGTTCTGCTCAATCACGACCAAATTGGCGCGCGTGCCCGACGCCGCCAGCAACACCAGATCAATGTCACTCGCCGTGAGCTGGTATACGGGATCGGCCGCAAGGTCAAAGTGGCAGAGGTCCCCGTAGCGAACATTGATGTGTTGGTCCAGACGCTTCCACAGCATCGGCATGTTGGTGGCAGCCATGGCGGGGGCCAGGCAGCAAAGAATGAACAACCTAACCAAAAAGGTGCGGACGCGCGAGCGACGTATGTCGCAAGCAAGCAGTTGAGCCTTACATCATGGAGCATGCGTAGCTAAGAGCGTCCTCGCGCAGCGGGTCACGCAAGATTAGGCAGAGGTGACGTGCGGCGTTTCCCCTCGCAGTACGCAAAATGTCGTGCTGTCAAGGTCCCAGTGGCGATACCACCGAGTACGATTGAAAAACCCCGGGCATCGCCCGCAGCCTAGCCCTCCCTCACGCAGTGCCCTCCCGGAGGAAGGCCTGATAGCCATACCACATAGTGGGGTCCGCACGGGTGCGGCATGTCGCGTCCTCCGCCCGCGGGTCCGGGCAAGAACTTCACCCACGCGCGGCGGATCCGGCCTTCAAACACCACGCAGTTCGCCCCGCGCTGAGCCGCTAGGGCCAAGGCGAACGTGACAAACATAGGGTCGATGTCGGCTGAGGAAGTGACGTGAAACATGTCGAAGCCCGGGATGTTGATATTGGCAGGCAACTCGGTCCACGAACCCGTACCGCCAACTGTTGTCGCCGGCGCCGCCATGTCAACCATGAGGGGCCAGGTTAGGGACAGGACGGGGGCAATAGCCAACCAATGGACGTCGGCGTATGTCGACGTGCGTTCGGGCTGCAGCGACCGGCGCAAGAGCATTCACAACAATGCATCGGAAAGGACTCGCAACCCACACCTCCTGCATGCTTTTTCCCTGGGGCGTCGCACGCTCGCTCTCGAGCCGTGGCCTCAGGCCGCCGCCGCCGCCAATCGGAAAACGACAGCCTCACAAGCACAACCATATTGGACGGTTGCTCGTCTTTAAGTGGGGGCGGAGTCTGTGCTTATTGACACGCAGCCCTGGGCCTTTGCGTGTCCTGCGCTGGGGGGGATGCCGTACTTCTCTATGGAACCGATGGGCGATCTTCCGCTCACGCTGCGGCCGCCGCTACAGGTTTGCAACTCTTTCGATTTGGGTGCTTCAGGCTCTAGCCCTTGCGAGACGCGCCCAGACGGGAAGCTGGGCAGGGTTGGTTTGCGGATTTGGAATTCCCCTCTCTATGGAGATCTTACTCTGGGCACACCTGTCTCCCTGTCTCGGCCCTGGTGATACCCCCTCCTGGGAAGCTGGGCACCTGCACATGCCATACAAGTGTGGCTGGATAACCGATACGTGCCTCTTTTTGCGCTGCCCCTACGGGACCCGTTATGCTGCCATATTGCAAAATGAGGTTCTGAGGACTTTCTGCGAAAGCGGGGTTCTGCACGCCCGCTGCCGGGCACCCACTAGAATGTGCTTCAGAACAATTTGCCAGAGCGATAGCCCTCGCGATGCCCACCACGTGGGAAGCTGGGCTTTTGAGTGCATTGCCGTCACTCACCAGCCTCTCTTTTGGTGTGCACCTTGCCTCGGTGCTCTTGGTGCTGCTGCCCATTGTCTGAACTGCCCTTTGTGCCCTTGCGAGACCCACCCTGGTGGGAAGCTGGGCTGGGCCGCGTGGGCTGTGTGCCGTTCTTTCATCAGTGTGCCTGACTGGATGGTGCTGTTGTTGCCTTACCGATCAGACGTTGCAGGGCAATCTATTTGTGTTGGCTGCAATTGCCAGTGCCGGTGAGCCTTGCAGCCTCTTGAGATTTGGTTGCTTTGCCCGTCTTTCGATTCTTGGCTCTGGATGATTGCCCTTGCGAGGCCCACCCTGGTGGGAAGCTGGGCTTGAGAACGCCACTTGCTGGTGCACCTCCCATCTTGCTTGGCATGCACCTTGTCTCCGTGGGTTGTGGAGACGCTGCATCTGTTCATGATGGATCCGGTGCCCCTGCGAGCCTTTTTCTAGGGCGCCGGGCAGGATGTATGCGCTTCTACTAGTCCGTGTTATGGAAAGCAATGGGTGCCCCAACGTTCCTGGCAAGTTGGCCTTCACATGCGTATGTACGCCATTGCGCTACCCAGTCTGTCTGGAAGCGGGGCTTCTGAGCGGCTTTAGCAGTTGAAGCATAACCAGGGCTGAACGATGCCTGCCGGCGAAGTCTGCAAGTCGCAGCCCGTTTCACCTTAGTGTGCATTGTCTCTTTCATTATCATTCTTGTACAGTCGCTTGGCTTTTTGGTTTATTGTTGTTCTTACTGGGACCGAGAGCAGCAGGATTGCTGTCTTTGAGGCCCGCCCACGCCAAAAAAAAAAAGCGCCAAAACAGACAACCTTCAACTCCAAAACCAAACAGTAAAAAACGGTGGGGCACAGATGTCGTGCAGAATCAATTCTTCACTGGCTGAACAACATGTTGTCTTGGTTCTTGTCGATCTCAAAAGTTGCTGGTGTTTGGAACATGAAAGCAAACGCATGCAAGTTGTTGATTGAAGCACTGCTGCGACAAAACTGTTTGGTTCGTCTCGCCACCCAAACAGGACTGGTTCAAGAAAATGGCCGAATACCCCGCACCGTTCGAGGTTCTCCGGCCTAGGACTCGCACACTGCTCGGCTGGTCGCCGCATGCAAAGAGTGGAGATTTTTGAACGAAGAGAAGACGCTGCGGAAAAAAATCAGGTTCGAAAACTGAAGCATCTCTGCCGCTGGAGAAGAACGGCACGGCTTCTCCAAAACAACAGAATCAGAAGGACAGGAAAATGCGATTTGTTTCGCTGGCGTTTGCTCGGCCACACCCCAAATCGCAGTGCCACGGAAATGCCACAATTTCGCCGTCAAACATGCCTGGGACAAGAAGCGAACCGTGGGACCGTGCAGATTGTTGGTGGGCGTGGCGATTAAATCAGAAGTAAAAGCATCACGTGTATATGTTGAAGTTTCTTGGATTCGGTCTTCTTGCTTCCGAGGGCTCTGACGGACGCACTTTCTTCTTTCGTTCCACATTAAGGGGGCGTATAGCACGTCACGATCTGCGCGTCTCTGTTCAATTTTCGGAATCTTGAATGATTGAGTGAGCGCGGCAAGATGTGTGAGAACGTGCAGAGGGGAATGACTTTGGCAGTTCCGTACGAAGCCCCGTCTGCGGGCGCGCAAAAGCGCAGTGATTCGATTGCATCTTCATTGATGCTTACTTTGCCTGCCAGGTTTGTGTCAGCCACCTTCCATCTTCTGAAGCATGAAGTGAGTTTTCTTTTTGCATTGTTTTGTTTCTTTAGAATGGACAAAGTGGAATGTAGTGGAAGCATGAAAAAGCACAAGAAGGGCAACAAAAGAGAACGAAAGCAGGAACAACAATATGATGAAGGGCTTCAATTTCCAGGATGTGCGGTTTCTTGTGTTGTCCTGTTTTACGAAATAAAGAGCGTAAGGTAAGAAGACCGCACGGCTCTTTCATGCAATTCTTAAGAGACACAACAGAAGAAAGAAAGAACCGCACAGCATGAACGGAGCCCTTATGATTCATTTTAGGATTACTACAACTAAATTCTGGTATTTCATCAATCATCAAGGCCACTAAATTCACTAAATCATCATCTCTCTTGTTGGAACTGGGTCCTTTGTTGCGGTCCTTTGGTTCTTTGTAGTGTAGTGAAGCGTGAGTGGAACGGAAGCACGAAAGAAGCAAAAACCCGAAACAAAGACAAAAGACTCGGAAAAGAAGATAAGAAAAATAAGTAAAACACTAAGAATTAGATGAAAGAAATGTAATGCTGTAAGAAAAAAGAGAAGACAGCTCTAAAGTGAATCGTTACTTAAATATGCGAGAATACGAAATCCTTTAATCTGCAAACTAATAAAAAGAGAAGATAAATTGAATGGCCACAAAGTGAAGAGCATAATATATTGTCATGAAATTTCTAAATTAATAAAAGCATTTCCTAAAGATTTAGCAGCATTAGGTAAAAGAAGTGTTTTAGCAAAAGGTAGGTCATAAGGAACTGGAAGATAGAAAGCTTCTCCAGGCCACATCCCTAAAGATGGAGAAGATAATAAATGAACAGATGTCCGAAAGAAGGATACAAATAACAGAACTTCAGAAACTAGAAAACCACCAAAAAGAAGAAAAGATAGTATTAATAAGACTTCATATTTTTGAGTGAATTCTCTACATAAACCTCTAGACCAAATATGAAAACCATAAATTAACACAAAAATGATAAAATATAGGAAATAGTTCTATGAGAAGTGAATTCAAGTCCAACAATAAATATTAAATCCTGTAAAGATAAATAGAACTATAATAAGAGCAAAGGTTAATAACAAAGAACTGTTAATAAGAAAACCAAATTAAGATAGCATAAACACGCAATTCTTTCCTCTTCGTTTGTTTCAGTCATTTTAATTAGTTCTTTTGGGTGAAGAGAACGATAGGTGTAAAGGTAAAGAAAAGGAATGCCATTGGGATTTGTGTGTTTGAATGAATGAATAAAGCACGCCTCGTCTTTCTTCATTATAATTCAACACATTAAATCCCAATGAAGATTTAATTGTCCAGGGAATAGTAAAGATTGGTAAGGAAAATATCATTAAGGATTTCTACTGTAAGACTTGGAACTAGAAGATAGAAGCATCGCGTCGCGACATGGCAAAAACGTGTTCACATTGACTTCTTGATCGCAAAGAGCTCAGACGATCACATGCTTTCGAAATGTATAACCACAATGTAAACACCAGAAAGAAGAACATAACCAGAAACCGAGCCAAACGAAGCCGTCGAACCAAAGAATCAAAAGAACCAAATTCCCTAGAACCAAACAAACCAATACCAAAAAAGCCAAAAGAACCAAAACAAAAAAAAATCAAAACACCAAAAAAAACATTCTCCAGTAACTGCCGGAATAAAACTTCACCGGTAATGTTTTTGTTGTTTTGAATTTTTATGGTTTTGAAACTTTTGTTTTTTGGTTTTGGTTCTTTTGGTTCTGTTTCTATTTTGGTTTTTGGGTTCTATTGGTTCTGGTTTTCCCTAAACCTTAAGGTTTTGAAACTTTTGTTTTTTGGTTTTGGTTCTTTTGTTTTTTGATTTTGGTTTTTGGGTTCTATTGGTTCTGGTTTTCCCTAAACCACAGCCCTGAAACATCAACCCTTGGCCCCTGGAGCATCTCGACATGCATGTCAGGCTCCACGTCGCGGGATGCGGAAGGTGCTAAAACGCAGGGGCCGCGTTCACCCTTCGAACCGTGACAAGTATTACCTATACTAAAGCGGAACATAGTATAACATCACGTTTGAATATCCTACTATACACTGTCCTATACTACAAGAAATTGAAGGTGAGCTCTGCACCCCACAACGCGTGAAACCCCAAACTGTCGAAACTGCTGCGGTTGGAGCCAGCTTCGGACGCCGATTCGGCTCAGTATTGGGTGGTCTGACTTGCTTCCCCACCACCTGGCCTCGTTGGGCCCTCAGCAGGGGTTTGTTTGCAGTTGGGATTTTGAAGAAGCCTTCGACGATACCTTAGCTTTGGAATTTTCGAAGCACTCCATGTCCGTTCTGTTCTGTCCTGGAGGCCTTAACCCGAATCAGTATTTTCTGCCGTCGAAGAGTCTCCCCACAAACGTTTGACAGGTGCATTGACGTTCCCAGGACTTAGCAGCTTTGATACGTGTATAACCGGATAGCCCTAAGCCCTAAACCATGAACCCTAAACCCTAAACCCTAAACCGACCCTTCGCGTCAAGTTCTGACGCAAGGAGTTACAGTGAGAGGTTAAGCCCGAGCCCGAACCTCCCAGGACTCAAAGACCGTAGCAATGCAACTGCCATGTAAAAGCTTCGTTAGTATCCTACTATTTCGGGTACTACATTAGGGTCCCCTATTTTCCGAAACTCCCATTTAGACTTCAGGGTGTGTATCTAGGCTTTAGGGTTGTTTTGGCTTTGAAGGTGTGAACAAGAGGGCAAGAGGGACGACTAATTACTAATTAGCGTGTATGCGGAGTCATTTCTCAGTTCCAGTGATGTTGCCTGGGTTGTGGTGTTGGTGTAGTTCCCCCTGAAAGGTTCTAGGTGTTAGCCTTGTGCTTGTGAAAATCCGTTGCTTTGAGATGTGCACCCAGAGAGCCCGATATCCATTAATAAGGAATACACCTTAAATTATAGGGGCCTGAATGTTATGATTTCTGGTATATTCCTTAATCAAAGGGCATTGGGAGCTCTGGGCAGGTGTCAGACCGTCGGGCTTCCGCCAGAAACCGCTTCGGCGTATCCCGGGTTGGTGCCAAGCCCCGAAGGCGTAGATCCCGAAAGTAGGGTTTAGGGTTTGGGGTTTGGGGTTTGGGGTTTAGGGCCGAAAATCCAAGAGGCTGTGAAGCTGAAGTCGTGCAGCCCCAAACCCTCAAGCCCTAAACCTGCTGCAACCCTTAAAAAGCAGCCCGGAAGCCTCGAAGCTTTACATGAACCTTCGCACAGCCCCGCAGCCCTACAGACCCTGAAGCCCTTCAGCCTCGACGCCCTAAACCTGAAACCCTCAAGCCCTGACGAACGTAAACCCCAAACCCTGAACCCTAAAGCCTTAAAGAACATAAACCTAAACCCTAAACCATGAGCCCCTAAGCAGTCTTAAATCCTCAGAGAGAGCTGTTGTGTGAATGGCGACTCTCCATGCAGCGACAACGCCAACGGCTGGTGCTGACGGTGGAGTGGGTCTGTCGAAGGCCTTGAAGTGCGAATTTTCAAGGATTTCGAAAAAGGTTCAGTAGGTTCTGGGCAAGTTCAGGGTGTAGGGTTGAGGGGCTTAGGGGGTTAGGCCTAGGGGCTTCGGGGGTGTAGAGTTTCAGGGTTCATTGTGAGAGGGGCCCAACACCCACGTTCGTTTTGCCAGGAATAGTGGAATAGTAGCTTGACAACCCCTATAATCATTGCATTACAGGTTCCTCTATGCTACTGTTGCGTCCCCCGGAAGTTGGTTTTAAAGTACTTTTCGACCTTCCCATGTTTTCCTTTCAAGCCCTGACGATTTTGCGAATATCAAGACTGCAGGCATACCCAAAAAGCCATATTAAGACAACCTACCAGACTTAAGTGGTATTCCGTAACAAAGGGTTGGAGCCACCCTTTAACCCTAAACCCTAAACCCTCAAAGCAGCGAGCCGTCAGTCGCATGAAACCCGTTTGAGAACCGTATAAAGCTGATACGAATCCCCCTGATTTTGAAATTCGGTGTTGGCGGAGGGTCGGATTTTAGGGTTGCTCTTTCCGAAACACGCTGGTGCGAGCTACAGTGGACTAAGAGCTTAGGGTTTAGGGTTTAGAATTGCTTTGAAGGACTTGGTTTTAGCGCTCTGCGGCCCTGGCGTTTTCGGGTTTTCGAGTTTCTGGAACTTGCCGGTTTCGGGGCTTTTGGGCATTGGGTGTTTCAGGGTTTTGGTGCTTTAGAAGGTTTTCATATTTTGTTGCTCCATTTTTGGAGCTACATTTTTGGGTTCTGGGCTCGGATCTACTACACGGTTTAGGGGTTCGGGTACTGAGGCTTCAGAGCGCCCTATTGAGGAAGCTCGATAGTAAGCTAAAGGCATATATGTACACACACACACACTTACACTTTCGCTACTTGATCCCAAGCTCTGCAACTCTTAAGCGCCAAGCTCTGAGGTGTAATCTCTAGGCCTGGGACCTCCGGCTTCTTGTGCTGGATCGGTACATCCCTAAACTAATCCACAAGCGTTGAGCCAAGCGGAGGCGAGGCTGTGGAGGCTTATGGGGTTGGAGGGCCGAGCTTGCGCAGTTGCTGCAGGATGTGGGCATCACCCTCACGCAAGAACAGCTGGTTCTGCAGAAATAAACGCCCACTGCCGAACCAGGCTACAAACAGCCCAGGAATCTTGCTTTAGGGATTAGGGTTAGGCTTGAAGAGAAAAGCCGAAGCCCGAAAGTTCGCAGCTTTTTATGAACTCATCAATCCTCTGCATCCTGACACCTTTGAGCGCGGAAGACTTCCCTTCAAACCCAAAATCCCACGCTGCAGAGAATTCGGGCATGCAGGAAGGGGCTGGATCGACCGCTTCTGTAGCTTGGGCAGCAACTTGGCTAGGGACCGGTGTTATGGGTTTCAGCGTTCAGTGTTGACTTTGTCGAGAATGAACCCTAAATCCTAAAAAAATGATAACCCTAAAAGCCCGAACTTTGAGCCTTGAGTCGTCAGCGAACTCTTAAACTCTGATCGTCTCGAGCCTTAAACCCTAAACTCCTAAACCTAAACCGGTAAACCCTGAACCCTAAACCCCTAAAACCCTGAACCCTAAACCCTTGAACCCCTAAACCCTTAAACCCTAAACCCCTAAACCCTAAACCCTAAACCCTATAAACCGTTTGGAGATCAGGACCTGGTTGTTTCACTCTTTCACGGCTTGGGGCCACAGCCTCAAACCCCGATTCCCTCAACGTCTTGAGCCCAACACCCCCCCTGCACACCTAAACCCCACACCCCCCTGCCACATCAATAAAGGGCCTAAAACCCTAAACCCTAAACCCCAAACCCCAAACCCTAAACCCCAAAAACCCTTGTTAAAAAAACAAAAAAAACCAAAAAACCCTAAACCCCAAACGCCAAACCCCAAAAACCCTAAACCCCAAACCCCAAACCCTAGACCGTCAACTCGAAGAGATCGGAGAAGGCTCGGCGATGCTCCGAGCCCAGCCCTCCACCTCTCGCAGCTCCTAAGGACTGCAGCCCCGCAGTCCTTTGGCTGTGTTTCCTAGCCTGGAATTCTGAACCCTATAGATCCCTTTAAGGAACCCTGTAGATCCCTATAAGGAGCCCTATAGATCCCTTTGAAAGTGCATAATATGAACGGAAAGTCGTAGATCCCAAGCCCTAAACTTGAAGCTTTGTGTTCTGATAAAAGCTTGAGATTCAAAGCCCTAAGGTCCTAAGACCTTCCGCTGCTTCCAACAGGAAGTCCATCATCTTCCGATTCCTGGACACCTTCCCACGGCTGGTGGTGGCAGGGCGCGGCTTTCCCGTTGGTGTCAGAAAGGAGGGTTCCTTCAAGGGTTCCTCTAAGGGTTCCTCTAAGGGTTCCTTAAAGCGTTCCTTTGAGGGGATCCTTTTAGGGTTCCTTTCAGAGTTTCTCCTTAAAGATTGTCTAAGGGCTCCTATTGACGTGTTCTAAATGGCAGACACCACGATGC
Organism: Symbiodinium sp. CCMP2592; assembly: GCA_905221615.1. Lineage (NCBI taxonomy): Eukaryota > Dinophyceae > Suessiales > Symbiodiniaceae > Symbiodinium > Symbiodinium sp. CCMP2592. The sequence goes on from CAJNDT010006047.1 coordinate 284,960, forward strand.
CAGAGAACCCTGAAACCCTCGAGAAACAACCCGAAACCCTGAACCCTAAACCTTAAACCCTAAAACCTAAACCACTGCCTACACCACAAACCCCTATGAAGCCTGGTCTAAGTTGTAGCCTCGTCGAAGAAACCCCAGCGATTTCGACAGAACCCGAAGCCAGAGATCCCAATACCCCTTAATTAAGGAATATACCTTAAATCATAATATTAAGACCCCTAATGTTTAAGGTATATTCCTTGATTGCGGGGTGGCTCTCTGGGAAGCCTGAAACACCAAAGCCCTTGGAGTTCCAACAGAAAAAACATTGGACGCTTAAGGGCTTTGGGTTTAGGGCTCCGGGTTTATGGTTCAGGGTTGAGGGTGTAGGGTTTATGGTTTAGGGTTTAGGGCCAGGGTTTAGGGCATAGTGTTTAGAGTTTAGGGTTGAATGGAGCAGGTCTCTGGATGGGGAGGTGCTGCTGACGCGCCTTGGCCGCCTGAATGCCGGCAGTTTGCTCACCGGCCAGAAGATCCGTGCCTCGACAGACACCGAGGTACCACAAGAATTGCTAGAAGGGTCGCACTAAAGCTTATTGTGAGGGTTACGAGTACTACAACGCTTACCATAATGCGGGTTTTCTGAAAGCTCTTATCATATTGGAAGGTTTTCACTGTGAGGGCATGTGAGGGCTGTAAACTGTTTTGTAGGGGTTGTATGAGGGCTTGTGTAAGGGTGATGCAATTGTTACTCTTGCCCTTGCTACTCAACTCTGATTGTCGTAATGATCCTCTGATGCCGCAGCTGCATTGCCGTCAAGCGTCCAGTGTTGTCGCTCTAGGGGTCAGGGTTAGACGCACTTCTTGGTTTGGGCTAGAAGGGGTTGTGCAAAAACTGTCCTACTTATGATCCTGCCTGCTTTCTTCGACCTATGAACTTTCGAGTGGCTGCTTTTCTGCCGAGATTTTTCCTCCGGAGGGCTTGAGAGAGAGAGAGAGTCCTTTGAGGGCTTAAGGACTTCAACAGGTGGAGGGCTTTTTACTTGGGTGGTTTAGTTGTTTTCTTTAGAGTTTTGGCTTTAAAAAGGTTGCGACAAGGCTTTCGAGCTTAGCATCGTGTTTGGGATAAAAATGCTGTTGGAGGTATGTTTCCATTGATGATGTTTGGGGCTTGAGGTCTTGAGCGGCCGCCGTTTCTTGCTGGGTACGTGATGCAGGACTGTCCCATTCTCCTGGACAGGCAGTACATTCTGTCGTGGTTGCGAAGGCAGGGCAGCACGAGAAGTGCAAGAAGCAGAAGACGGCGACCATTACTGACTACTGTACGGCCGGGGCTTCTTATGATACCTATCATTGCTGCTCCTGCTGCTTGTGGTCCGACTGCGACTGCTAGTGCTACACTAATACTGTTGCTGCTGCTGCTGCTGCTGCCATAACTACTGCTGCTAGACTTGCCACCCTGGTAATGGAGTAGGCAACCTCTAACATTTTTCGGGTACTAAAAACCCTATCTAATCCCAAAGCTTAACCTCTTGTTCCCCTAGGGTACTTGCGAGTATCGCTACTTGCAGGTTCATGGGACTTAGTAAGTACAGTTGTAAGTTGTAAGCACCTTAACCGGGGATATAACCAATTATGAGCATAGTTTAACCCTAGTTGCTAAGTACCATGAACCTCTAAGTAGACCCTAAACCCTAAACCCTATAGATTCCTTTCAGGAACCCTATAGATGGAGCCCTTTAAGGAACCCTAGTTACTAAGTACCATGAACCTCTAAGTACTACAACTACTCCTCCGACTCCGTTTCGGCCGAACCCTCGCTCTCCTGCTCTCTTCATTTTATGAGGGTCTTGGGGCCACCAAAAAGATAGCAAGGAAAGGTATTAATACTAATACTAATACTAATACTAAAACTAATACTGATACTAATACTAATACTAATACTAATACGCCCAAGCCCACCAGTCTGCGCACTAGGCGATGATTAGGTTTGCGACGTGGCTGGGGATAGCCGAGGAGCAGCAGACGCACTAGGAAGAGTTCTGAACCCCAAGCCCCAAACAGGGGGGTTCTGAAAATGAGGGACCCCACTATAGTACACCAAATTAGTAGGATCCTTATCATAAGGACCCTGAAATAAGGTACCCCTAATTTTCGGAAACTCTTAACCCTTATAAAGGCCTTTAGCCTTTAAGGAACCCTTGTAGTTAACTCTTAAAAGGAACCCTAAGGTACCCCCTAAGTTTCGGAAGCTCGCCTATTTGTCGGACAGGTTGGACCGAGCGGTGAGAGGACCATCGCCGCGGGAAGCGCCTCACCTCCCTAGGTGTGTTGGGCTCTCTGGGAACCCTAAAGCCCAGAAACAGCCTTAAAGCCCTAGCTAGAACCACAAACACCCTAAAATGGCCCAAAACCTGCCAAGCCAAACACCCCAAACACCCTAAAAATAGGCCCTTATTTGTAAAAGCCAAGGAGGTTTGTCTCAAATGTTGAAGGAAGGAACCCTTACTGGGATGGGCCTAACATGATCCCTGCCCTAAGCCCCAGCAGCCAAGCAGCCTAGCCAAACCATGAAGTCCGAGAATCCGGAGACTGACAGCTCCCTGTCCCTTACGTCGGGGGACTTAGTAAGTAGTTAGCAAGTAGACTTATAAGCACCCTAAAAGGGACCCGAATTGGGGTTATGGTACTTATAAGTCCCTAAAATAACCAGTTACTGAGTCCCCCGACCTCCAAGTAGCAGGGATTACACCAGGGAGGGCCGTAGAACGAAGGGGTTTCTTAGAGTTGGGACTTCGGTGCGCAACACCTGTATGACATCCAGGGTCTACATGAAGAGCCCCAAAGCCCCGAAACCTGACACCCAGGCCTGAAACCCTTCACACCCTATCATAGAACCGTACAGTACCCTTTAAAAGGACCCCATTATAGAAAAGTTAAGGGGTCCCTTAAAGGATCCCTTAAAGGAGCCCTTAAGGGAGCCCTTAACGGAGCCTTCCCAGGAGCCCTGAGGATCCCCTTAAGGGCTCCCTTAAGGGATCCTAAAAAGGGCTCCCCAGAGACTTAGGGAATACTCCTTAAACCATGGGGTAGGGTTCCTAGTATAATTTTGGGTATATTCCTTAACTAAGTAAACCCGAAACCCTAAACCCTAAACCCTAAACCCTACACCCTAAACCCTAAACCCTAAACCGTTTTAATTAAGGGGTTTTGGAGTCTCTGGGTCCCTGGAGGGTGGGCCGGCTTGGGAGCGACTCGCCCAGGTGCGGAGGGCTCTGTGCGACTCTTTGCCGAGGACGGCTCGCTGCTCCTCAGCTTCCAGGCGCGGCCTAGGGCTCGGGAAGGGCTCCTTGAAGGGATCTGTAGGGTTTGGGCTCGGGGTTGGGGGTTTTAGGGTTTACAATGGTTTCATAAGTACAGTATAACGGGCCCCAAGACCCTATTCTATGTATTAAGGCCCCTATCTTGGGTAGGGTTTCAGGGTTTCAGGTTTCAGGGTTTAGGGTTTTGGCTTACTGCTTCTCAGCTTCCAGGTGCGCCGTGTTCTGCTTCCAAGATCCGAGCTACTTAGGGCTTCAAACGAGGCTTCCATTGGGGTGTTCTTTGGATTCCGGTTTAGGGTTTAGGGTTTTAGGATTCTGTTACAGATTCTTGGTGGTTGGGGCTTGGTAGACAGGGTGTAGGGCATTGTAGGATGTAGATCATGGCGATCCCATTTGCAGGATGTCTCTTTGCGACTTGAAGCTCTGCTCGGAATGCTTCCAGCTGGGGTTAATGTTTCACTGTGAGGCTCACGCAAGTGACAAGTGGTTTGAACTCGCAATGAAGCATCTTCTAAACCTCTGAGCCCCAAGCCTTAAACAGTAAGCTCAAAGCCCTAAGCCCTACACCCTAAACCCCAAGCCCCAACCCTAAACTCTACACCAGAGTCGCATCCGTATGCCCAAGGCGAGAAGTCAAACCCGCATCCTGAACACAGTGGGCCTTGAGCTTCGCACCCTAAACCTAAAACCACCCATAGAAGAATCCTACAAAACCCCTCTGGCAACCCCTTGCCAAACCCACAACCGAATCACAACAGCTCCCTGATGAATCGATACCAAATCCACATTCTTATGATTAAGGCCCTTAATTACTAAGCTCTTATACCCTTATGGATCCCCTTTAAGGAAGCCTTCAAAAGGATGCCTATTCTAATGATTAAGGCCCCTATAAGTAGGCGTACTCAGAGCAGCCCGCCTCTCGGCAGCACGAAGAAGGGCCGACCTGGAGGGTCATGGGACTTAGTTTCTTAAAAGGGTTCCTCAAGAGGTTCCTTAAAGAATCTATAGGACTTAGTTTCTTAAAAGGGTTCCTTGAGAGGTTCCTTAAAGGATCTATATGGAGGTTCAGGGTTTAGGGTTTGGGGCCTACTTAAAGGATCATGGGACTTAGGAAGTCCATTTGTAAGTAAGTCTTTCAAAGGAGGCAGTCCGGAAGAAGACCAGAAAAATGCTCAGGCTTTCGAAGGCTTTTTGAGTGTGTTCTTATGTTTTGCAGTTTTCGGATTAGACTTACCGGTTGGGGGTGTTTAAGGGTCACGAAGTCATAACCTCATACGCAAAATCTTTTCAAGCCTCACCTAACAAAGATCTTGTAGAAAGCCCAATACGAAACCTTAAATTGTTGAGGGTTTTTTACCCAAGGTGCTGTCGTTGCAGCTGGGACGTGTGGGAGCCGCAGGGAGAACCTTTTTGGCCACGGCCACGGGCGGCACTGTCGCCAGAGAGGCCCAGCTCTTGTTTTTTGGGGGTGAAGGGTGCAGGTTTAGGGTTTAGGGTTCGTATCCTTTAACTATAGGGGTTTAGGGTTGAGATTAGGTCGAGGGTTTTAGGTTCAGGTTTGGGTTCAGTAGGCTTGAGGCTCGGGCCCTTCGGGTTACGGGTCTTTCTGGTTCTGTTTTCAGCAGTGTACAAGGGTAGATTTGCAGGGGCGAACCTCTAAAGCCTGAACCTTCATCTAGAAAGGTGTCAGCCGGACGCCCACTGGTTTCTCGCTTAGGATTTAGGCTTAGGATTTGATCTCTTTTTTTCCAAGCGAGAAACCAGTAAATTATGAAGCGTCTGAACGAACACCTTCTGAACATGTTTGAGATCTGCAGAAGCAAGCAAGGGAGGCAACAACCTGTCCAACACCTTGAGAAGGAAGGCGTATAAACCCGACCAGAAGTCCCATAATTTTCGGGCAAAAAGATACAGTTTCTTAAACTAGTCACTAGTCTTCGGGGTGCTGTCGAGCTTTTAGGATTGAGGGTTTGGGGTTTCGGGATTTCCGGTGAGGGCTTTTAGGGTTTGGGGTTTAGGGTCCAGGATTTCAGGGCTTACGCATTTAGGGGCTTTCTTACGGAGCTCCTAAAGCCTAAGCCCTAAGCCCTAAACCCGGCAAAGGAGGGCGAGCTTTTCGATGCGGCCCACCTTTGGGAGTTCGAAGATCTTCGCATCTCGGATCCCAGAGGTCCTTGAAGGGCTACTTGGGGGTCTTTAGGGGACTTAGTAAGGGCTCCTTTAAAGGGGATTCTAAGGGTTCGTTTAAAGGGCTCTATAAGGGTAGTATAGGGTTCAGGGTTCAGGGACTTAGTAAGTAGTTAGTAAGTAGACTTACAAGTACCCTAAAAGGGGCCCTAATTGGGGTTATGGTACTTATAAGTCCCGAAAATAACCAGTTACTAAGTCCAAGGGCTAGTTGCTGTAAAGGACTCCTTTGACGGCGTCTTGCAGGGTTGCGATAGGGACATACGATTTAGGGTTCAGGGATGGGTTAGATGGGTTTCTACAAGGGTGTTCTTGTCGGGGATTTTGAATTTTCTTTACATGTGGTTTTCAGGGATTTGCACGAGTTTTTACAAGGAGGGCTTTGCAACATCTCTAGAGTGTCATAAGGTTTTTAAGTCTGAAGCGGGCTTGAACATTTTGTGTAAAGCCCCCCCAAAATCCTACCTGAACCTTTCAGGGTCCTTTAACTCCTAGAAGCTGAGTGGATACACTTTACACTTTGAGGGACAATATAAACCACTATAAAACTGTAAGTGTACATTTTTTGGGACTTATGAACTCAGCAACTAAGAATTTAGTAGGTGCAGTGTTCGCAGGGTTAGGGGTTTGAGCCCGCGAAAGCTGCACAAACCCCAGACTTCAAGCCACGAACCTGAAAAACGCACCTCCCAACCCCAGACTTGCACGTGATTGTGCTTGTAGGGCTCAGTCGAGATACCACACCCGAAGTTGGAGTTTGTGTTCCCTTCTTAACCATTGTCAGGACTTTGCATTTTCTACAGGGCCCTAAACCCTAAACCCTAAACCCTACACCCTAAACCCTAAACCCTAAACCCTAAACCGGGGTTCAGTTTTTGGAGTTTCGGAGGCCCTGAGCCCTAATGAGCTTCGGTCAGCCTAATCCCAAAACCGGCCCTAAACCCTACAGGGGAGTTTCCGAAATTAGGTGTACCTTATTTTGGGGTCCTTGTAATAAGGATCCTACTATTTAGGGTACTATATTAATAGTGTCCCCGATTTTTCGGAAACTCCCATATCTTCGAACCTGAAGCCCAGAGACCTGTATGGTATAGTACACTACGGCATAGTGTATCATAAACGTAATATATGATACTGTTGATGATGTAAATCCTGCATTGCCTTAAGCACCCAAAAGTATGGGAATTATGGTATACTCCTCATTATGGGTCATGCAGGATTTCTATCATCAGCCGCAGAAAAGCGACCTTGGAGGATGGGGGACTTAGAAACTGGGTCAAGTGCTTGGAAGTAGGTGCTAAAGATCATCATGCATGCGTCGCATAGGAGTCTTGATCTTGTTTCTGTGAAGTAACATGAAGTCCGCAGCTGGCCCAGTGCTGCTTCACATTCGAGGCCGCCATACTGCGTAGCTTGTCAAAGCTGCCTGCTTCGCTGATGGGAGTCGGATTTTTAGGAGGGGTGGAACTGGACGGAAATCATCGTTCAGGGACGGATGTTGCACAAACCACACTGATTCAGCAATGTGAAAAAGAAGTGAATAATTGCCAAGAAAATTCCTGGGTTCCTTACAAGGGTATCATTACACACCACAAACCCTTGCTCTACTTGTTGAGGCCTCTCTAGCTTCGTTTTACATATGGGAGTTTCCGAAAATAGGGGACCCTGATATAGTACCCTAAATAGTACGATCCTTATAATAAGGACCCCAAAATAAGGTCCCATATCACCTGCTTACGACATCCCCCGAGTCTCTCAACTAAGGCCTCAGCCGTAAATTTGGAATGTCCCTCAATTCATGTACTTGGGTTGTGGGGGATACTGGGTTGTCTGCATGCGGTTGAAGCTATGTTGGTTGAATCAAATTGCCCATGAGAATTGCATACACACATCATACCCTCTCATAGTCAATACATTCTGAAGTGTATACCGTGCATTACAAGCCAGTAAGGCATGTTCATCATTATCCTTATTAATCTTTGAAATCCTATACCCTCATCCCTAAACCCTAAACCGCTTTTTATTATGCTCTATTCATAACTTTATTGACAAATCTTATACCCTAAACCCTAAACCCTGTTTTATGATTATAAATCCTATGAAAAAAGCCCTGCTCTTGAGGCCAGGTGCCTCGGGCGGCTTGTGCCCTGCAACATGGCCCGGGGGCTCTGGTTAAGGGCTTAGGGCTTAGAGGTTCCGGGTTCGGGGTTTAGGGTTTAGGGGTTTAGGGCTCAGGGGCTTAGAGGTCCCGGGCCTAGGGGTTTAGGGTTTACGGCTTAGGGCTTAGGGTTTAAAGTTTAGGGTGTTGGGCTTAGGGCTTAGAGGTTTAAGGTTCAGGCGTTGAGGGTTCAGGGTTTAGGGTTTTTTGGGTCGGAATTCATAGCAAGAGTATCCTCTTCCAGTCCTCGTTCTGTTAGAGCATAGTCTATCCCAAACTCCCAAACCTGGGTTCTTTAGAGGTTTGGGCCCTGAGGGTTCAAGTTTAAAGGGGTTTAGGGCCGTACGGGCTTCAAGCAGGGCTTCTGAAAATTGAGGATGCTTTTTTGCGGGCGTCCTACTAACGAGGATCCGAGTATCTAGGCACTTGATGTTGGGCCCTAAACCCTAAACCCTGAACCGGTGCCTAATTCTTGGAAACTCCCATGGGGCTTCGGGGTGTGGGGTCATGGTGAGCCGTTGGGCTTGAGGCTTGTTATCGGGATCTCGAGGCTTTTTGGGGATGGCTTCAGGGTTCAGGGTCTGCGGTTTCGGGTTCAGGATGTCGGTGGTTTTGGGAGTTTAGGGTTTAGGGTTTAGGGTTTATGGTTTAGGGTTTAGGGTTTAGGGTTTCGGGGTGCGGCGCTTGGAGCAGTCAAAGGAAGTATTTTGCTGGAAGGCTCCTCAGTTTTTCTAGGGCCTTATACCCGGGAGTACATGGGTGGTTGTCAAAATTGTGGTCTCTTTTTGGGTCCCTAGTATAGTACGGCACCTAATATTAAGGGTACCCAAAAGGGGACCCTAATTTTGACAACCACCCACATGGAGGTTTCAGGTTCAGGAGCTTTGGAGGTTTTTTGGGCAGCGGTGAACCTTGAGCCGAACTCTGGCGCCTCAGCTCTCAAGCCTCGAAGCTCTCTCTTTCTGTTTCAAAAAGCGCTACTTTCAGGGTTTGTTGAGGGTTCCTTTAGCGGCATAGTCACGTGTTCCAGGGTTCGTTTCGGCAGCAGCAGTCGTAGCGGTAGTGGCAGCAGCGGGAGGAGTAGTAGTAGCAGCAGTAGCAGCAGCAGGAGTAGTAGTAGTAGTCGTCGTCGTAGTAGTAGTAGTAGTACTTAGTAGTAGTAGTAGTAGTAGTAGTAGTAGTAGTAGTAGTAGTAGTAGTAGTAGTAGTAGTAGTAGTAGTAGTAGTAGTAGAGTATAGCAGCAAGGTTTATACCAATGATAGGGAGCTTCGCGCTATACGTCAAAGTACATTCTGCAACTACCCCCTTTACAACCCCCATGACGCCTTGTCATTGCGTGACTTTCGTCGCGGCAGGCCTGGGTGTGAATGGCATTGCCATGTCTGCCACCGGACAGCACCTTGTGTCGGTTTGAGGGAGCACAGCCTTTTGTCTTGAGGGCTTCCTCCTTTACGGGCTCCTTTAAAGGGTTCCCTAAATCCTAAACCTAAAACCGGCTCCTTTAAAGGGTTCCCTAAACCCCAAACCCCACGTTTGCGTGGTCTTTTGGCGCTTTGCACTGTATCTGTCGGATAGCAGCTTGAGAAGCCACCACGGTTTAAGGTTTAGGGTTTAGGGCTTAGGGTCGGTTTAGGGTTTAGGGTTCGTGCTTTCAAACGCTGTTTCGGGTTTTCGCGCCTAAACCCTAAACCCTTAGGGTTTAGGGTTTTAGGCGCTTTCATGGAGCTCGGCTCACCCACTTTGCAAGGAGTTCGGGAGTGTCTGGGCCAACCCCAGCAGCATGCGCCCCCCATGGGGAGCTGCAATAGCCAGAAAACGTAAACCCTGAGGCGCTACTAGCGTAAACCCCTAGGGTTTTGGGTTGGGGGTTTAGGGTTTAGGGTTTTGGGTTTAGGGTTTAGGGTTTAGGCACCTTTCTGAACCCTGAACCCTTAAACCATAAGCCAAGTCGAACTTCTTGGTCTCGCGGCTCAAGCAACTGGCGTCAGACTGATGCCGTATGCTACGTGGATATCCGGTGTTACACTCAGCATAACAGACTCTTCTAACATAATAGGCTTCCTGCAATTGAGAGCTACATGCAGGACACTGACAATACCAACAATAGTACTAACAATAACAACGGCTATGCCCACAACAAGAAAAACCATAATAGCAACATTACGCAGGATAGGTATGACATAAGAGCAAAAGCACGTACACCAGCAACGATCAACATAAGCATTTGTCACTATAGCTATTCATTTCCTTCAAGGTAAAAGCCAGAAAGTTGGAATATGATTATCCTAACCCTTCTATGGTAATTTATAGAGTATCCTACCATGAAACCATATTCCAACTTTCTGGAGTTCCCTGTAAACCCCCGATCTGCTTGTGCCTCCCATCATGGCGGCCTCCACTTTGCTTCCGGGGCGAATCACCATCACCGTGAGCACGGCGACCCTTGGCAGATCCCTGAAACCTAAACCCTAAACTCTGAACCTTGAAACCTAAACCCAACATCCCAAACCCTAAACCCCTAAACCCTAAACCCTAAACCCCTAAACCCTAAACCCTAAACCCCTAAACCCAACATCCCAAACCCTAAACCCCTAACCCCTAAACCCTAAACCCCTCAACCCCTAAACCCTAAACCCTAAACCCTAAACCCCTAAACCCTAAACCCCTAAACCCTAAACCCTAAACCCCTAAACCCAACATCCCAAACCCCAAACCCCTAAACCCTAAACCCTAAACCCCTCAACCCTAAACCCCTAAACCCAACATCCCAAACCCCAAACCCCTAAACCCTAAACCCTAAACCCCTAAACCCTAAACACTAAACCCAACATCCCAAACCCTAAACCCCTAAGGTAGCCTTCTGAGCCATAGAAGGTTTTGGGAGTTTAGGGCACCCTAACTCTCAGGACCTGGGGAGCCCCAAACTTGAGAGCTTAGGGTCCCAGAGACTCCAATAATTAAGGAATATTCCTTAAATCATATAAGGGATCCTACTATAATTTAAGGAATATTCCTTAATTAAGGGATATTGGAGTCTCTAGCGTTCTAAAATTGGGGGCCCTAAACCCAAAAGCGCTGAAAAGGCCCAAAGGCCTGAGAACACCAGATGCTACTATAAGCCTATAGTATGCCCTACAAGTAGTATATAAGCTACTATAAGCCCTATCGTCTACCCTATATACTTTATAGTATATACATATATATAGTTTACCCTACAGTATGGGGGTCGCAGGTCGGGTGCGAGCTGCACCATCGCAGCCCTGGCGTCGGGGCGTGTGGACCAACTTCATGGGGCCATCGAGAGGGTCTTGAAGATCCCGACCTGCGTGCAGAATCTCATCATCGCTTGTGACTGGGATCCTTGTTAAGGTGATGGTCTAGGCTGCCGCAACATGGATATATGGTTGTTCAGAACCCCAAGGACCCAAACATGGCTAGGATCCTTGCTTTCAGGATCCCGAAAAGCGCATGCCTGATTCTTTCCGTCCCCCCCCCACCCTAAACCTAAAAGCCCTTAAACCCTAAACCCCTAAACCCTAAGCCCAAAACCTTAAACCCCTACACCTTAAACCCTAAACCCCAAGACCTTAACCGTTAAGTCCTAAATCCTTAAACCCTAAACCCCTAAATCCTTAAATCCTTAAGCCCAAAACCTCAAACCTCTAAAGCCCTAAAAACCCCCTAAATCCTCAAAGCTCTGAGGCGAGGGCGGCTCAAGGGAGATCACGAGCCACGAGCTCCTCTCCAGCCTTCCCCTGGAAAGCTGCTGGGCTTTGGAGTACCATACTTCAGTACCTTTTTTTCTTAATGGAACCATTATGAAAAAAAGTTCATACTTTTTTCTTCCTGGTTACTTAAAAGCCCAGGCTGCCAGAATCAACTCACCGTCTTCAACAGCTGGCCGAAGGAGCCCCTTGAGTTCCTCTATAGGGTTTACTTAAAGGCTCATGGGACTTAGTAAGTAAGGTTATAAGTAGGTTATAATTAGGATAACCCCACTCAGGGGACTTATAACCCCAATTATAACCTACTTAGTAAGTCCCATGATCCTTCAAGTAGAGTTTAGGGTTTGGGGGGTTTAGGGTTTAGGGCTTAGGGGTTTTAGGGTTTCGGGCTTAGCGGTTTAGGGGTTTACAGGTTTATAGGTTTAGGGTTTAGGGGTTTAGCAAGTCTTGTTATACGGGCCTGAACACCACGATTCCTTAAGGACATCAACCCCCTGACAGTCCTGATGGCCGAAGCAGTCAAGCGGAACTCTAAAGCTTGAGCCCTCGAAGCTCTAAAGCCCTGCACCTTAAAATCCTTTACTCTAAACCCCAGACCCCTCATAGAACCTGAGTATAAGATAAGGCTTCGAACTCCTTATTAATATAAGACGTAAGACCCCCCATTGAGACCTTTGCAAAATCTGTATACCCCCAGTTTATAAAGTCCTGAGCCGGCCGTCGGAGCCCTTCGCCGGCCCTGGGCTCCAAACTCCTTGAGTTAGAGCCCATACTATAATTAATACACTATAGTATTTTGGAATATACTAGAATAGTATGGTATAATGTACTATAACTATACTAGAATGAGAACCCTCGTCGTAACACCGAAATCCTAAATAAATCTTGAACCGGAGCCTTTCTCCTAGTAGTAGCCCGTACAGATAACCTTTAAAGGAACCCCCCCATACCCAGAGAACCCAATACCCCTTAATTACGGAACATACCTTAAATCACATTAGGGATCCTACTATAATTTCAGGTATATTCCTGAATTTTGGGGTATTGGGATCCCTTAAACCCTATAGATCCCTTATAGATCCCCCTTAAAGGAACCCTGGATATTCCCTGATTGAGGGGGCTTGGGATCTCTGGGTAGTAACCCCCAAAACAGCCCCGACGGGCTCCGGGCCATGGCAAGAGCTTGAAGAAGCCTTTTTGGGAGGGCCAAGATCAGGGCCAGGCGCAGGCGGCAGGGCAGGGGGCAGGGCGGCAGGGCGGCAGGGGCAGCGAGGGTACGCAGGGGGAGGGCAGGTGGCCGGTTTTGACAGCGAGGGAGGCAGGGCCAGGGCCAGCAGGGGCAGGTTCAGGATCAGGGCCAAGGCAGCCAGGCCAATGCCACAGACCAGACTCGGCAGCCACAGAGCAGGCCAGAGCTCCGGCCAGCTCGGCCAGGGCCAGGGCAGGGCCAAGGCCAGGGCCCGGACCATCATCGTCGGGCCAAGGCCAGCCAGGGCTAGGGCCGGCCCAGGCAGGCCCAGGCCAGGGCCAAGGGATGGGGCGCTCCGGGGTTCGAGGTTTAGGGTCCTTTTGTTCTGATTGGCTAGCATGCCTGTCGCATGCGCCAGCACCTGAGCCGGTGCTGGGGCTCCTTCGCTGCGCCTGTCGCGCCAGCTACGGAGCCAGCCTCACTGACGCTTCGGCACGCTCGCTGCTGGTATTCGCAGCGCCCGCAGCTCGCTTCAGTTTAGGGTTTAGGGTTTAGGGTTTAGGGTTTAGGATATACAATGTACCATAAACGCACCTTAAGGTACCGTAGTATACCATAATCTACTAGGATAAACTCGAATATACTATACTATGCTATACCGTGCTATACTATACTATACTATAATACACTATAGTATACTATAATATATTAGAGTATATAGTATAAGCTACGAGTTAAACGAGAAGGAGAATATACTTCAGTATATTGGAACTATGGTATAATGTACTCATTATACTAGAATTATAGACTGTACTAGAATGTCATGGCAGGATCCCGCGGAGACGGTGGAGAAGGTCAAGGCCGCATCCCGGTCTCCGACGCCGCGGCTTGGCTCCTTCTTTTGTCCGGGGGTTCCATGGGATCCATTTTAAGGGTTCTTTAAGGGTATGTAGAGGGGTTTTAGGGGTTCTAGAAGGGTTCCGCAAGGGTTCCATGAGGTATCTATAAGGGTTTTAGGGGTTCGATCAAGGGTTCCATAGGGAGATCAAGGGTTCCAAAAGGGATTTTTGGGGTAGCATAAGGGATCGATAAATGTTCTAGAAGGATTCGGAAGGGGGGTGTGGGGGTTCCGTTGGGGGTCAGGGGTTAGGGGGGGTTTAGGGTTCTCGAGGTTGAGGGGGTTCCATGCGCCCACAAGGGATCCCTTAAGGGTACCCTTTTGGGGTTCTACGATAGGTTCCCCTTTAAGGGTACTATAGGGTTCTACAAGGATCTATAACTACAAGGGTTCTATCTGGGAGAAATAGGGTTCTTTTCCTGTAAGGGTTGTATAACGGGGGGTTAGGCTTCTTTTTCTATAAGGGTTCTACAAGGGTTCTAGAAGTCAGGGTTGGAGGGCGTTAGGGGTTTAGGGATCTTCAGGGTTGAGGGGGTTAGGGGTTTAGGGTTCTTAAGGGGGTGGGAGTTAGGGTTCTTAAGGGGATAGGGGGTTCAGGGCTTTTAGGGTTTAGGCTTTAGGGTTTAGGGTTTAATGCGACCAGAAGGGCTCGACAAGGGTGGTTCCGTAGGGGTTCTATACCTCTTTATAAGATTTCTGCAAGGGTTCTACAAGGTTTCGATGAGGTATCCATAAGAGTTCTGTAAGGTGTCTGTAAGGTTTCTATAAGGTATCCATAAAGTTTTTATGAGGGTTTTAGAAGAGGTCTAGAAAGGTTTGGGGGGTTCGGGGTTGGGTACTTCTTTCAATTACTTAAAGGCTCATGGGACTTAGTAAGTAAAGTTAATAGTAGGTTATAACTAGGATAACCCCACTTATGAGACTTATAAATCCCAATTATGACCTCCTTACTAAGTCCCATGATCCTTCAAGTAGCCTAAACTACCCCTTATAGAGCCCTTATATTATAGATCCCTAAACCCTAAACCCTTTAAGGAGCCCTTTAAGGAACCCTAAGTCCCATGATCCTTCAAGTAGAGAGACCTTAAGGGGTGTAGGGGGTTCAGGGTTTGGGAGTTTCGGGGCTGAGGGTGGCTCTTCGCTTCGGAAGGTCTGGGGGTTCAGGGGGGCTCAAAGTTTCTGAGTTTAATGTATAAGAACCTGATTAAGAAACCCTGGGCCTACAACCCCCCAACTGGTAGTATTCATATAAGGAACCCTAATAAACGGCCCAAGGTTTCTTCATCAGGTTCCTACATTAGGGGAGTTTGTGGTTCAGGGCTCAGCGGGTGGCCCTTGACTTCCGTAGTTCTGATCGTTGTTGCGCTAGAGGCGCCTTACAGGGGTTCATATCAGGAAAAATGATTTTTGTGGCTGTGTTTGTTAATGGATTTCTTATGGAGTTCTCATAGGTTCCTCTTACAAGATTTATATTTAGTTCTCTTACTCGCACTTATGGAGTTCTCGTAGGTTCCTCTTACAGGATCAGATTTGGTTCCCTTAGTACCGTAGCCCTATAAACCGTAAACCCAGCTGTCAGGCAAACTGCAGCAGCTGTCGCACGGTGCTTGACCTTTGAAGACAGCTGTGTGCAAGCTGCCGCACTGCAGGCATGAAGGGCCCAAAGAAGGCTTACGGAATCCTGAACCCTCGCCCTAAACCTTACCATACACAGGGCTCCTTCGTGTTGGGGTCCGTGTCAGGGTCCCTTATTGCTTAAACCCTAAATCCTAGACCCGCGTTTAGGCATCAAGTTTGTCTGGCCTTGTAAGGGGAGGAAATTCCAGAATCCCGTGAGTCTGCGATGTTTTGAAGATGAGGGTTGTTAGGGTTCCTTTAGAGGGCTCTGCAGGAGCTGCTATAAGAATTCCATTACTAAGGGCCTCAGCAAGTAGAATATGGGTTTCGCGGTATATCATACTGTAATGAAAGAGGGACTGGGTCGGACAGATTGTTTAGGGTTTAGGGTTTTTCGAATTGTTCCGGCCCCTGCATGAGGCACTGTCATGGATGGGAAAGGCAGGCAAGCAGCATGCACCTGAAATTGCCGAGAAGCTGCAGATGGAGCTACCAAGGAGGTACCACTATGGTGTGCGCTCCTGGGTTCGATTTTGTGAAGTTTTCCGGGTCCGATTCTCTCAGGTTTCACAGCACTCGCGTCGAGGATAGTGGGTCTGAAGGCCATTATTTGGGCGTTTCCGAAAATAGGGGACCCTAACATGGTACCCTAAATTGTAGGATCCTTTTTGTACGGCCCCCCAAACTATGGTGCCCCCTATTTTCGGAAACTCCCCTTTAGGAGAGTAGGTGACAGTTCGGCCCCTGGCCCCTTATGGATCACCACACTGTTAGACTCAAGTAGCTATGCTGGGGGAATATGGCACGTCTGCTTTCCTCATCCGTGCCCATTGTGGTAGCTTAGGTTCTTAGGTTCCTGCGCACCCTGTAAGATCCATACAAAAATCCTGCGAGTCCATCGTAAAACCCTTGCCAGAGCCCAGGCCTTAAGCCCTTGGGTAATGGTATTGCATTTGAAGCTACATAGCAATAGTATCATGGCCTCCAAAACCCTGTTCCAATTATTGAGGCCCCTATGTACCTTTATAGATCTCTTACAGACCCCTTTAAAGGAACCCTACTCCAATCATAGTATTCCCTTACAGTCCCGAATCTGCTTGTGTAGAATGTGGCCAAAAGCCCTGTTCTAATCACGCGTGGCCCCTGTACAGGCCCGAACATAGGAACCCTTACAGCCTTACAGAACCCATCAAAGAAGGCCTTAATATAAACCCTATTCTACTGCAACAAAAATATGTCTAAACCCTAGGCCCTAAACCCTAAACCTTGAACCCTAAACCTTGAGGACCCTGAACCCTATTCTACTACTGACAAAATCTCTCACAACAGCCCAGGCTTGCCAACTGTGGAGGGCAGACAACAGCAGCCCGGCTTTGGTGACCTCAGGTAGGGTTTAGGGTGAATGCAGGTCCAGGGGTCTTAATAACTTTCCATAGAATCCTTTTAGAGGGTTCCTAGTGGGTTTCTTTGAGTTTTTTTTGCAGGGGTTGCTGTTGGGGGTTTAGTTAGTATAGGGTAACTAGTACCTGGCGGATGAGAAGAAGGTTTCGGCATGAATATCGGGCGGAATCCGGATTCAGGTAGGGTTTACGGTTTAGGTGTATTTCAAGCTATCAAATTACGACAAAATGCGGATATTCTATTCGAGTGTAGCAGCTCAACAGGGTTCATTGGATCCGTAAGGTTTTTGCGAACGAACTTGATTTACGCGACCGTCATAAGAAGCATGCTATTTGCACATCCGTACGTTTGCAGCTTCCCGACAGTCTGAGCCTAAGCCCAACCCCCAAATCAACTCTATACACGAAACCCTTAACCCTAAAGCCTACACCCTAAGCCCTAACCAGAAGCCTCAAGGAACCCCACAACACCCAAAACCCTAACACGCCGAACCCTGCACCCTGCCTTTGTCATAGTTGGGTAACATTTTACATGTTTATGGGTACTTAATCCCAATAAGGAATAAAAAGCTGAATTTTTAATCCTATCTCAATCATAAACTCGGAACCCTTAGCAAGAGCCCAGGAGGGCGGTGGCGATTACTGCCATAGTCGCCTTGTCCTGGTTAGAGGAGAGGCTTTCAGCAAAGGGGGTGACGCTGACATCGCAGTTTAGGGTTTGGGGTTTGGGGTTTAGGGTTTGGGGTTAAGGGTTTAGGGTTTGGGGTTTAGGGGTTAGGGTTTGAGGTTTAAGGTTTCGTGTTCAGGGTTGAGGGTTTCAGGTATGTCATGATCTCGAGAGCGGACCATCACATGGTCTGGGTCTATCACGGACCTTCAGATAGATCTGGATCATACATAATATGATGATTTCAAGTTTTATCATCAACCCTAAACCCTAAACCCCATAGATCTCTCAAAGGAGGAAACAGGCGCATAAAAAACCTGGTAGTTTCCTGCTTGCCAGGAGCATCCATGGGCAAACCAGACCTCATCCGTTCCCCAGAGCATCCATGGGCCAAAACCATGATAACGTCCACCAAGACCTTATCCGTCCCCGGAGCATCCATGGGTCAACCATGATAACGTCCACCTAAACCACACATCTGCTCCCCAGTGCACGCATGGGTCAACCCTGGTATCAACCACCCAGACCTCATCCTTTCCCCAGAGCATCCATGGGTCAACCGTGACATTATCCCATCCAGGCCTCATGTGTTCCCAAGGGCGTCCATGGGCCAAACCATGATAGCGTCCACCACGACCTTACCCGTTCCCGGAGCATCCATGGTCCAAAACCAGAACAATGTCCATCCAGGCCTCACCCTTCCCCAGTCCAAGCCCATGATAACCTCCACGCAAACCTCATCCGTCCCCAATAGCACCTGTAAGTCAACCGTGGGCATCCAGGGGTCAACTATGATAACATCCATGCAGACCCCATCCTTTCCTCAGAGCGTCTTTAACAACCAAATCTAATAACGGCCACCCGGACCTCTGGCTCTCAGAAAGCCAACGGCACATATTACATCATATGACTGGGGCTCAGAGCATAAAAGTATGATGGCGGCAGAAGTCCCAAGACTCCCTTCCCTCGTCGTCCCATGCGAGGCACTTTAGATACCTCTGAGTTCGTGTTGAGGCCGCTTACGCAAGACTTCATTCGGGCTAGGGCTGACATTTCCTAGGTTCGTCCAGCTGTTCTGATTTCCAGGTTTTTAGCCCAAATATCATCGTATGTGCACAAAACAACGGTGTTTGCGCATGTTGAGACATTACCCTACCCTAAACCCTAAACCCTAAACCCTAAACCCTAAACCCTAAAGAATCTGGCTGTCAGCCCACCGAGTTCCGAGCGCGAACTGCCCAAAACCCGAATGAAAAGCACGTCGCAGGCGTTTAGTCTCCAGGTTTTTTGTGTGCCTGCTTGGAGAGTCGGGGGACTTAGTAACTGGTTATTTTAGGGACTTATAAGTACCATAACCCCAATTAGGGTCCCTTTTAGGGTACTTATAAGTCTACTTACTAACTACTTACTAAGTCCCCCGACCCCCCAAGTGTGACCTTAAAGGAGAAAGGTACCCCCTTCTGATCCCTTTAATGGAACCCCAGGATTTCTATCATCGGCCGTAGGTCCTTTTTTGTTGCAACCTCGAGATGAACACAAATGCAGATGCGCCTTCAGAGGCCTTAGTACCTAAATGAATACAAATACTAGGGGTTCCTTAAATCTGCTAAATGATAATTCATACGCCTCTACCCTTGTAGAACCCTTTAAAAGGAACCCTTAGGACCTGAGGGTTCCTTAGGTATTCTCTACTTGGAGGGTCGGGGGACTTAGTAACTGGTTATTTAAGGGACTTATAAGTGCCATAACCCCAATTAGGGTCCCTTTTGGGGTACTTATAAGTTTAAACGGGGTCCTGAAGGGTTACTATAAGGGCTGTGATAAGGATTTAGTATACCAGGATCCCAACTATCAGACAATCATCCTGATTCCATCAGGGGTCTATCCGAAGTCCTAAACCCTGGAAGCACTAATCCCTAAATCCAAAATCCTAAAGCCTCGAAGTCCGATCCCTAAATCCTAAATCCCAAGCCCTCGAACCCCTTCATCCCTGAATCCGAGATCCTAGAACTTATAACCCTAAATCCTAAACTTTAAACTAGTAAGAAACCCCTGTCAGGAGGCTGGAGCCGCTTATGCCGCTGACATCCTCTTCTACAACTGGTTTTGGAATTCCCACACGGCCGGTGGGTTTTGGGTTGGCGCTTGAGGGGTCTGGGGGTTTATGCGAGCAGACGTAAACCCCCAAAGGGTTCCTGTCAGGGTTCCTTTAAGGGATCTACAGGCGTTTCGTTAAGGATTCCTTGCAGGGTTAAGGGTTGAGGGTTTGCAAGGCCGAAGGGTTTAGATAACCTTTTCGGGTGATTACAGTCCCGAATTATACAGTTGTAAAGGCCAGATCCCCTACCTAGGCTACTGGACAAGTAAGTTAGGATTCTGACAAGGCCAGAGGTGCTTTTGACGAGATGTGCCAGTCGGAATCGTCCACAACCCGACTCGCTGCAATAAAATCATTGATTGCCCGCTTGGAGAAACTTGGTCAATCTTTGGATCCTGTTTTTCTTGTGCGGAGAAGCTCAGTGCATCTTAGACTTCTTTTTTGCTTTCTGCGTCGTGGGCCTCCGTTTGTTTCTTACCGGGAGCGCATGAGAAGGATCCTTGCTCTGTCCTTCCCAGAGAGCCCAATACCCCTCAATTAAGCAATATACCGTAAATTATAAGGGGCTTCATATTATGATTGAAGCCTATATTCCTTAGTTCCTTAATTAGGGAGCATTGGGCTCTCTGGGTTCCTAATAACAGGGACCCAGGAAAGATGGCTTTGGTCCTATAGAGCACGATGAGCTAGCACGTCGCCGAGTTGCGCTACCATACATCTGCCGCGCGGTCTTCGATGAGTGTGCCGAGGTGCACCAGGTGGCAGGAGCATGCCTGATGCGATTCTGGGCTCCTGATGGGGTTCCTGTTGAGGTCTAGGATTTGGGGTTTAGGGGACTTTGTTTAGACTTACCATAGCAAGAAATGCAAACCGTTTGCCGTACGTCCGTACGACGGTAACTGTTTTTGGACTCCTGTGGCAAGAACCCAGGATTCGTCCCGCCTTTCGCTGGTGAAGCGGACATCTTCATTCTGGGGCAAGACATTATAGACCAATTCCTGCGTTTCGGAGATAGATTCAGTGGCAAGTCTCTTGTCTGTCGCTTAACCAGACTTTTTGTGCAGGGTTTCAGGATTTGGAGCGCAGGGGCGTAGGGCCTTTATGAAAAGGGTTGTAGAGTGTGTATGTTGAACCCGGTATAGAAAGGTCTTAAACTTCTTAACCCTAAAAGTGCAAAGTGAGACTGACCAGCTGCACTAGTATTTCACACCTTCCTCTTCACCCTCAACCCTAAACCCTAAACCCTAAACCCTAAACCCTAAACCTCCACCCGATGGTCGTTCGATCATAAGCTCTGAACCTTCAACCCTGAAGTCCTAAACCCTAAAGCCGACAATGCTAAAAAAGGGGCCTAGGTGGGGTTCCTTATGAGGGCTTAACAGCGAAAGGCCGTCGCATATCCTCTCAAGACCACGCATTCCCGGGCCGGTAACGATGATGACTATGATCATGATCATTATGACGAAAACAATGGTAAGAATCGAAATGACCGTGATAATGATGTTGCTAAGGCAATGATGACGGTCGTCATGCTGATGAAGATGCTTGAGATGATAAAAATGTTGATGACGCTAACGACGATGATTATGACCATGAGCATGATCATTCGATGATGATGTTGATGATGCTGCCGATGATATTGCTAAGAAACAGTTTCGGTGATGTCCTACAAACCTGTGTTTTGCAGAAATCGTGCTAAAACTCAGCTTCGCACACATTCTATTTGCGAACACAGCGTGGCGCCTGATGCGCCCGTACCCGAACAATTACCGATACTATTCTTAAGTTGCTTATTATGGATTATGGATGTAGTATAATCGGCCCCGCCTTTTTGGAAACCTTGTTATTAGGCAATAGCTCAAAATCCTGAGCCCGAAATCCGACAAAGTATCCCAGGTCCCTTCCCGAGACCGTTTCGACCTTTTGCCGGGATCTCGCCGCGAAGTTGGATGGGTACTGGCCACAGCATGCCGGCTGGCAGGAGGGCATCGACGACGAGGAGGCACAAGTTTCTAGTTCTATGAGTACTACTTGCACTACTACTACTAGTTGGACTACGGCTGCTACATGCTACATACTACATACTACATAGTACATACTACATACCACATACTAGCTACTACGTACCACCTCCTGCCTACTACCTATTTTCAGACTGCCTGCTACCTTCCACCTACTACTTGCTACCTGCTACCTCCTACCTTCTACCTACTAGCTACTACCTGCTACTTGCTGCCTACTGTGTACTGCCTACTACCGACTAGCTGCTACCTACTACCTAACTACCCTACCCTACTACACCCTACTACACCCTACTACCCTACTACCCTACTACCCTACTACCCTACTACCCAACTACCTACTCTGCCTACTAAGTACTATCTACTGCGTACAGGCTACTAGCTACGAGCTACTTTTAAATAATTACGACCACTACTACTACCACTACTACCACTACTACCACTACTACCACTACTACCACTACTACCACTACTACCACTACTACCACTACTACTACCACTACTACTACTACTACTACTACTACTACTACGACTACTACTATTGTCATTACTACTACTACTACTACTACTACTACTACTACTACTACTACTACTACTACTACTACTACTACTACTATTGTCATTACTACTACTACTACTACTACTACTACTACTACTACTACTACTACTACTACTACTACTGATAACAACAACGACTACTACTTCTACCCCTACCAGTACCACTACCACTGCTACTACTACTACTACTACTACTACTACTACTACTACTACTACTACTGCTATTGCTACTGCTACAAGTACGACGAAGACGACGGCAACCAATGAGCAAGCCCTGCTTGCACTCTCAGGTTTCAGGGCGGACCTGGGTTTTTTCAGGATTCTATAGAGGGTGCTCTGGGGTTCACAGAGGCTTTTGTGAAGGTGCCGCAGGGTTCTCTGAGGCGTTATTATCTTAAGTTGAAGCCTTCATGAACAAGCCTGTAAAGGAATCCTTAAAGGAACCTTGTTTTGAGTCTTAAGGCCCCTCCGTTACTGTCATGGACGTACGGTTTAGGGATTCAGGGCTTGGGGTTGAGGGTTTAGGGCTTCAGGTTTGGTTTGCAGATTGGGCTTTACCGTTTGGGGTTCGGGTTCCGATTTAGGTAGGGTTCACCTCCGTATCAAAGGGGTGTGCAGCAGTATGCCTTTGGTAGGACAGGGCTGCTTATGATGATCTCAGGAGTTTTCTGTGCGTAAGACTCCCAAGCGCCATATACCCCCTACAAAATAACTTTGAGCTCCCCAGGCCCCAACCCCTAAATGGGAGTTTCCGAAAGTTAGGGGTACCTTATTTTGGGGTCCTTAGAATAAGGATCCGATTATTTCGGGTACTTGTTTTTAGGGTCCCCTATTTTCCCAAACCCCCAAATGAATCCTGAACCTCATTAGCAAAACTCGAGAAATGCAGGACGCGGAGTCTCTGGAAGCGGGCACCCAGGTGGCCACGGCCACAGTTCGCTATCTCCGGCGCCGATTTCAGCCGCTGGCTTTCATGAAGGCTTTTCGGGTTTCAGGGTTCCGCCAATAATTGCAAGGTGGTTCGCAGGACTCTACATCTCTGTGTTTTGTCACGATCTGTTTGCCACATTGCCCAGGGGTTCGAATAATTTATGGAAAGACATGTTCTCCCTGTTATGACCACCTAAGTTTAGGCTTTCAAGCCTGCATCCGACCAGCCAAGAGCGTATCTGAACACCTTTGTAAAGCCTGAACCCTCAACTGAAGGCATGAGCCGAGATATATTTTGTGGGGAGGCCAGTGCCAAGCCCAACCCTGAACCCTAAACCCTACTAAACCTTAAACCCTACTCAACCCTAAGCCCTAAACCCTAAACCCTAAGCCCTAAACCCTAAACCCCCTATAGGGTAGGCCAGTGCTAAGCCGCCTTGCGTCTGCAAGAATGAAGATTGGCCTCTAAACGGAATAGGTTTGGGTGCGGTTTAGGGTTTAGGGTTTAGCGGAATAGGTTTGGGTGGTTTGGCCGCCTTGGTGGCCTCAGATGGTGAGGCTGTGAGAGAAGGAAAAACCTTTGAAAGACAGGCTTCGACAGCTCATCGCCGCAGTACGATGCACTCGATGCAACCTTGTCGCGAGATACAAACGCCTACACGCTATTCCGCCGCAAACCCTAAACCCTAAACCCTACTAAACCCTAAACGGAGGGCATATTTTTGTCGCCATTGTTTTTTCGCACCTGTGGCCTTTTTTTTAGCGTGTTTGTTATAGATAGTACTAGTACTGGTAGTAGTAAAGAGTAATAGAGTAATACAGTCATAGACTAATAGACTGATAGACTGATAATAAACTAATAGACTAATAGACATAATAAACTAGCAGACTAATAGACTAATAATAGACTAATAGACGAATAGACGAATAGACGAATAGACTAATAAACTCGTAGACTAATAGACTAATAGACTAATAGACTAAACAAACTAAACAGACTAAAAGACGAAAAGACTAATAGAGTAATAAAGTAACAAAGCAATAAAGCAATAGAGCAATAGAGCAATAGAGCAATAGAGCAATAGAGCAATAGAGCAATAGAGCAATAGCAATAGAGTAAAAAAGAATAGAGTAATAGTACAAGAAACAGTGCGCGCGAAGCGCGTGACCCGCAGGCTTTGCTCCATGACTTTATGCATTGGTAATGGTAACAGTAATAGTAATGGTAATAGTAATAGTGCTGCATAGTAATACCAAAGTAATAGGTATAGTAATAGTAATAGTAATAGTCATAGTACTCGTACTAGTACTAGTACTAGTGCTAGTACTAGTACTAGTACTGGTACTAGTATTAGTAATAGTAGTGGTCTTATGCTGGTTGTGGCGGTGGTGGTGGTGGTGGCGGCGGCGGCCGTTGCATTACAACAACAACAACCACAACAATAACAACAACAACAACAACAACAACCACAGTTCAGACAAGAGGCTACGACACCAGCAACAGCAGCAGCTACGGCAACAACAGCACTAGCAGCAAGAGCAATAGAAGCACCGACAAACACAAATTCCTCAACCCTCAACTCCTGACTTCCCCCTGAACCCTGAACCCTGCCTCTTGATACGAGTCGTCGCTTCTTGCGCTTTCAGCGCTTTTGGCGCTCCCCATAATCATACTTAACAATTTTGGTTCAATGTAACTGTGGACGATACACATGCATATCTCTGGAAAATTGGATCATACATACAGAAAGCACATCTACCAGTATGTAACGTAATATGGTAATTATATCTGTCGTGCAGACCTCATATCTCTGAGCTGCCACTGGCAGGGGAGGCGCCGTGGTAGGAGGGGTGGGTGGCAGCGACGAGACGCAGGCGGCCACCGCGACCCCGCCATGAATCAGAAGCACAGATGGTTGTACTTGTAGTAGTAGTAGTAGTAGTAGTAGTAGTAGTAGTAGTAGTTGTAGTAGTAGTAGTAGGAGTACTAGTACTAGTACTAGTACTAGTACTAGTACTAGTACTAGTACTAGTACTAGTAGTAGTAGTAGTAGTAGCAGCAGCCCACACATCATCTGCATGTCATCGTGAAAGTTTGGGTGAGGTATTCCACTCCTTGATAGCGCATTCGATCCAACCGTTGTCTCCGAGCGCATCTCCTGAGTACAGGCTGCGTCACATGCACATTGCTACACACCTAGACACACAGACACACACACACACACACACACACGCACGCACGCACGCACCCACACACACACACACGCACGCACGCACGCACGCACGCACGCACGCACGCACGCACGCACGCACGCACGCACGCACGCACGCAGGCACGCAGGCACGGAGGCACGCAGGCACGCAGGCACGCAGGCACGCAGGCACGCAGGCACGCAGGCACGCAGGCACGCAGGCACGCAGGCACGCAGGCACGCAGGCACGCAGGCACGCAGGCACGCAGGCACGCAGGCACGCAGGCACAGCACGGCACGCAGGCACGCAGGCACGCAGGGCAGGCAGGCACGCAGGCACGCAGGCACGCAGGCACGCAGGCACGCAGCAGGCACGCAGGCACGCAGGCACGCACACGCACACGCACGCACGCACGCACACGCACGCACGCACGCACGCACGCACGCACGCACGCACGCACGCACGCACGCACGCACGCACGCACGCACGCACGCACGCACGCACGCACGCACGCACGCACGCACGCACGCACGCACGCACGCACGCACGCACGCACGCACGCACGCACGCACGCACGCACGCCCGCACGCACGCACGCACGCACGCACGCACGCACGCACGCACGCACGCACGCACGCACGCACGCACGCACGCACGCACGCACGCACGCACGCACGCACTCACGCACGCACGCACGCACGCACGCACGCACGCACGCACGCACGCACGCACGCACGCACGCACGCACGCACGCACGCACGCACGCACGCACGCACGCGGCTGCTGTTCGTGGCCTGGTCCTGCCATGGCAGCCCTTCTGCTGCTGCTCAAGCGCGCTGGTTGCGTGTGCGGCGCCGTGGCAAGGCCGCTTAGTTACATCACATACTTGTGCCGCGTGTCCACAAAGTTCAGTTGTACAAGGAAACATGTAATTTCCGAAGAGCCATACCTCAGTTGGCGCCGTTGCCTGAGGCCTTCGTGGAAGACGCCCGCTACTGCCACAGATGTGGCAGGAGGCGCACACAGCCGGAGCAGCCGGAGGTGCGCCATGTAACCAAGTCCGTGCTTGAACCCTTGCTTCATTGCCGAAACAGTGACAGTTGCTAGAAGGTTCAGACCATTTTTCGGAGGGTCGGTGTGAGTGTAAGCAAAGTCTGGCGTTTCTCTCGTCGCTGCGAGGCCCCCTCTTTAGTCTACAGCTTTGGTAATTGTAATTGAATTGTTTGCCACCTGTTACGGAATGGCGGCGAGCATATTTCTGTGACAGTGCAGTGGGTGTCCACGCGTCATGGCTGGCTTTACACCTGGGCACAGGCGCTGAATCTCTCAGCATTCCTCATCTCCTCTTTCTCACAGAGCCAAACCTCAACGGTGGATGACAGGGACTGTCAAGCAAGCGATCACGCGTTCCCTCCTTGGTTGGTTGCTGCCTGGAAGTGTTCCGGGACTGAATTCACCACAGCCTATCCAGTCCCTCACTTCCCATGGTAACTAGGGAGTGGGCGTCTCGCTGCTGATGCAACGAACAGGTCTGCCGCGTCAACGGCTGCCACAACAGCAGAGAGCTGGGGAGGCGTGCGAAGCAAGCATCATGACCTCTTTTTTCTTTGCTGCTCTGTGTTGCTGACAGGTCATAGAGTAATAGAGTCTTAGAGTAATAGAGTAATAGAGTATTTGAGTAACAGAGTAGTAGAGTAATAGAACAATAGAGTAATAGAGTAATAGAGTAACAGAGTAATAGACAAATAGAGTACTAGAGTAATAGAGTAATAGAGTAATAGAGTAATAGAGTAATAGAGTAATAGAGTAATAGAGTAATAGAGCAATAGAGCTTTTAGAGTAAGAGAGTAATAGAGTCATAGGGTAATAGAGTAATAGACTCATAGAGTAATATAGTATAAGAGTATGAGAGTAACAGAGTAGCAGGACCCAGGGCCCCAAAAAAAAAAAGGCAGCAGAAGCAGAAAAATAATGTGGCCAGATATTCTCGGCCCACCCTAAACCCTGGTTCAAAAAAAAACTTAAGCCCCCAACCCTGAACCCTCAACCCAAAGCCCTTCGCCCTAAACCTTCAACCCTGAACCCTCAACCCAAAGCCCTTCAAGAACCCAGGCAATGGCTGGCCGACAGCCAGGCCTCGTTTGGCGGCCCGACTGATAACTCGGACTCATAGATCCCTTTAAAAGAGCCCTTTGAAGGTACCCCCTTATAGATCCTTTTAAGGGAACCCTGGGATTTATATCATGACCCATGACCCGTAGCTATCTAGGGCGAGGGTTCACAATGCTTTTCAACTTTCCTCTAAGACCAGGTTAGGCTATTTTGGGACATATATCCTATATGGCAAAAATAACCTATATAGGTTATTTATATAAATAAACTATAGGTTATTCTTCCGGTTATTTTATAGGTTATTTTATAGGTTATATCTGAAATAGCCTATATCCTACTATTGAATGTAGCTTAAAAACTGCTTACTGTGTTTGACAAAATACTATTGATTAGCATCCAGTTTGATAGATTTTTTGCATAGAACATTGAAATTGATATGTTTTCTAAGTAGCAGATCTGTGCTAAGTTGAACGAATGCGTGTTTTCGCTTTGTTTTTGTGCACGGAACAACTGATTTTCCATGTGTGTTACTGCGAATGTGTTTGGTTTGTCTTCATTGTTGCTTGTTGATTGTGACTTAGTTACTCCGTGTACCTAGCTCTTGCATGTGTCGATTTTGTTTGCTACTTAGATCTTCTTGCATCTAGCTAACATACGGCTGGCACCTCAGATGACTCTAACTAACAAATCATATCCCGAGGTTTGGGGTTTTTGAGAAGTGTAGGTAGGTAGATAGGTCCAGATAGGTGGCTAGGCAGGGTAGCTAGGTCTTTGGGTTAGCATGGTCCCCTGGTACAGGCTTGCTATAGGTAGGTCTTTGGAATACGTGTTTTGGGGTTTGAGCTGGGGGGTTTAGGGGATTAAGCTAACTGGGTTGAAGGGGCTTGGGGTTGCGTGTTAATGGGTTCCGGGTTGTGTAGGTAGTTCTACGGGATACATTTATTGGGTTTTGGTGTTCAAGGTTTCTGGATTGAGGGGGCTAGGGTTCCGTGGTACTAGGTTTTGGGGTATGGTTTGAGGGGTTTAGGGGTGTAGGGTTTCTTGGATTAGGGGTCTTTGGGTTCGGTGTTCAAAGGTTTTGGTGTTTGGCCTTTGGGCGGCTTCGGGACTTCAGGTTGAGTGTTGATGGGTTCGGGGTTTTGGAGGGCTTGGGCGGTTGCTAGGTTCAGGGCTTCTTGCAGTTTCTGGGTTAGGGCTTGAGATGGGGATGTAGGGTTTTGACTGCTTGGGGTTGCTGGGTTGCGGCTTGAGGTTGGGGTGTAGGGGTTTGAGAGCTTGGGGTTTCTGGGTTAGGGCTTCGGGTCGGGGTGTAGGGGTTTGAGGGTTTGGTGTATTGGTAGGTTGACGGTATATACGTATATAAACAGATGGCTAACGACGATTAGACACAGAGGAAACGTACTAGTGTTTGTTTGTTGGAAAAGTATTGTTTTGAGTTTCAGAACCATTCTTTTAGTTGTACAATATGTCCTGTTGCAAAACATAGACTGTTCTGTATATTTTCCATAATTTTGTTTTACAAAATCACTGTTTCATGCATAGCATTATGGGTTGTTTTGAGAATTTCTAAATAGTTTTGAAAATGCTTGACAATATTTGTCACAGTCTTAATGTGTTCTATGATTTTTTGATTATTATCAAAGTTTGTAAAATTTGTATAGAACTGTTATAATAGTTTTTCTAGAATTTTTAACAACTGTCTACATTTTCTTAAAATTTGATGGATTTGTGTAATAAATTTCTATAAAGTTCTTAAGATTGTTTATAAAAAGTTTAAGAATTTTTCTAAAATTTTGAAGAATTTTGATAAAATTCTGAAGAAATTTTATAAAATTTTGAAGAATTTTGATAAAATTCTGAAGAAATTTTATAAAAAAATTGAAGAATTTTGCATGATTTTTACCAAAATGGCGGTCCAGTTTCGGTCCGGTTTCGGTCCGGTTTCATGAAAACTGGACCCCGGTGGTCCGGTTTCATAGAAACCGGACTCAAACCGGACCACCGGAGTCCAGTTTTCATGAAACCGGACCGAAACCGGACCGAAACTGGACCGAAACTGGACCGCCATTTTGGTAAAAATCATGCAAAATTCTTCAAAATTTTACAAAAAAATTTAAAATCTGTATAAAAATTCTTTGATTTTTTGCAAAATTTTTTCAAAATTGTATAGAAATTTATCAAAAAATGTAAGAGTCGTAAAAAATTTGATAGAATTTTTTGATAATTTGTTATGCACATTCATAATTTTTTGTACATATTCTATACAAACCTATAAAAATTATTCAAAATTTGTATAACCGCCATTAAAACGTTTTGAACATTTATATAGTTTTGGCGCCCAGATTTATTATTGTTTCGTGACAATTCTTCAAATTGTCACAAAACAAAACTAAATTTCAAAGGACACAAAACAAACGTTAGAACACAACCACAGTGTTAAAACCGAAGCCAGTTGCTTTAACTCCGTTATAGTATCACTCAAGCCGGCGCTTTTGCAAAAATTAACACCACGACAGTATTTAAAACTGTGCTGCTACAAAAGCAACTGCAAGACATTGTACATACATTGTTAGAACTATAAGAACGTATGTTTTGATACATATATATATATACACAGAGAGAGAGGGAGAGAGAGAGAGAGAGATATGCACACGCATACGTGTGTATGTATAGAACACATTGTATGTCTGCAACATATATATATATATATATGGATAAAGGTGCCTTATGTGTCTGTGTGCCTTTGCTTGTATGTTTCAACGTGTAGAAGTACGTGTAACCCAAAACCTAAACTCTAAACCCCAGGCTCAAAGACAAGCCTAATACTGCAAGCTCGGAAGCCATGAGAGAGGAAACCCGACACCCATAAACACCAAACCTCAAATCCAGAAGCCCCCCCCCCTAAGGGGCCAAGCCCCACCGAACCCAAACACCCGTGTAATCCTGGAAGTCCTACACCCTTAAATCCCAAAGCCCCAAACCCATTGTGCCGGAACCCGAAGCCCCCCCAATCCCCAAAGACATCTAGACCCTTAAACCCCGGACCCAACAACCACCTTCCCCAGAGCGCCGGAAACCCTAAGCCCCCAACCATAAGCAGAAAGCCGTCCAAATCCCGATACCCCTGGATAAACGCCGCAATCCCGCAAACACCAAACTTCAAATCCTCAAACCTGCCGAACCCACAACCTCTCACCACCGGAGCCAAAGACCCTTTATTCTAGAAGCACGAAGCCTCAATCCCAAACACCAAAACTCAGTGCCACGGAACGACCCCTTACCGCAAAGCACGAATCCCAATCTTACCTACCTCGTTTGTACCTAGGGAGCCATTACCCATACCTAGCAACCTTCCTACCTACCCATCTGCCTACCCTGCCCAAATCCATCTAGAAACCTCGGGTTATCACTATCGAAACGAGTCAAGATTTCAAGAAAATATTTCAACACAGATCGGTCTTCAACACATTTCCCTATTCGCAGACGTGTTTTTCTAAACAAGACTGACGTTGGTTCTGTATGGATTTCCATTGATTTTTTGGTTTCCAACATATGCGAAAATATCCTATATTCTACCATATAACATGTTTTTGCATAGTCTATTTACTAAATAACCGAAAAAATAGACTATGAAACAAGAGCGAAATAGTCTATTTAAAATAGTATATTTCAAAGTAAAATAAACTATTTTGCCAAATAGGATATATGTCCCAAAATAGCCTAACCTGGTCTTAGAGGTTCCGTGAAGTTGCGAATAGTCGGATCCCGCGTGCAATTCAGGTAGGGGTCTGTTAATCACGGCTCTACATTGAGTCTACATTGACAATCGGTTTACGCGTTGAAGTTTCTGTACGCCCTGAACCTTGAGCCCGAAACGCTGACGAGGATTGCGGGTTTAGGGTTTAGGGTGCGGGATGTCAGGTTGGGACTTACCTCCTTTGGTACAGTGCCTTCTTTCTGTTTCAGCTTTTCACCCAAAGCTTTAACAAATCTAAAACCCTAAAACCGCGACCGTAACCGTCCCCTAATTCCCAAACTTTGCAAACCCCAAATCCCAACCCGAACCAAACTTTTAAGCCCTAAACACTGTTACTAAACACGACACCGTAAATTCCCAAATCCACACATAGTAACCCCTAAAGGAGCCCTTAAAGGAAATCCTACACCATCCCCAGGTGCGATTGAGTCAGCAGCGATGGATCTCATTGAGGCCTTTGAGTTTGGCCTCGGCAGCCCTCGATGGCAGGTGGAGCCCAGATCGGGTGTGGGGGTTAGGGCTTTAGCGGGCTTAGGGATAGGGTGTAAAGTTGAGGGTTTAGGGTTTAAAGGGTGTGAGGTTTAGGGTTCAGGGGTTTACCCGGAGTAGCCAAGGTTCCTTAAGAAACGTAAATGTAGCAGTTTTTTGGTGTCAGATTGGTTTAGGGCGCTCTGCTGTAGGGTGCTACAAAGGGAAACGACAAGAGCAGCGGGCTCTGGTTCGATAGCTTCCAATTTCTTTTCAGCTACAAAGCTGGGGATATGTGTATATATATATATATATGCACACGCACGTGTTGTTAACATACATATGTATGTATATGAGGTATCTGCGTATATGTATTTGTATATACAATATGTATCATAGTCCGTCTAGTTATTCCTAACACTGGTATTTGGACCTAAGTGACATCACACAAGTCCAGAATGGATCAGAAGCCAAGTAAGGACTTGTTTTTTCGCAAAGGCCTGTGTTGAAAGGATCAGGGAGTGAGGTGAGAAGAGAACTAGCTACTCTTATACTGTAGCCTTGTAGCTGCCGTTAACCCCAGTTGAGACACTCATGAACTCGCACGTTCTTATGTCACTGTTTAAAGCCCTATAGGACCCTGTAACAACCCGGTACGCACTTAACCCATGAACGAACGGATGTTTATGAACTCAAGAGCTTATCAACACATAGTTTTCGTTTGGGGTTAAGTGCTACACCCTAAGCCCTACACCCTGAGTTCTAAACCCTCTAACTCCTTTTGTTCGTCTCAGGTGCGGAGGGCAGCCGTGGAGAGTCTCATCGCGATTGCTCCATGGGGTGCTCTGGTATGTCAGAAACTGCTTGAGATTTTTCCGTAGGGCTCAGGGTTTTTGTGAGTCTTCGACAGTGTTCGGATTTAGGAGTCTTGACTTGGTTCAGAATCCAGGGTTATGGTGTTTAGGGTTTAGGTTTACAGTGTTTAGTGTGCAGGGTTACGGATTTATTGGCAAATGGATGGTTTGCGCTTCAGGTTTTTGGTGTTGCTAGGTCTAGGGTCTGCGCTTTCCGGGCTCAGGCGGCTTAGGGTTCAAGGTTTTAGAGTTTCTAAACCCTAAACCTTAAACCCCTAAACCCTAAACACTACACCCCTAAACCCCCGAGCCCTAAACCCTAAATCTAAAGGATCTAGAGTTTAGGTTTGTCTGTGTCCCCTAGGATATTCGACTTTTAGGGGCTCAGGGTGCTACGAAAGGGGTTGGGCAGTATAGAGGCCGTCATAATTGCCTAAACTATTTTGGGGGCTCCTTAATATGATTATAGTATGATGGACTCCAAAACCCTGTTCTAATTATAATTGCCTATACTATTGTGGGAGCTCCCTATTATGATTATAGTATCATGGACCCCAAAACCCTGTTCTACGTAAGTGTTAAGGCCCTCACATTATAGTCCCATTATGAATCCCGTATAGGTTCTACTTGTTAAGGCCCCTACAATAGTATGGGGGTGCCACAGTCTGCACAGGTGGCGGCCCGAAGCAGTAGCATGATGCAGCAGCTTGTGCAGATAGTAGAGGGTTCCTTCGTATGACTCTTCGGTAAAAACTCCCAAACCCTGGAGCCTAAACCCGAAATCCCACGTTGAATATTTTCACCACTCTAGGACAGGGGCTTCATGATGTTGACCATGCTCTTCAAGGTGAACATGAACGTTGGCCGGAGACTCCAAAAGCCCTTGCATAAGTACATTTCCTTAATGATGCTTATGATTCGTACTATGGTGGCCCGTTGTTCAGGGATATGGCTAAACCCTACTTGAAGGATCATGGGACTTAGTAAATAGGTTATAATTGGGGTTATAAGTCCCCCAAGTGGGGTTACTAAGTCCCATGAGCCTTTAAGTAAACCTTAACCCTCAAACGGACCATTGAGCCCCGGCATTCCTGGTCGCAGTGGAAGAAAGGTGCTCATGGTGTGGTTGGCGTGATCAGCATGCGGGATAAAGTGGCTCGACTCACCAGAAGACCCTAAACCCCTAAACCCCGAAAACCCTAAACCTTAAACCCTAAAACCCTAAACCCCTGAACCCCTAAACCCTAAACCCCTAACCCCTAAAACCCAAAACCCTAAACCCTAAACCCTAAACCGTGAGCCCCAAACCCCAAAACCCTAAACCCTAAAACCCTAAACCCTAAACCTCAATACCCTAAACCCTAAACCCTAAACCTAAAACCCGGCTCTGAACGCTAAACCCGTAAGCCCTGAAGCCTCATCTAAGGACCGGACGGCTAAACCCCACAGCCTAAGCCTCTAAACCCAAACCCTACTTGGAGGGTCGGGGGACTTAGTAACTGGTTATCTTAGGGACTAAAAAGTACCATAACCCCAATTAGGGTCCCTTTTAGGGTACTTATAAGTCTACTTACTAACTACTTACTAAGTCCCCCGCCCCCCCCAAGTAACGCCTAAGCCCGAAACGCTCGACATTCATCTCAAAGGCCTCCAAGGGTGGGATAAAGGTAGGTGGGATAATCCCCAAAATAAGGCCTCGGTTTAGGATTTAGGGTTTTAGGGTTTTAGGGTTTAGGGTTTAGGGTTTAGGGTTTGGGGTTTAGGGTTTAGGGAGTCCTTATACAAGGGATCCTAAATACTACCTACCTTCATCCCACCTTTTGAGGCCTCCTAAATCATCACGACAGCATCGATCCCAAACCCTTAGCCCTAAAGCCCCGAAGAAACCATCCTTACATGGGAGTTTCCGAAAATAGGGGACCCTAATATAGTACCCTAAATCATAGGATCCTTATAAGGACCCCCCAAACTAAGGTACCCCTAATTTTCGGAAACTCCCAGATTGGGGCCAGAATATTTGTTAATACCATACCTCAGGGTTCCGGATTATAGTTGTCTTAGGGGTACTTAGAAATATTTTCTAATTTTTGGTTATTATAGAAACAGCTAAAATTATAATCTTTGCTAGGGTTCTAAGTTCAGTATGGTTGTGCTAAGCATGTCTCACAGTAGCAGCCAGGAAGTTGGAACATGGCTATGGGAGGATTAGTGCTAGGATCCCTTATACTTTCCCTTAGGGGCATGAGGACAATGACGTTCCAACTTTCTGGCTTCTACTGTAAAGCCCTAGTCTAATCATTAAAGACCTTGTGCTAAGCCCAAATGGCAATCTATTCTAGAGCCCTTAGAGGAAGCATGTTCTGATTCTGACCCCCAGTCCCCGCATAACGGACTTATGCTACAACCTAAATCCCTAAACCCAAACCTTAGACCAAAAACCCCAAAACCCTAAACCCCTGACCCTTCCCCCGTCGGTTTCGAAGCGAAGCCCGCAACGAAAAGCCGAAGCTCACTGGGCCCTGTTGGTAGCTTAGGCAGTGTTGAGGTTTTAGGGGTTCAGGGTTTTGGGGTTTAGAGGCTGTTTGGGGTTTAGGGTTTTGGGATGTCTAGGGTTAAAGGCGCGGGGGTTTAGGGTTTAGGCATTTAGGGTTTAGGGGTTTCGGGTTTAGGAGTTTAGGGCTTAGGGTTTAGTGGTTAGTGGTTTAGGGTTTAGGGCTTGGGGTTGAGGGGTTGGGGTTTAAGGGACTCGGGCTTTTACTAGGCAATTTGTTTAGTTTGGATGTTGTCGCGGTGCTTAGTCGTAGTGGTGGTAGTGGTAGTGGTAGTGTGGTGGTAGTAGTAGTGGCAGTCGTAGTATTAGTAATGCACTCAGATTTGTAACGTTTGAACCTCTGTAGCAGTAGCAGCAGTAGCAGTAGTAGTAGTAGTAGTAGTAGTAGTAGTAGTAGTAGTAGTAGTAGTAGTAGTAGTAGTAGTAGTAGTAGTAGTAGTACGAGTAGTACGAGTAGTACGAGTAGTACGGGTAGTAGTACGAGTAGTAGCAGGAGCAGGAGCAGGAGCAGGAGCAGGAGTAGGAGTACCCTGGACCCCAAAACCCCTAACCTCGCCCAGGAGAAGCGAAAAGAGGTCTTAGAAGTCATGGCAAGCTTCCTGGACAAGTATGCGGCGGATGTGGAAGACCCTTCTCGGGTGCGCCGCGAGGATGCTTTTGGGCATTTGCGCGTGAGGTTTGGGGAGTAAGGTTGCATGCTCAGGTAGCCGGTTCGTTTCATCTGTTGGGGTCGAGGGTCTAGGATGTAGGATTTGGGCGTCAGGGTCGGGGAGAAAAGAGTTCGGGGCTGGTGTCCTATGTCGCTTGGGGTGCAAGAACCAGAAACCCTCAACAATGAAACCCATCCCTAAACCCTTAACCCCAGCTCCCAAAACCTGAACCAGAGTACGACTCCAAACTAAACCGAAAACCCCTTTCGGATGGGTTCAGGTATTGGCGGTTCAGACGTAAGGATGCGGCTTTAGGGTTTCCAGTATAGTGCGCACAGTTTCCGACCCTGAAAGCCAGTCCTTTGAGCAGAGTTTCCCTTCAACGTCTTCCAGAGTGCCAAAAGCTCTGAACCCCAAACCCTAAACCCTTGAGCCCTAAACCAACAAAGCCCTACATCCTGGGCCTATCGCCCTAAAGTAGTAGGATTCATGTTATACGGAAGCCTAATAAAGGCCCAAGGTGTCTTAATCAGGTTCCTACATGGTTATAGTACCCTGGTTTTAGATCCCCTAAAGCAACCCCTATAGTAACCCTTTTAAAGGAACCCTAATACTTAAAGGGTCATGGGAATTAGTAACTCGGGTTATAAACAAGGTAACTATACTTATAATAATAGGTTCTATCCCCAGTTAAGGAACCTATAACTGTACTTACTAAGTCCCATGAACCTCCAAGCAGAGGCCCAAGGTTTCTTAATCCTCAAAGCCCTAGTCTGAACTATAGTAACCCTTTTAGAGGAACCCGAATAAAGGCCCAAGGCTTCTTAATCCTCAAAGCCCCAGTCTTCCCCCGAAGCCCACCAAAAAGCCTTCAGTCCTAGAGTCTCCGATTGCCTGGATAATGGCCACCGTCTAGGATGTAGGGATAATAGAGTCTAGAACTAGAGAGCAAAAATGGGTCGAGCTTCTCTATACAATGTCTTCGCTCCTTTCTCGCAAAGTCAACTTCAACGGGGATTTTCACCAAGCATCATCACTTTCTCACCTCTACCGCCTGTGCCTCCCTAAACATTAAGCTGCAAAACCCCAGACCCGAAATTCAACATCCTAAACCTGCAAAGTCAAACCTCTGAGCCCTAAACGCTAAGCCCCTACCGGTAAACTTGCTTCTTAACCCTATAAACCCAAACCCCAAATAACCCTAAACCTTCAACCCAAAACCCTAAAACCTTAAACCCCAAGCCGTAAGCCCTAGCTCAGGTCAGCTTTACGTCGGCTTTGACGATGGCTGGAGCTCCGACTATTCGGAAGAATGCAGACAGGAGTCCTTGCTTTGGGGAGTTTTTTTGGCCTGGTCACTTGTTTGTCGCTTAGCTTTGGAATCGTCATATGGGGACTATAGCGTGACGTCATGTTTGGCTAGGCTTTTTTCATACGGCCTCATGAAGGGAAGTAGACTTCAACATTGAGTGAAGCGGTAGGTGTCATCTATTCGTAGCAGAGCACCATCACTGGGAGTGACTCGATGTCTCCAGCATACTTGTCTTACATCGGGGAAAAGGTGCTAGCCGTCGAGACAGGCGGGCTTGAGAAGAGATGTAAACAGAGCAGGTAGTGCAAAACAGATAGTGTAGGAACCTGATGAAGAAACCTTGGGCCTTCATTCGGGTTCCTTGTATGAATCCTACTGCTTTTAGAGTTATAGGCCCAGGGTTTATTAATCAGGTTCCCACATTAGTGCAATGTCAGGAGTGGAATGCACAATGGGAAGACTCCCTGATGCGTGACAAGCATGGTGGATTTCTCAAGTCGCACGCCACCCGCAGGGCACGTCACAACAAGCAGCATGGCGCCAATGCATCGCAGGGACCGTCCACAATTGCAAAGAAGAAGAAGTGGGAAAGGCGATCGAAGCCCGCCGAGGTACAAAACTATTCGGAGATCAAGAAGCCTGGTGCCCGCCCAGCAGTACCATTTTCCGCTTTTCTTGCATTCGTAGCTTCCCTGAACCTCGAACCCTAAACCCTGAAGCCTTAAACTTGTCTGTTTTTTTCAATAGACTAATCTCTGGAAAGCGGGTCGCCTCATTATTGCGGGAGTCTTGGTGAGAGCACAGGAAGATAAGCCAACGAGACAAGGAGCAGGCCGGCTTCTGTGGAGAGGGGTCCGCCAGCTTCGTTGAGAGTTTAGGGTTTTTAAACCCTAAACCCTAAACCCCTTAACCCTAAACCTTAAACCCTGAGCTTAAACCCTAAAACCCTAAACCCTAGTACCCTTATGGTACCCTTAATCAGGGAACCCATAACCCTCATACTAGTACCCTTATAGCACCCTTGAAGGAACCCTATTCGGGTGGGCCCCCTATACTCCTTGGGAGGATCGCCAGCTCAAGGCGGGCATGCTTGGACGCGAGCTCTTCAGCCTCTCCTTGGGCCTCGCAAGCGAGAGCTCTTAGGGGGCCTGGGCCTTTTTGGGCTCCTCTAAGGGACCCCTTTAAAGGTAGCCTCTCTGGGTTTGGATGTTTAGGGTTTCAGGGTTTAGGGTTTAGGGTTTAGGGTTTAGGACGCCGCCGCGGGGTCAATGTTGCGGCCCTGGATCGTTTCTCTTTCGACGGCGTGTCTGAGGCACAGCTGTGTACAGTGTACAGATGCCGCGGCAGAGGAGGCGCCACATCGCTCGCGAAACTAAGCTTCGCCTGTTTCGGGACAGTAAGTGTTAATGCTGAGGTTGGTGCAACGAGTAGCAATATCATCTCTTATGAGTATAGCACGTGTGCCCCGAACAGAGAGCAAGTATCTATTTGTTAGGCCCCAATATCCAACCCCGTACAAGCGTATCCAAACCGCCTATCAAAGTCCGATAGAGTCTCATCGGAAATCCTGCACCGTCTGCAGTAGTGTCGGTAACCTTTAACTTCATTGGGGCACTATAATCTCTATATAATCCCAGAGGTTAACCTTCAGTTCCCCTATGACACTGGACAAGAATCCTAATCCATAAACCCTAAACCCTAAAAGCTGCAAACCCTAAAACCCTAAGCCCTAAAGCCCCAAAGCCCTAAACCCTAAAGCCGCAAAACCCCAAAGCCCTGAAGCCCTAGAGCCTTAAACCTTAAACCCCTTACTTAGAGGTTCATGGTTCATGGTACTCAGTAACTAGGGTTGTAAATAAGGTAACTATACGCATAATCGGTTGTATCCCCAAGGTACTTATAACTTTACTTACTAAGTCCCATGAACCTCCAAGTAGACCCTAAAACCCTAAACCCTATAGATCCCTTTTGAGGAACCCTATAGATCCCTTTAAGGAGCCCTTTAAGAACCCTTACTAAGTCCCATGAACCTCCAAGTAGAACTTACGAGGTCCGTAAGCAGCGCCTAGCCACTGCCTGCGACGACCGCGGCGCCGCGATCTTCGACTTCGGCGGGAGGCGCCTGGTCACCTGCAGCTTGACTCATAGGAGGCCAAAAGGGGTATTAGGGTTTACGGTTTAGGGTTGAGGGTTCACTTGGAGGGTCGGGGGACTTAGTAACTGCTTATTTTGGGGACTTATAAGTACCACAACCCCAATTAAAGTCTACTTACTAACTACTTACTAAATCCCCCGACCCCCCAAGTAGGAGGCCAAAAGGGGTTTTAGCCTATAGGGGTCTAGTAGGGATTAGGGTTACCAAAATAGGGCTCATTAACCCTAAATCCTTATAAACCCTACTTAAAGGGTCATGGAGATTAGTAACTAGGGTTATTATTAAGGTAACTATACTTATAAGTACTTATAACCCCGATTAAGGTACCCTTAATCCTTCTGGGTGGTTGTCAAAATTAGGGTCCCTGTTTTGGGTACCCTAAATGATAGGTGCCGTATTATAACCAGGACCCAGAAAGGAACCATAATCTTGACAACCACTCTTATAAACCCTACTTGGAGGGTCGGGGGACTTAGTGACTGGTTATTTCAGGGACTTATAAGTATCATAACCCCAATTAGGGTCCCTTGTAGGGTACTTATAAGTCTACTTACTAACTACTTACTAAGTCCCCCGACCCCCCAAGTAAACCCTGAACCCTTAGCCCTGATGGAGGCGGTGAAGAGGTTTCGGGTTTAGGTTTACAGGGTTCAGGGCTCGGAGCTTCCTTGATTCTGACAGTTTCAAGGGCTCCTTTAAAGGGAAGCATTAAAGTGAAGCCTTAAAGGGAAGCCTTAAAGAGCCCGCATCAGGGTTCCTTTAAGGCTTCCTTTTAAGGTTCCTCAAAGGATTTCCTCAAGCTGAACTTGACGGGTTTCCGAAACAGGCTTCTGTTGGGCTTTGCTCTCTAGGGGTTAGCAGCCATTGTTTGGGGTTGTTGTAGGTTTTAAGTTCAACAAGTTTGGGGTGCTGTTGCCACCGCGTTGTATTCGGTACTGTGGGCCTCTGGTTACAGCCTTTTTTTATAGTGAATCACATTGCCGTATCTCTTTGGTTTTGTGGTTTAAGGGTTGGATCAGGATCTAGGCGTAGGGTTTAGGTTTTGCAAAATCAGTGCCTTTTCTGTAAGCCCGAGCGGAACACAGAGAACTGACGGCTGTTGCCTGACATTTTGACGACGTTCTGTTGATGGACAAAATCCTGCATGACCCTAAGGACTCTAAACTATGGGAATTATGGTATATTCCTTATTCTGGGTAATGCAGGATTTTGTCCATCAGCAGTATCATAAGCAATGCTTATTGCCTTGTGCTTTCTGTTGCGGAGTCTCTCCAAGTTGACATATGGGAGTTCCCGAAAATTAGGGGTACTTTATTTGGGGGTCCTTGCAATAAGGATCCTACTGTTTAGGTGGCTATATTGGGGTCACCTATTTTCGGAAACTCCCATATATAGGACTTAAGCATGAAGCACTGCGAGTTCTCATTGATCTTCTTTCCACCCTTGCTGCAAATCTTGTGATTTGGTCTTGCTGCCGTCTGAGTGACTGGCATTTCGAGCTACCGGCGCACATCTTCCGTCAACTGCCCACTGGAACCCTCACCGTCCCAGTCATCAAAGGCTCCCAGCTCTCAGCATACTGATTACCTGTATTATGCTGTGATGACCACGATGATGACGACCGAGTCACCATGATGTTCATGCTGATGCCGACAGTGACGGTAAACTTCATGATGGCGACAGTGGTGATGATGTTCATGGTGATGGTGATCATCTGCCTGCTCATTTCTGCAAGTGATTGTGTTGATTTGCAGTGGCGAGGAGGCGACCGACAAAATTGTTGCTACACAGACCTTTTTTCACCGAAACCTTGTTGAGCCATGTAAGGGCCTCAGTAATTAGAATAGGGTTTTGGGGCCCATGATACTTTTCATTTATAATAAGGAGCCCCCAACATAGTACAAACTGAACTAACTCGCCCGAACCCTGATTCTTAATCATGCCTCAACCATGAACTCTTACAGTCCCGAAGACCTGAAATACTTAAACCCTCCAGAACCCCGAACCCCCAAAACCACCTGCACCAACACTGTCTTCGCTGCCCGCCTTGTCAGGTTAAGTTCCCAGAGAACCAATACCCCTTAATTAAGGAATATACCTTAAATTAAGAGGCCTTAATATTATGATTTAAGGTATATTCCTTAATTAAGGGGTATTGGGATCTCTGGGTTAAGCATTTTGTTGTTGTGCTGTGGGGCCTTAGCTAAGTGTTGCGGAATAGATGCCAATCTCTGTGACATGCTTCTACTGTCGTTCCAGGATCCTTCTCGAAACCCTAAGCCCTAAACCCACCATAGACTAGCGTAAACCCACCCTAAACCCTAAACCCAGCCTAAACCTCAAACCCAGCCTAAACCCGAAGAAACCTTTTCAGAAGCCTTATAGAGCGCTTCGAAAGATCCGAGATGCCCAGGTCGTGGACACCTCTCTTTCGTCTGGGAGGCTCAGGGTTTAGGATTTAGGATTCAACGGTTGTTAAGGGTGTAGGGTTCTATCATAGGGTTCCCTTTAAGCGTTCCGTTGAGAGGTTAGGGTAGGGGGTTAACAGAGATTTGGGTCCTTCTAAGGGTTTGGGATTCCGGGTTTAGGGTTTAGTGTAGGGACCTTAACAATTAGAATAGGGTCTTGGGGGCTCTTTATGAAAATTATAGTACAGTATGCCCCCGAACCCTCTACTAATTACTAATTACCAATACTATTTTGGGGTTTAGGGTTACGGTTTAAGGTATTCCTCTCTGGCTTTTCATAGCTTGTCCTTTGTCGAGGTCCTCTAAGCCCTGCATCCTTGATAGACACTAGACGGACCTCTGACGGCAATATAGGGGCCTTAATAAACACCGATGGATCCTTTATAGTAACCCTTAAGGAACCCTTTTCTAATCATTACGGCCCCCTTCATTACCTCTTATCGTGGTTCGGACAAAAGGACGAAGGGTAGAGGGGCCCTTGATTGTTTTCCACGAATGGCCTCTACAGAATGTTTCTTCATGCAGCCCCGTGGGACCGTTATAATGTCTTATACCCTAAACCCTAGATCCATCTACGCCCTAACCCCTAGACTCTATCAACCCTTACAAAGCATTATACTACCTTGTGTAGCCCATACCCCACTACTATCCGCATCGAACCGTTATAGACCCTTACTTAAAGGCTCATGGGACTTAGTAAGTAAGGTTATAAGTAGGTTATAATTAGGAGAACCCCACTTAGGGGACTTATAACCCCAATTATAACCTACTTACTAAGTCCCATGATCCTTCAAGTAGATCCCAAACCCCTAACCCCGGGAAGAGGTCGCGCTGTCGCCCGATGCCGACTTCCTGGCAACCGCTTGCGAGGATGGGTGGCGCGGAAGCAAGAGGAGGAGATGTGAAATAGAGGCTTTGTCTTGGTGTAAACTTGTAACATAGAATTGGGGTTCCTTACTACAATTATACTATAAAGGGATGCGGAAGCAAGAGGAGGAGATGTTGGATTCAGGCTTTGTCTTGGAGCGGGCTTGAATGTATAGGGCTTCAATTCCTCATAGGGATCTTCTGCCGGGTTCTGTAGGGTTCATGCCGGTTGAGATTCGGGCTTTTGGTTCAGTCTACCTACAATCGCAAAAAAACCTGATACTCGTGCCTGGGTAGTTGGAGCGGTTTTGCGGTCCACTCTATTCCCTAATTCTGTGCCGGCTGAAACGGGAAATCAAGCTGCATTCTTCAGATCCCTGGAATCATTCGTAAGCCATGCTTGGGGGGTCGGGGGACTTAGTAAGTAGTTAGTAAGTAGACTTATGAGTACCCAAAGGGACCCTAATTGCGGTTAAGGTACTTATAAGTCCCTAGAATAACCAGTTACTAAGTCCCCCGACCCTCCAAGTGAACCCTCAACCCTACACCGTAAACCCTCAGCCCCTAAGCCGAGTCTCTGGAAGAAAGAGTTCGCCTTGTCTTTATCGGGGCGTTGCATTTAAGGAGGGATCTCCTTAAGACTGCAAGGGCTTTGGGGTTTGGCAGAGTCCCAGAAAGCCTTAAACTAAACACAGACAACTTTTAATGTAGGGGCCTTAAGTACTTACCTATACTATTTTGGGGGTTCCTTACTATAACTATAGTATCATGGGCCCCAAAACCCTATTCTAACCATACAAGGGTCCTGATACTATGACACCCTATCCAACATCAGAGACAATGCCTCATAAAGCCCGAAGCCCCATGAAACCATCTGGAACCACTATCAACAAAGCTCTCTGTGCGTTCGCGGTTTTTACACCCAAAACCAAAAACCCTTTAAACCTTAAGCCCAAAACCCTTTAAACCCGAAGCCAACGCCCCAAATCCCTGAAGTCTAAGCCCTAAATCCTTTAAGAGCCCAAACCCTATGCGGTTTCTATAAACCCAAAACCCTGAACCCTCAAGCCTAAACCGTTACAAGGAGCCAACCCCTCTACAATTTCTACAAAACCCCAAACCCAAAACCCAAAACCCTAAACCTTAAATCCCTAACCCTTATAAGGAGCCAATCAAACTTTATACAATTTCTATACGAAACCCTCTACAAGTTCTACAAGCCCTAAACCCTCAGCCGAACCTTAAGCCCAAAACCCTTGAAACCCAAAGACCTGACCCTACACCCTTAATCACTAAACCCGAAACCAAGAATCCCTAAACCCGAAACCTTGAATCCCTAAACCCCTAAACAACCCAAACCAGGCAGGCGCGGCTCTTCGACGGCTTCGGCCAACTGCTGCGGGTCTTCGCCGGGCAGGGCAGCTGCGTTGAGGCGGCGGAGAGGGCTTAGGGCTGACCCAGGACTCCAATATCCCTTAATGACGGAATATACCTTAAATCATATAAGGGATTCCGAAATATCCCTTAATCACGGAATATACCTTAAATTATAGTAGGATCCCTTATATGATTTAAGGTATAGTCTTTAATTACGGGATATTGGAGTCTCTGGGGAGGGCTTTGGGTTGAGGGCGGGGGGGTTTAGGGTTTGAGGTTTAGGGCTGCTTTGGGTTTAGGGTTGTGTTGTTTAGGGTTCAAGGTTTAGGTTTCAGGGTTTTTTAGGGTTCAGATTCAGGGCTTAGGGCTGAGGCCAGAGAGATGTTAGCCCGAACCGTTAAGCCGTAAGCCCTGTACCCAAAGAAAGCACCAAACCCTGGCAAGGGCGTCCCGGAAAGTGCCCACGCTCGGATCGAAACTGATGATATGCCTATGCAGGATTCCATGGAATCGTGGCTTACCCTGCCTTGAGCAAGATCCCTAAACACCTAAACCCTAAACCCCTAAACGCCTAAAGCCCTAAACCCCTAAACCCTAAACCCTACACCCCTAAACCCTAAACCCTAAACCCCTGAACCCCTAAACCTTAAACCCTAAGACTTCGTATGCGTGGCTTTGAGGGTCTCATGGGTGTCCCGACACTTGGAGACAGAGATTAGAAACTCTAAGCCTTCGAAGCCCAGCGGATCAAAGGGGAAGAGGAGGGACCCTTAATGGGGACCCCTACCCTATAATGGGCTATATAATGGATATATAATTCGGGGTCCTTATTACGGGTCCCTCGTTTTACCCTTGGAGAGGATGTTGACCTGAAGTCCTGCAGCCCCCAGCCCCACACAGAAGAGACTCGTCCAGGAATCATGGGAGTACTAAGCCCTAAACCCCTAAACCCTAAATTCCAACCCCCCTAAACCCTAAACCCTTCTAAGGCTTGTCCAAAGTTTTATCACAAGCAGGTTAGGGCCCGGGGACCGATGTCGAGTCTTATAGGGTTTGGGGGTTTAGGGGTTTAAGCGTTAGGGGTTTAGGGGTTTAGGGGTTTTGAAGGTGGGTTTGAGAAGCCCTTGTCTTGAGGCTCAGCGTGTGGAGGGTCAATCCAGTCATCCAGTCGCCGATTGCTCTGTGGTTTCTGACAAGAGCCCTAAACCCTGAACCCCAATCCCTAAACCCTCAACTCTGAGCCCGAACCAGGACCCCTTAATGGCCCTTGAATGGAGCTTCTATGTTTCTTAATAGTGGGTATTTAGGGCCTTTGAGAGCCCCTGACTCCTAGGATCTTCCTGTGCCGATTCCGGGAGCCATGGCGTGGCGTATTGCT
The DNA here is from genome assembly GCA_905221615.1 of Symbiodinium sp. CCMP2592. NCBI lineage: Eukaryota > Dinophyceae > Suessiales > Symbiodiniaceae > Symbiodinium > Symbiodinium sp. CCMP2592. The sequence goes on from CAJNDT010006047.1 coordinate 329,853, forward strand.
TTCCCAGACCTCCGGGAGTTCCTATAAAGTACCCTTAGTAACCTTAGTAGTATCTTTCTAGATTCTCCCCGGGGTCTGGGTTGCATAGGGTTTAGGTTGGGTTTCAAGAGTAGGCCCAAGCCTCAAAAAACCCGCAGCCCGAAACCCTGAACCTTCAATCTCAAACCCTCAGCTTGCTGAACAAACCTGAAGCTTAGAACCGTAAACCTAAAGCCCGAAACCTTAAACCTAAAGCTTCAAAACCCTAAATCGCAGACCCAAGCCCAAGAAGCCAAAGCCCTATACCCGGCCTTGTGGGCTGCTTCCGCGAGAGAGGTGATACTCGACCAAGACGCGCCAGGTTCTGAGATGTCAGCCCCAGTGCTTTGCAGCTTCGAACTTGCGACCAGAAATTTTCTGGGAGTTTGATAGGAAAGGGTGGGTTCCCTCATAGAAAGCCCTTCGAGCGCTCTGTCTAAAAGCCGTCCAGTACGAAGTCCCACTGAGGGTTCCTTTAAGGGCTCTTGAAAGGGTTGTTTTGAAGGGCGGTGCGATACTTGAAGGTTATAAGTAGGTTATAATTAGGATAACCCCACTTAGGGGACTTACAACCCCAATTATAACCTACTTACTAAGTCCCATGATCCTTCAAGTAGCCTAAACTACCCCTTATAGAACCCTTATATTATAGATCCCTAAACCCTAAACCCTTTAAGGAGCCCTTTAAGGAACCCTAAGTCCCATGATATCCCCAGCCAAGGCGCATGCTGGTGGCTACAGCGGGAGACTGCCTGCACGTCTGGAGACCCTCGGTTGCTTGTGGGATGCTTGGGGGGTCTTTAGGGGACTTAGGGCTCCTTTAAAGGGGATTTCTAAGGGTTCCTTTAAAGGGCTCTATAAGGGTAGTATAGGGTTTAGGGTTTAGGGGTCGGGGGACTTAGTAAGTAGTTAGTAAGCAGACTTATAAGTGCCCTAAAAGGGACCCTAATTAGGGTTATGGTAATTATAAGTCCCTAAAATAACCAGTTACTAAGTCCCCCGACCCTCCAAGTGGAGTGATCCGAGAGGGCCTCGTCGTGCGGATTTTCTGAATTTTCAGGTCTTGGGTCTCCTTTGTCATAGTTGGGTAACCTTTTACACATTCTTATGGGTACTTAAACCCAATAGGAAATAGAAATATAGATGTTTTATCCTATCCCAACCATGAACTAGTCTCAGGGTTTTGAGGGGCTTTGACAAAGGGGCTTCAAAAGTGGGTTTGATAGGGCTTTCCAAACAAAGCTAAGGGTTCGGGTTTTCGGGTTGCGGGGTTTGGGGGACTTGGGACGTGCCTTGACACCCAAAGCCGCAGCGGTCAAGATCTACTTGAAGGATCATGGGACTTAGTAAGTAGGTCATAATTAGGGTTATAAGACCCCTAAGTGGGGTTATCCTAATTATAACCTACTTATAACCTTACTTACTAAGTCCCATGAGCCTTTAAGTAGGGTTTAGGGTTTGAGGTGTTTAGGGGTTCACAGGGCCAGGGATTAAGGCTTGTAGGATCTGCAGTGCACTTGCCGCAAAGCTGCTAGTCTAAGATGTGCACGCGCCCGGCCCCGAAGGGGTTTTGAATCCTGGGTTTAGGGTTTAGGGGCTGCTTGAAGGCTCTATAAATCTATGAAATAAGGGTCTGTATGCAAGGGTTTGTATTAGGGTTTCGTAAGGTTGTTTTATGAGTCTAATAATGGCCTGAAAATGAGGGTTCTGACGGGATGCAGGCTTGGGGTTTACTGAGTTGTAATTAGAGTTAGCGTGCTTAGCAGTACAGACTCCAATCGTTGTAGCCTGATTGCTGAGAATCAAGATCCCCCAAACCCTAAACCCTAAACCCTAAACCCTAAAACCCTAAACCCTAAACCCTAAACCCTAAAACCCTAAACCCTAAACCCTAAACCCTAAACCCTAAACCCTAAACCCTAAACCCTATGTACAGGTATCCCGAAACCACAAGTCCTGAACTCCCGAAACACCCCTCAACCCCAAAAGCCCTTAACAAACAATCCCAGACCAAGAACCCTGAATCACTATAGAATCCTTGTAGATCCCTTACTTAAAGGCTCATGGGACTTAGCAAGTAAGGTTATAAGTAGGTTATAATTAGGATAACCCCACTTTGGGGACTTATAACCCCAATTATAACCTACTCACTAAGTCCCATGATCCATCAAGTATAGAATCCTTATAGATCCCTTAGAGGAGCCTGTCGTTTAGCGTAGAAAACCTGGTGAGGCTGGGCGCGCGGAGCCCCGCTCGTCGCTCGTCACAGCTCCGCTGTGGCGGCCCAAGCTGGGAAGATATGCCCAAGAGCCGGGTTTTGTAAGGGTTTTATAGTGGTGTACAAGAGTTGTACGGGGTTCGTAAAGGATGTATGGCGGTTTTGAAGGGTTTCCGTGAGGGCTCGCACGGGCTGACAAGGGCATTGCAAAGGTTCCACCGACACTGCAGACAGCTCAGTAACGGCCCCGTCCTACTGCAAGAGTAAAAGTGCTCCGTGCATTCCTACAAAATCTACTTTGGTGGTTGTCAAAATTATGGTCCCTCTTTGGGGTCCTTATTATAATGCGGCACCTAATATTTAGGGTGCCCACAAAGGGGCCATAATTTTGACAACCACCCACTTGGACTATATAGAGATCCCCAGAACAACGCTCTTAATGCACAGATACATAATCATTCGAAGTCTACGCTGGGTGTTCATCGTGGACACGGCCACAGTCCTCGACGTCTTTGGCCAGCTCCTTAAACATGGGCGCCGGTCCCGGCGGCAACGCCTGCGGCGAGTTCGGCGGCCCCGATGTCATCTGCCAGTTCGACGGAGTCACACGAGCTCCCAACAAACTACTGGCGGGACCTCGTTGTAACTTGACCCTATCTTTGTCCGCACGTCCCCTACTAGTGTTTACGCGGGGGGCTATGCTGAATCACTGAAGGTCCATCTCAAGGAGAGGCCATTGAGAAGTTTTCCTCATAGGCAGGCGCTTTTAGTTTGAAATACCTAAAAGCCTGAAATCCCAAAAGCCTTTTGAACCACGTGAAAAACCTTGAAAACCCCAACCTGACACCCTGAAATCCCCCGCAGCTTCAATAGAACCCCTGCGCTTCGAAGTGCAAGTCCAAGCTTGGCGCCGGAAGCTTCAAGAAAACGAGGTACGCATTTCGTTGCGCGATAATGAGTACACATATGTAGTATCATGCATGTATCGAATTGAAAGCATTTGAGGGGTCGTCGTCATGAGCATACCATCAGTTGCTGTTTCTCTCCTCACCCGCACAGCCCTGCAGCTCTGAAGCGCTGGGTGCTTGTCCATACACCCTGAGCGACTTTGCAAGTAGGTTCTGAGTAGAGATGCAAGTAGTGTAACCGTGGTTATCCTAGTTGCCGGTCTCATTATCATCTGCTGTCCAGGTCCCCTGACCCTTCAGGTAGCAATCTTTGCAACGCTGCACCCTGACTCCCAAAACAAACTGAAGACCCCTCCGAAAGCTTTACACCCACCAGGTGCACTGTGCGGCTGCAGTGTTGAGCCCCTTGGCTTTGCCAGGAATTCCCAGTCAGTCTGTTCAACATTTCTTATTGTAAGTTTTCTTGTTGCCGCGATGGCGCTATGCCGGTTCTTGTTATCGGCGTCGGCAGAAGCATTCATTGCCATCCCCGTGGCGATCGCTATCACCATCACCAGTGGCATGACCGTTCGTGTTGACGATGACGTTAAAGTTTTCACGCAGCGTCGCGTTGAATGAGGGTAGAGATTAGGGTTACTATCATCAGTATCACGAACATCGCCTTCGCCAGCATCACCATCATCGTCATGGCTGGCACGACAGTTCTGGTGGCGCCTGTTGTTATGCTTCTCAGCTACCATGGCTTCGTGGTTTCCTGGATGTGCGGTCTGCATCATCGTGGCCATGATTCACCCAAGAGCGAGTAAATAAGAATTTCATGAGCCCAAGAACTGGCGACAGTTGCCCCTGTCATCAAAAGAGTGTTCGACTGGCGCCGATTGTGACATGAAGCTCCGTGGAATGTTGTTGGTATCGCAGTAGGACTCATGAAAAAAGACGCTGCCATAAGGTCAGTCATGCGCAGGTCTTTGCAGACTCAGCGCGACATTTAAAATTGGAAAGCGGCTGGTGTAAATTCAGAGCCCTGAACCCCGACTCCTACGCCCATGGGTAAGACCCGAAAACCCTGAAAGTGCATAATTTTTTCTAGAAGATCCCTTGAAGGAGCCACACAACCCAAGACTGCAAAGCCGGGGGGGATGGCCAGACCTAGCCATGCCTTGGCTGCACATAGAACCCTTCTTAATCCTAACCTTGACCCTCAGCCCTACAACCCCAGCTCTAAAGCACTGAAGCCCTTCAGCCCTTACGCCCGTAGAGGCCGCACCTAAGAAAACCTGGGCGCTGGGGCTGTTCACGGGGCCCCCCTGAAGCCCAGGCTGCGGGTGCATTCTCTGCGGCACGGATGAAGGCCGGAGGTTTTGGGGTGTGGGGTTTAGGCTCCTTTAAGGAATCCTTGAAGGTATTCTTTCAAGAGATCTTTGAAGGGATCATTCAAGGATCCAGTAAGGAATCCTATACATGTCCATGAGGGGCAGAGATTACATCTCCTCCCCGGACCTTATTCTTGATTATGAATTCCGTATATAAGTTAGTTATATAGGTCTTGAAAACGGCAGGCTATTCGGGGTGCAGGTCGGCGTTAGGGTTTAAGGCGTCTTAAGGCTCCTTGTTAACATGCCTTTACTTTATACCGATACCCCCTTTTAGGGCTCTAGGGGTTTGGTTTAGGGTTTAGGGTTTAGATACCGATACCTCCAAATCCCCGTTCTATTTATTCAGGTCCCTCTATTCAGCAAGCATATACCATTTCCGCTTTTTAACCATGCAGGGGCCTAGGTCATCCTGAGACCAAACTCACACCCCTACACAGAAGCCCACTACTACTTGGAGGGTCGGGGGACTTAGTAACTGGTTATTTTAGGGACTTATAAGTACCATAACCCCAATTAGGGTCCCTTTTAAGGTACTTATAAGTCTACTTACTAACTACTTACTAAGTCCCCCGACCCCCCAAGTAGGTTCCTGAGAGTACCCTTTTGCACTTGTTGTTTTCGGGTCCCCGGATTAAACTGAAGACCCAGCACCTGCACTCCCATAGGAAGACGCCGCAGCGAAATGCCTAGCCCCTGGGTAAGTCCCTAGATGAGACACTGGAACCCGTTTCTGGATGGAAGGTCTAGGTGCAGCTTTATCCTGTTTAGTTTGATGCTCCTGCTCGGCTTGGTCTACAACGGCAACAGCTAGATCGGCGTCAACGGACCAGACGAGGACTGACTGTCACTGCTGCCTGGGTTTGCAAGTGATCTGCACATGGGGATGCACCACAGCTCTACTTGGAGGGTCGGGGGACTTAGTAACTGGAGATTTTAGGGACTTATAAGTACCATAACCCCAATTAGGGTCCCTTTTAGGGCACTTATAAGTCTACTTACTAACTACTTACTAAGTCCCCCGACCCCCCAAGTATGAACCACCGTCATCAGCAGCATGGAGTCTGGTTCCGGTTTTGACGTGTAGTTGCCGCATGCATTCATCGCGACTTGAGTCAGAGTTTGAAAAGGCGGCCGTTCCCGGGCCCAAGAGCGTCAGGAGCATCAGGACCTCTTGTGGGACATCCTTCCGTCTGCAGCAATGACTTGGTCTCTGCAGATCCGTGTTGAGCACTACCAAACCTCCAGATGCTTCATACGGCCAATCAGAGAGTACGTCGCCCACTCCGAGAACTTCCGCCGCAAATACGAGGACAAGGTCGCAGAACTCAAAGACGCGTTCGTCTCATAGATGCTCGAGTGGATCAGGAGGCGTTGGGCGGAGGACGAGCAGATGGACTCGGACAGCGCCAAGTTCTTCGCCAACTTTGTGGATGACACCGAACGATACCCAGAAGGGGCCTTTCGCACCATTCTGAAAGTATCTTACAAGCTTTCACGCGAGGATGGGGACGCGTGGGCCAATGTGGCGTATAAGTATGTCATCGCTCAAAATCCATGGGTGGTGAGCCGATCGGAACTGGCTAGGATGTCAGCTCAGTACTTTCAAGGCCTTGACGGCTTCCGGTTCACACAAGTCGATGATGGGGCCATCTGGTCCAAGGAAATTTCCGAGTGGTCTTCAGTAGATGTGGACAGTAGCATATGTAACCTATGATAGCCGGATGGGGGCAATTTTGTAATCACTTTGCGGTGGAGTTGGTATCCCAATGCCGTTTCCGCAGTGATGCAGTTAGTCCTCAACCACAACGTTTATGCATCGAAATTGGAGATGCCCCTAGTTACGGCGAGGACGCTGCACTTGCACCTGCATCCTTACAGAGAAGTGGGCAGCGCTAAAACCTCACGTCCGTTCCAGCTGCTTGTTCTAACGCTCATGAGGCTATTTTTGTGCCTCTTGTGCTTGTTCACTGTTCCCTGCTTTTGCTTTTCTCCATCAGAATAAATGGTTTTTGTCTTCGTTTTAGACTCCGAACCCCGATTGGAAACAGGAGCAACTCCGAACCCCAATTGGAAACCGAACCCCAACTGGAAGCAGGAAGAACACTGAAGAGGAACAGTCCCGACACCCCTCCCGAGACTCCCTTTGAAGATCCTTGATGCCAGGAGTTGTGCAACTACAACTACACTCTCCATGACACCGGGCGCTACACAGACTACGGCCTCTACAGCTGCCTGTGCCTTGGTTGGGGTTCTCGTAATCGGCATAAAACGAAAGCTTGACGAAACAAGCGCAAAACCCACACAAAACAACCAGAAAGGGAGCCAAAACATGAGCCAACCAGAAACCAATCAAACTGGGGTGTAGGATTGCTACAAACATAACATGATGTTAATGATAGTGTTAGTGTTGTTAAACTATGGCGAAAATACATACTCCACACACTCCATAATTTCTTCGGCTGTCGTGTTTTAGCAATCACACCAACCGACCAGTTAAACATCAAAGCATTCGCGTATTATTTCCTTCACTATAGCTTGTTTAGCGATAGCAAAGCCGTTAAATCTCACAGAAACGGCTTTTGTATCTTATATTCCTCAATTACCTCTGTAACCTTACCTATATCGGGAAACCCCACTTGATACACAACATTAAATTACGGTGACACACACTAAGACGCTCACGGTCGTCTGATATCTCCATTCTAGGAATCCTTCAGTGGTGCAGGCGATATCGTCGAGTGGTGCAGCACGTCGACCCTGGTCGAGGAGTGCAGTCGCTGGGACGGAAGAATTCTATCAGGGTGAGTATAAAGGATGCAATAAGATCGGGTTTTGGGTGACTTTGCAAGGCTGACAAGAAACCGGGCACATTTCGAACGCTGAGAAGGCCCTGAACCCACACTCCCAAAGAAGTCCAAAATTCACTAGAATTTTTGCAATAGTACGAACTAACAAGCATGTGGGAGTTTCCGAAAATAGGGGTACCTTGTTTTGGGGGCCCTTATAATAAGGATCCTACTATTTCGGATACTATATTTGGGTCCCCTATTTTCGGAAACTCCCATGTGGAAGCCTTATTAATGTACAGAACGACAGCTTAGGAATTTCCGCTTTCCGCTCCGCGGCCGTGACCCTGGCGGTGGGATGCAACTTGGCTGGGCTGCTGCAGACCTCTTTGCAGTAGTTTCTGCAAGTTTCGTTTCCTCAAGTAGGGGTCCTATATGAAAGATATGATAGCTATATAGTAGTAAGGACCCTACTATTTAGCGTCGTGAGGGTTTGGGGTTTTGGGGCTTAGGGTTCACAGCCGCGGGCTCAGGTTGCCTCCCGCTTGGGTCTTTTTTGAAAGGCTTTGATGGGGGTTCTCATGAGGGTTCTTACCGAGGTTGTGTTGGTTGGGGGTGGAGCCATTGAAGGGTCCCTGGCTTTCTTGCTTTGCATGTGCTTACGAATGCTAAACCCGGAACTATATCTTTTCTTGGGGTTCCTTATTGTAAATATACTATACAGGAGCCCAAAACACTGTTCTGATTATTAAGGCCCCTACATCACAGAAAGGGCATTGCACTTGACAAGAAAACCCTACTAAGAGGTACCTCGTGACAAATGCCGAACATGATTTCTGCGAGACCGCCACAAGAGTGCTGTAAGGAACCCTATCAGAGCTATACAAGAATCTTATGCGACCCTGAAATGCCAAGAGTTTGACGCCTCCAACACCAAATTTGACACCTGCGCTCCCTACCCTCAATCTTGTTTCTTTAAGGACTTAAGGTTCAGAGCTTGACCGGGAGTTTGTCCGGTTGATGAAGGCTTCAGGTTGCAGGGCTGGGTTTAGGGACTTTTTTGCGTTTGGTTTAAGATTTTACAGGGTTTGGGTGTAGGGTTTTCTGGAAGACAGCAGCAACCTGCAACCGAAGACACGCCACAAGCCCGTGTTCTGTTGGCATGTTGCAGCCAAAAAACCCCAAACCCCAAGATCCGAAATCTCAGGAACCTCCTGCAGCCAAGCCGATGCAATCCAAAGAAGTGGAAAAAGGGGTTGTCGAGGGTTTCAGAGGGTGGTATGAAGGTTTCATGCGGCAAAATGTTCGTGTGGAATTGGCTTCCCTGAGGTACCCTCACTTTGGGGGCCTGTTGTACCAAGCATGGACCTGCACGACCTTAAGTCCACTAGACTAAACCCTAAACCCTAAACCCTAAACCCTAAACCCTAAACTAATTTACGCCCTAAGTAACCAGACCAGGGTGCTGGGGTATCGTATAGACAAAATATGTTAGGATGCCCAGTAGTACCCTTATTCCCTTTTTGTAGTCCTAGGTCCCTTATAAAGTTACCCAATACCAAAAAAAGAGGCCTTTTTATTCTTAGGTTAATGGGTATCCTAGTATGTTAAGGTGCCCAGAGGGATGGTGCAAAATATGTACCAGTCATTATTCAGGCCTCTATGTGATGATGATGATGTATATGACCAGAAAGCTGTGCATGAAGATGCAGACGGACCGGAAATCTTCAAACCCGGTCATGTGGCATCAGGTTATGGTTTTGTGGGTTCATGTACTTATAAGGTTCAGGATTGAAACCCTAAACCCTAAACCCTAAACCGTTTGAAGCCTACCATGGGTTGAGAGTGCACATACTGAGTCCTAAACGCAAGGACCTGAAATCCTGAAATGCTCGGGTCTCCAAGCTTGAAGCATAAAGGGAACTCCAGAAAGTTGGAATATGGTTTCATGGTAGGATACCCTATAACTTACCTTAAAGGGGCTATACGATAATGATATTCCAACTTTCTGGCTTCTACTGTAAGAAGGCTTCAGTTTCCCTTACGTTGAGTTCTAAACGCGTTCAACCCACAAGCCACTTAAGCGCAGAGGCTTGAATCATGAGTAACCCTATGCTCCCAGAGTGCCATCTGCAAGTATGAGTTTATATACCCCAAACCTTATATGAAGCAGCCCCAAGCCCGAAAGCCCATGTCCCATGGTGCAGGGTGTGAAGCTTGTGAGAGCTTATAGTAGAGAATCCAGAAGGTTGGAACATAGCTTCAGCAGGATTGGTGCTAGGATCCCTTATACTTTACTTTAACGGCATGGGGATAATGATGCTCCAACGTTCTGGCTTCTACTGTAGGGTCTGGTGTGAGGCATTGGGTTCAGGGTAAGGCTTTCGGGTGGGGGGTTGAACTTTTAACTCTCGGACGCGAGCCTGATCGGCAAATGTGGAATTCCATGGATAATGATGGGGATGCTGGAGATGACGATGACTGTCATGATGACGACGACTGTCGCAATGATGAAGACGGTCGAGATGATCCTGCTGATGATGGTGCGATGGCTATCATCTGGCCACTGCAGTTGTTGTTGCTGCTGCTGCTGCTGGGGTGCTTGACTTTCCCGTCGTTGTTGTCATCATTGCTAGGATTCTTCTTTCCTTTTTTCTGTCTACTCCATCATGGCCCCAGACCCTAAAACTCCTCTATTGCACTTCAAAAAACCCTAAATCCCAATGCCCCAAGGCCTTCACAGCCGCAGATCCTAAACCCGCCGCTGCCCTCTCCTAAACCCTAAAGCTTAAGTCCTAAACCCTAAACCCTGGATCCTAAACCCTAAACCAAGCTTAAATCCTAAGCCTAAGTCCTAAACCCTAAACACTATCCTCCTCGCAGCTTTGCGAAGCCCTAAACCTAAACCTTAAACCTTCAGCCCTAAACCCTAAACCCCAAACCCCAGACCTTAAACCCCTAATCCTTCAACCGCAGCTTTCCGAAACCCTAAAGCTAAACCTTAAACCATAACCTCAAACCTTAATCCTTCAACCGCAGCTTTCCGAAAGACGGGCAACAAAAAGACGACGCCCTCCCAGACCTGCCTCGAAAACGATGGCGGACGATGACATCACGGCCGCGGACGCGGAGATCGAGGAGAGACTTACCTTTGGTTTGTATTGAATGGAAGAATGGTAGTAATAGTAGTTATAATTGTACCCCATTCCTCCATTCCCTGCTAACCAACGGTAAGGAGACGAGACGGGGAGGGAGGGGAGGGGTTCTTTTTGGGGTTGAGGGTTAGGGTTTAGGGTTTAGGGTTTAGGGAGGGGGGCCAGAGATCCCAATACCCCTCCATTAAGGAATATACCTTGAAAGATAATTGGGTTCGGTGGGGGGAGGGTTCGTTTTTGGGGTTGAGGGCTTTGAGGGTGTAAGGGTGTAGGGGTTTGGGGTTTTAGGGTTTTAGGGGTTTAGGGTTTAAGGGTGTAAGGGTTTAGTGGTTTAGGGTTGTAGGGCTTTAGGGGTTTAGGGAGGCTTCCGTCGAGCGGTTCTATAAGGCATCCCCAATAAGGGGGGCTGGGTTCCTCAGAATCAGAAGGGTTCTAAACAGCATTGTTAATCAAGTGGGCTGTGCTCGAGGATTTTGATCCCGCAGCCTCAAGGAAGAGGTCATTACACTTGCAACTACTAACCCTAAACCCTAAACCCTAAACCTTAAACCGTTATGTTTCAGGGATCCTTCTGACTGAGGGGTTGAGGGTTTCGGGTTTATGGTATAGGGACCAATTAATACATTAATACATGCACCTAATGCTCAATTGCGCATAACTACCCGACGAAAGCTTCAGGTTCATGACCTTTGGCAACGCAGATCATATCCTAAGGTACTTGGGGGGCCGGGGGACTTAGTAAATAATTAGTGAGTAGACTTATAAGTACCCTAAAAGGGACCTTAATTGGGGTTATGGTACTTATAAGTCCCTAAAGTAACCAGTTACTAAGTCCCCCGACCCTCCAAGTAGGGTTTGGGGCAACTTGGGCTTTGGTGGGATTTAGGGTCATCTCCTAGCATGATCTGTGATACCGTTACCGTACTTTCCCCGGTGCAAGAGCCTCCCCCAGGCTTCTGAAGTGCCAGGGGCCCAGGAATCATAGGGACCCTTAGGGGTACTTGGAGGGTCGGGGGACTTAACCCCAACTAGGGTCCCTTTTAGGGTACTTATAAGTCTGCTTACTAACTACTTACTAAGTCCCCCGACCCCCCAAGTAGGGGGCCCCTTACTGCCTAAAATAAGGACATAATAAGGCCTGTTTCAGGAAGTATGGTTCCCCTACCCTCCCCCTCCAAGGGTCCCTATGAAGGAAGCTTGCTAAGTTTGGGGTTTGACTGAGGGCTGGGGGGTTTCTGTGAAACACTGGCAAGTTGAAGATAGCAGCTCAGGGCGAAGAGTGCCTTGAACCCTGATCCTAAACCGACGGCCATGTCAGAATTTCCAACTTGTCGAGACACTGCCTGGGAAGGAGATGCAGAAGAAGGTAGCCGAGATGGAAGAAGAGGCAGCTGAGTGATCCTTTTTACACGACCTATAAAGGAAGAAGGGAACAGCTGCAAGGTCTAACTTCAAGCCTGAATGGAATTTTGCGATGGAGTTCAGTCAGGTTCCTCAATAGATACGCTACAGGCGATATCAACTACTAACTCATTCTGGCGTCTATCTCAGAGGGACGCGGTTTAGCAGACGCCGGAGAAAGTAATAAAGTAGCCTGAAGAGGCACCAACACAGTAGGGTTTTTGTACGTCTGCGATCTTTTGCCGCTAAACCTTATTCTAATTCTTGAGGCCCTTATAATTTCCGATGCCTGATTAGTACAATCCGCTGCTTTCAGAAAGGTTCTACTAGGGATTCTTCTGTTTCTGGCGCTCGAATCACTCTGGTCCCGGTGCTGCTCGCATGAAAGATGCTGCAAAAGCAGCACGCGGTGAAAACCCTACGCATGATTGCCCTAAAGACCTAGGCCCTTCCTTGACACCGAATAACTTACCTTTGTAGGGACTTCTATAAAGAAATGATAATAGGGAACCCTAAGCAGGTAGGTTTTTTAGGGCCCAGGTAGGCCCTGAATTACCTCTAAACCCTGAGCCACGAGTCTAACAACTTCAACGTGCAGGGCCTTTTGCCGGATCTATTCTAAACCGAAAACGTAATCTAGGAACCTGATTTAGAAACCCTGGGCCTATAACCCCCAAATAGTAGGATCCATATAAGGAACCCTAATAAAGGCCCAACTTTTCTTAATCAGGTTCCTACATTCTTATAGTAACCTTATTATGGATCCCTTATAGTAACACCCCTATAGACCCCTTTAAAGGAACCCTAAGAAAGGCCCAAGGTTTCTCAATCAGGTTCCTACATCAAACCCTTCAAAACCCTTATAGCAACCCTTATAGTAACCCTTATAGTAACCCTTATAGTAACCCTTATAGCAACCCTTATAGTAACCCTTATAGTAACCCTTATAGTAACCCTTATAGCAACCCTTATAGCAACCCTTATAGTAACCCTTATAGCAACCCGTATAGCAACCCTTATAGTAACCCTTATAGTACCCTTTAAAGCGGCTCTTTTGCTCGGAGCGTTTACGGCGCAGTCGGCTCTCAGGGGTGAATCCTTGGCTTCGCTCTACACGAAGCCGTGCATCAATACGGTTGATGATATAAATCCTGGGGCTCCTTTTAAGGGATCTATAGGGTACCTTTAAGGGGCCCTTTTAAGGGATCTATAGGGGTTTAGGGTTTAGGGATATAAATCCTGCATTACCTTAAGGACCCTCAAACTATGGGAATTGTGGTATAGTCCTTATTATGGGTCATGCAGGATTTCTATCATCAACCGTACCCCAACCGTGCTGAAAATGGAAAGCCGGGCTTGAAGGCTCAAGGCAGTAACCCTGAACCCTAAACCCTAAACCCCTAAACCCTAAACCCTAACCCCTAAACCCTAAACCCTAAACCCTAACCCCTAAACCCCTAAGCGCCTGAACCCTAAAACCCCTAAACCCCTAAACCCCAAACCCTAGACCCCTAAACCCCTAAACCCCTAAACCGTAAAAGTACAGTGAGCCGGTATGGCAACCCTTGGACCGTCCTCTTCAGGCCGAGAAGCTCAAGAAACTCACCGATTCGGTCGACGAGACTGGCGACGGCCCGTGGCTTAGGGAACCTACACTAGGATGCCCAGTACAACTGCTCCTCGGGTTTAGGGTTTAAGGTTTAGGGTTTAAGGGCTTAGGGTTTAGGGTTTAGGGTTTAAGGGTTTTAGGCTGGGATGCCCAGTAGTACCCTTATTCCCTTTTTGTAGTCCTAGGTTCCTTGTAAAGTTACCCCAATGCCCAAAGAGGGAGCTCTTTTTATTCCTGGGTTACTGGGCATCCTAGTACAAGTCGACCGAGTGGTAGGGTACCTTTTGTTGGGGTATTATAACTACGTTATCCCAAAATTGACCTTTAATTCCTCGAGGATAGTGGAAGTACGTCAGTGTAGCAGCCTAAATATTACGCTGGGTTCTTCATAAAGGGTTCCTGTGCAGGGTTCCTGGTTCAGAACACAGTATCACATACCCTGGTTCTACTGAAGAAGGCTCTATGTTACAAGCTTAGTAGCGGACTTCTGAGCATGTCCGCGTTGAGGCCCAGGTGGCACGCGAAGCCTTTTTGCCCAAACAGAACACACGAAACCCCGTAACCACAGAGCCCAATATCCTTCCACGTCATCATTTCTTAAGTCGCGAGAAGACGTCAATATACGTGTCTGAAATATCTACCAATGCTATACCTCAAGCTTCCTTCATACAAGTATACCATAATATACCCCAAGACCGTCCCTTAACAAGGGCATTCCAGTCCAAATTAGTAAGGTTCCCATGTTTGACACACCCATACTTCGAGTCAGTTGCTCCGAGCTCAAAGCACTAAAGCCAAATGCAGAACACCCGAAACACAAAAAAAGAGCCTAAACACAAAGCCATTTGGGAGTTTTCGAAAATGAGTGGTTCCTTATTTTGGGGACCTTATCATAAGGATCCCACCACTTAGGGTGCTGTGGTTTAGGGGCTAGGGTTTAGGGTTTGTGAGTCAGGGGTGCTACGGCAGAAGGATTAGAGTCGAGGGGTGGTTTCTGGTGGTTTAATGCAGGAACCTGATTAAGAAACCTTGGGCCTTGTTTAGGGTTCCTTGTGTGACTCCTCTCCTACTGTTTTGGGGTTATATGTGCCCAGGGTTTCTTAATCAGGTCCTACATGAGGATCCAAACTCTTGGGCAGTACTTCCTCGCCATATTTCCATCCCAAGCCCTACGAATAGTAAGTCGTGACCCCTTCATGAGAGGGTTATGTCCCCCAAACCTGTGGGAAATTGATGGGAGGAACAGGAATGAAGTCTAACCCTAAAGTATAAACCTCGAAGCATACACCCAATACCACCATGCTTCAACACCACCATCCCCACCCGGCCCCTTACCAACACTCCGGAAGCCGCTAGTTGGGGCATAGCGTAGTAGGTGTGGTATACTACTACTCTGAGACCGTTAACCTTAGACGGTCCTAAACTCTAAACCCCAATATGAGGGTCGGAATCATTGGTTATAGTCTCCCTGGTAGTCCTTACATAACCATGGCATAACATACCTCGAAACTCTCTATATCACAGCATCCTTATTGTTACCCCTATAGAGCCCTTTAAACGAACCCTCTAACGAACCTTGTCCTAATTATCTAAGGCCCCTGTATTAGATAAACGGTTGAGGCCCTAACCTGCGCGACAGTTCAGGTGTTGATCGAGAGGAGGTCGACAAGCGATCCGTGTGCGCAGATGGCTCTAGAGGTTTAGAAGGTTTGCAGATCAGGGTGTAAGGGTTCAGGGTTGTTTCCCGGGCTGTGTGAGTGTGTTTATTAAAGAGCTTCAAGAACTAGTAGTACTGCTTCTTAGGTTTCTTATGGTTCCCTAGTATAATCAGGGTACTATTTATAATGGTCCCCAGCTTTAGGGTATTAGTCTTTGGGGTTTAGGAGTGTTTCAAGGGTTAAGTTAAAGCTCACAAAAGTTTAGGGCGTTCACTCCGGGTTTCAGGGACGTCGTTTCAGTTTTCTGGTTGCAGAGGGTTGTGTCAAGGGTGTTCGGCAAGCTGCTGCGTGGGCTGCAATATTAGGGCTTAGGGTTTAGGCTAAATACGTAGTCCCTAGACCCTAAACCCTAAACCGTAGTTACACCCCAGACCCCAGACCCTGAACCTGCTGAGCCCTGACACCCAAAGCTGCAAAGCTTAAAGCCACGACACTTGGTTCGCCCGTCGAGCTATTTCCTGGGTTTGGAGTACCATTGTTTTACATGTTTTTTTGGAACTGTTCCTTAAAAGGCACATTATATGAACAACCATAAGCTTCTTCTCCCTGGTAACTTCAATTCCCAGTTGTCTACTGCTACTATGATACAGCCCCAATGGATAGATCGACCTACACTGTTGCACGTCATGGGCCGAGCAGAACCCATAGTAAGTCTCTTGGACGTGAACCCCAAATTCCTACAAAGCTCCATAGAGCACTCTATACAACCTTGAAAGCAACATTCTAAAGCCGTTAAGCTCCCCTGTCAATTCTTTGTAGCCGTTTGACAACCCTTAACCCCAAACCCCCAACCCCTAAACCCCAAACCCTAAGCCCTAAGCCCCAGGTCCTAACCCCTTGCCCCTTTACCCCTAACCCTGAACCCTATACTGCATCAAGACCCTAAGACAAAACCACTATGAATAATGGAACCTTTTGCAGGAACCGTTAAAACCCTGAACACCCAGCCAGCCTTTGCTAGGTACGTGGGTCAGGTGGATTGGGGTGCTACTCCCGAAGCATCTCGGCGCAGAGCTTCATAATCAGGGGTCGGAAGACTTAGGGGTACTTAGAAATAGCTTTTAATTTTTTGGTATTATAATCCCTAAGAAACAGCTAAAATTACAATTTTTGCTAGGGTTCTAAGTTCAGTATAGAAGAGGGTTTAGGGTTTCGGATTTTGGAAGGGTCAGCAAAAAGCGCTTTCGAGGGGAAGCCTTAAAGGAACCGGGTTCTGAATACTGAGGCCCCTCCATCAAGCAATGAGTTTTCCCTTTCTCTCAGTCTGGGTTTGCGGTTTCGGATCTGGGAAATCCAAGACACTGCAAGACCCCCCCCGGATTACGGACAGAATTTAGATCCCGGAGGAGTTCCTTAGTATAGTTCGAGGCATATCCTGTGTGGTTTTGAAGTCTCCGGATTGCGGTCAATCGGAGACAGTGCAGGGTTTAGGTTGAGGGTTTCGGTTTAGCCTGTCGGCTTGGAGGTTGACTCGTTATGTGTTTGTTTCCCAGAACGGTTTAGGGTTTGGAGTTCAGTGTTTAGGGTTTAGGGTTTGGGGTTTAAGGGTTGAGGGTACAGTTTCAGCAGAGCTTCCGCAGCGCTAAAGCCCCAAGATCAACCCCGCCAGCCCTGCCGGAAACCTTCGCCCCTTAAAGCTATATGAGTGGTTGTCAAAATTAGAGTCCCTTTGTGGGTACCCTAGATATGAGGTGCCGTATTATAATAGGTACCCAAACAGGGACCCTAATTTTGACAACCACCCATATAATAAAGGGGGACCTGAATAAAGGCTGCTCTGAATAAGTAGTAGTAGAACCTCCTTACTTGGGGGGTCGGGGGACTTAGTAAGTAGTTAGTAAGTAGACTTATAAGTACCCTAAAAGGGACCCTAATTGGGGTCATGGTACTTATAAGCCACAACAATAACCAGTAACTAAGTCCCCCGACCCTCCAAGTATGTCCATGTATACTCTTATCGGACCTCTACATCGGGGTTGTTGATGGTTCAAACAAGCCGAAACAAGACCCCGCGAAACCTGGACCCTGAACCGCAAACCCCTGACCCGAACCACCATAGGTCTACAACCCTAAATCGTAACAGAAGCATGCCCAAACCCTGAACCCTAAACCTTGAACCAAGAATCAAAAACCCTCAAGCATGTCCAAAGCTCGAAGACCTAAACGCAATCCCTACTACATCCGAAAGCCCTAAATCCCAGCACCTTTAAAACTGCAAGCCTAAACCCCAAAACCCTAAGCCTCAAACCCCCCTAGACCCCAAACCCTGAATCCCAAACCCTGAACCCTGAACCCTGAACCCAAACCTTGAACCCTACACCCTAAAAGCCCTAAACCACTAAACCACTAAACCCCTAAACCCCTAAACCCCTAAACTCCTAAACTCCTAAACCCTAAACCCCAAAACCCTGAATCCCAAACCCTGAACCCTAAACCCTTTATCTTCAAAGACCCCGGCAAGCCTTATCCCAGGAGTACCCTAAGCCCGAAAGCTTAAACCCAGCTTACTCCCCAGAGAACCCAACACCCCTTAATTAAGGAACACACCTTAAATAGTATTGGCCTTAATATTATGATTTAAGGTATATTACTGAATTAAGGGATATTGCAGCCCCTAAACCCTATAGAACCCTCAAAGGAACCCTATAGATCCCTTTTGGGTCCCTTTAAGGAACCCTAAGGTACATTCCTTAATTCAGGGGCCCCTTGGGATCCCTCCCAGGAGTTGCAGGAGCACTTCAAGACCTGCGGGCCCGAACCCTTGTGTTTGAAACTTCGAGGGCTGCGAGTTTGAGGTTTCCTTAGAGGTTCCAAGGGCTTAGGGGTTTAGAGCTTAGGGTTTAGGGGTTTAGGGTTTAGGTAATTAGGGGGTTCAGGGGTTTAGGGGATTAAGGGTTTAGGGTTTAGGGGTTTAGGGTTTAGGGGTTTAGGGATTTAGGGGTTGAAGGGTTTAGGGTTTAGGGTTTAGGGGTTTAGGGTTTAGGGGTTTAGGAATTTAAGGGTTGAAGGGTTTAGGGTTTAGGGGTTTAGGGTTTAGGGATTTAGGGATTTAGGGGTTTAGGGTTTAGGGGTTTAGGGGTTTAGTTGTTTAGGGTTTCAGGTAATTATAAGGTTTAGGGTTTAGGGTTTAGAAGGGTTGTATAGAGATCTAGACGGTTTCTATGAAGGATTGTACAGGGTTCTAGACGGGTTCTACAGAGTTCCGAAGTTCTAGAGGGTTCTACAGAGTTTTGTAGGTATTGCAGGGTTTGGGAAGGGCTTTCTATGGCTAGAAGGGTCCAGTTTAGTTAGGATTCCTACGGGTTTTTCAGGGTTCTACAGGGGTGCAACAGGGTTTTGCGAACGTCCTGGTTTTTTTTTTTCAGCTTGCCGCCCCAAAACTCCTACGTTTTCCCTTTTCTTCGTATGATTTCCAAGTGCGAGTCCTCCAAAGGGTAGGTTCTTTCGGGTCCAGCCCTTCTAGAGTTTTAGGGTTTAGGGTGTAGGGTTTAGGTTTAGGGTTTAGGGTTTATGTAGGGTTTAGGGGTCTAGAACCTCTATAAACCCACCAGGACCCTCCTGCAAAGCATTAAGATGAAGCTTAGAATGCTCTTATAGACCCGCACAGTTTCTTTGAAGCAAGTCTATGAACACCTGCAGGCCCCTGCAAGATTCAAAAAGCCCCTTACAATATAATTGAAGGCTCGATAAACCTTCAACCCAAAGCCCTACCAATCCTGAACCCCTAAACCCCAAACCTTAAAATCCTTAAAACATAGACCCTGAACTGTATGAAACCCTTACAGTATACCTTAGAGTAGCCCTACTCTAAACTCTAAGCCCTCAGCCCTAAACCCTAAACCCCAAACCCCCAAACTCTAAACCCTCAGCCCTAAGCTCAAGACTCTAAAACCCGCTTTCTCTCCGAAGGCAAATCAACCGAATCACGATTTTGGTCGACAAGTTCACCGGCCACCCCAAGGAGCGAGTTCTTTTTGTGTCCGGGGTGCTGAGGGCCTCCTTGGAGGGTCGGGGGACTTAAGTAAGTAGTTAGTAAGTAGACTTATAAGTACCCTAAAAGGGACCCTAATTGGGGTTATGGTAGTTATAAGTCCCTAGAATAACCAGTTGCTAAGTCCCCCGACCCTCGAAGTATGGTCTAGGGTTCAGGGTGTACGGTTGAGGGTTTAGGGCTTAGGGTGTAAAAGTTTCGGGGATCGAGCTTTGGGGTTAGGGTTGAGGCCAAGGGCTGAGGGTTTAAGGAGTCAGGACCATGGTGAACTGCGACTTACGATGGGGGCCTCAATAATTACCTAGACTATTTTAAGACATTCCTTACTGTAAATATAGTATAAGGGGCCCCAAAACCTTATTACTACCCATGGACCTCCAAGTATTCTAACCATTAAAGACCTTGTGCTAAGCCCAAGCAATCTATGGTAGAGCCCTTAGAGGAGCCATGTTCTGATTCTGACCCTCAGTCCCCGCATAACGGAGTTATGCTCCACCCTAAATCCCTGAACCCCAAGTCCCCAAACCTTAAAAACCCCAAAACCCTGAAGCCACAACCCTTCGCCCGTCGGTTTCGAAGCGAAGCCCGCAACGAAAAGCCGGAGCTCGCTGGTCCCTGTTGGTAGCTTAGGCAGTGTTGCGTGAAAGCCTTTGAAGTGAATTTGCAGCGCCGACCACAAACCCTAAACCCAAAACCCTAAACCCTAAACCCAAAACCCTAAACCCTACACCCTACACCCAAAACCCTAAACCCTAAACCCAAAACCCTAAACCCTAAACCCTAAACCCTAAACCGTGTGCAAACCTCCAGGCCCTTCAAAACCCTGTTGCCCATGCCCCAGCGACACTGCGGCTCTAGTTACAGCACAGGCAGGTCCTGGGCGAATGGGCCCGCGAGCGGGCAGGGGCAGCAGCATGGTGTCGCTTGCAGACTGAGCCGACTTGGACGTTCTGGCCCGTATATGACATGCTGTTTTGCCTCACCTCTTGAAATGCTGTGCCTCGCGGCTTTTTTGCTAACATTGTGACCGCTGGCAGAGGACGGCGCAGTGCAGAACTCGTGGGTGCAACAATTTCTCGCTCTTTGCTGTGGACCCGATGAACCAGAACTCCATGAGTCTGTCCGATTGGAGCTTTCCAAGAGACTTGAATACCGTTAATTCAGGAATATACCTGAAGTCATATTAGGGATCCTACTATAGCTTAAGGTATACGCCATTCCTTCATCAAGGGACATTGGTGTCTCTGGGTTGTTAGGTTAGGTATTGGGGTTCAAGGCTCAGGGTTGAGTTTTGCGGGTTATTCACTCGAGTCTATTCGATTTTGTCAGGGGATATGGATCGTCTTCTTCGTTTAGCGAGTAGGGTTGAGTTGGGTTTAGACTGTCAGGGTTTGATTGTAAGTCTGATGGTACTGGCTGCCTGAGCCTTCGTGTATTGGGGAGTTGAGGTGTTTTAGCCCGCAGCTCGCCTCCCCCAAACGCGATGGCCCATGGAAGCTTAAGCGCTGGAGGCCGTGCGACCCGAAACGCTGCAACTGTATATAGCCTATAAAACCCCTAAACCCAAACAACCCCAAACCCTGCAACTGTATCTAGCCTAAGACCCCTAAATCCAAACAGCCCCAAATTGCCAAACCCTAAACCCTAAACTCACAAGCTTAAGCCCAAAAATCCCAACAATAAACCCTCAAACCTTAAACCCTACAAGGTTTAGAAACCGTTGTGAACTATGGAACCCTTTAAGTAGGGCCCCGAAAAAGCACATAAGCAAACATCAGGATAGGGATATCCCATATAAGCCCCCTCATAATGAAGCCCATTAAGGTAGGGATCCCTATAAAATGCTTATGGTTATGTAGTTTTTTGGCCCCTATTAAGACACCCAAAGCTGTACACCAGCCTATCCCGATCGGGAGGGCCGCGCGTACATAGAATTCGGCGATGAGCAGAGCGTACAGCGGGGTCGCCCAGGTGCTAGGGTTTAGGCTGGCAGGTTGAGGGTTTTTTAGGGTTTCGTTTAGGGTTTAGGGTTTAGGGTTGAGGGTTTAGGGTTTAGGGTTTAGGCTGGCAGGTTGAGGGTTCAGGGTTTCGTTTAGGGTTTAGGATTTTAGGTTGAGGGTTTAGGGCAAATTTCTGGGTTGAACCCTAGGGTTTGTCGGTCTTTGGAGTTGTTTCAACAGGGGCCTTTAACCATATTCAAGCAACGAAATCTGGGTTTCTTACGTGTTCAGCAAAAGTAGGGCTGTAAGCAGATACCCTAAACCCTAAACCCTAAACCCTAAACCCTAAACCCTAAACTGAAGTACGGTTCCGTTCCCTGGACCCAGCGACTCCCTCGTCCCTTAATTTTGGAATATACCTTGACTTATAGTAGGATCCTTGATAAGATTTAAGGTATATTCCTTAATTAAGGGATATATCTTTAATTATAGTAGGATCCTTAATAAGGTTTAAGGTATATTCCTTAATTAAGGGATATTGTCACTGACTTACGGTTCTAGGCTCAAAGCTTCCAAGTAACCTGCAGGGTCATCGCCAAGCCATTGTCCTGGACCCGAAATCCAAAGCCCCAGTCCCTTATTTGGGGGTCCTTGTAATGAGGATCCTTCTATATGGACTACTATATTAGGGTCCCGTATTCTCGGAAACTCCCATAATGCTAGTGCAAGTACTTCACCAAAGCCTATTGAAGCACTTAAGGGAACCCCCCCGGCCCCCCCCTTGCCGCGAGAGAAAAGACCCCACAACGGTTGTGTGTTAGGGTTTAGGATTTGGGGTTTCGGGTTTGGGGTTTAGGGTGTGTGTTTAGGGTTTAGGATCTGGGGTTTAGGGGGTTTAGGGTTTAGGGTTGGTTGCCTAAACTTGCAGACCAGGGGGCGTTGGAAAGGCTGCAGAGTTGAGTATATGGCCTCATGAAGTACAACAGGATTTCGGGGCATCCTAGATGAATAGCAGCTTCTGTATAAGCCCCGAACAACGCCCGGCGAGCAAGATCTCTCGGTTCTAGCAGGGTTCCACACGTTGGGTTTGAGGGTTGGAGTAGGGATCTTGTAGCGCTTGATGTAAGGTTTGTATAAGGAGTTTTGAGGAGATGAATCGTTTACAGGCTGAAGGGACCCTAAACCCTGAACCCTAAGCCCTAGACCCTAAGCCCTGAACCCTAAACCCTCAATCCTGGGCGCTCAACCTGATTCAAAGTATTTGGACTTTCCTGGGAAGCCTCCGAGGAACTCGCTGTTGCTGAACGGATCCCTCTTCCGCGGACGTCAGCTAAAGGTGCTTTGAGCCGTAGGTTCAGAGTCTGGGGAGTAGGATCAGGGTTTTGGGTGGATGTATAGGTTGGGTACGGCCCCCACTCAAT
Source organism: Symbiodinium sp. CCMP2592 (assembly GCA_905221615.1). NCBI lineage: Eukaryota > Dinophyceae > Suessiales > Symbiodiniaceae > Symbiodinium > Symbiodinium sp. CCMP2592. Next base: position 352,394 of record CAJNDT010006047.1, read on the forward strand.
AATAGTTGAAGAAAGTTCACAAATAGATATATTAGGACCGTAATAGTAGCCCTATTATAGTCTCCTGCTGCAGCCCAATTTTCGTCTCTTGCTGTAAGGGGGCAGTACCTAAGGTATAGGGTTTTGAGGTTCAGGAGGTAGGGGTCGGATTCAGGGTTTATATGTTTTGCAAGGCTTGGAAGGGGCATTTCGGGTAAAGGAAACTTGGAGCGTTGAAATTCCTGAACCCCGAACCCGAAGCTTTCAAGAGCTAGAGAGTCATGGGCCCTCAACAATAAACCTACGTACGAGCCTTCATTACATTACACCCTAACGAGCCCTACACCCTAAGCATCTAAACTCAATCTAGGGTCCGCAATAAGCACTAATAGTATTTCCTCATCGCCCTTAATTTGGGGGGGATTCCATAACAGTTCTGGTTTAGGGTTTGGGGTTTCGGGTCCTTCTGTTTGTTTAGAACTTTCCAAAGAGGACGGGTGTGATCATTCAGGGTCTGCATGAACCTCCTCACTGTCTGCAGCTCGCATCTCGAATCAAGTGCGCGGGAAGTCTGGAGCTTTCTGTAGGGTGCCTTACTGCAAGTACACTATTGCGCTATAATGTACCCACCCAAGTCGCGATCGAATTGCTCAGGCCTCTACATTGAAGATGAAGGTGCAAGTATCCCACAACATGTCCCAGAGCCCTGTTGCCCTGTTCTCGTATTTTATGCGCCCAATGCAGAAATGCTATTCAGGCCCTATTATCATGATCAAGGCCCCTATATCAGTAAAAAACAACCGAAACCCTAAGCTTGCCTAAACCCTAAAAGTTTAACAAGGGCTTGTGATGAAGGCCCTATTGGTGATAAACCCTAAACCCTATACTTTTCTAAGCCTTAAAAGTTTAATAAGACCTTAGGTTAGTACTAAACCCCAAACCCTAAACTTGTTTAAACTCGGAGAAGTTAAGTAAGAGCCTAGGGTTGAGGACCTCGGATGCAAAAACTCTTTGAAGGCATTCGTTTCTTTCCACAGCGCTAGTAGCGAGGCTTCTCTGAACCTTTGCACCCAAGTAAGAGAGTTCCCCTGTTTTCGGGTTTAGGGGCTTTAGGGTTTTTAGGGGTTTTAGGGTTCAGTGGTTTGAGGGTTTATGGTTTTTTTGTTGGTTTGGTGGTTTGGGGGTTTAGGGGCTTAACCCCAAACCCTAACCCGTAAGGGTGTTTAGGGGTTTCGAGGGCGGCAAATCCCTAAGCCGCTGCTCTTCCTCCAGAGACCTCCGGCAGAGGTGATCCAGAAGAGAACGAACATCCCAGGCTTTAACAAGGGCAAGGGGAAAGGCGCGGAGCCTGGGCATTGGGCTTTGCCAGAAACGCGGTTTACGGGCTTCCACATGGTGTGAAGAGGGTTTCCGCTTAAGGGACTTTAGAATATTTTGGATTTACAGGACCACATGAACTCTTAAGTTCGGTTTGGCGTTGACTGGTTGAAGCCCAGCTACTGGCGGACGTCCTGGTGCAACGCATATGCGAAGTTTAACCTGAAAGCCCAAACACTAAACCTTGGGGTCACAAACCCGAAGCTCTAATCTCAATAATCTCAGACCCTCAGAGGCTTCAGAGCCAAGTTTTCTAGGCTCTGGTGCGGGGGCCCCCACGTAGAGGCAAGAATAACTCGTACTACTGTGCTCCTATCGTCCCTGCATGATTATCTCTCTCTCTCTATATATTTTTTTTTATAAATAAATAACACAAAAATACTCATTGTACTACACCCCGTACACCCCGAGACCTCCTTCTAAATATGAAGGCTCTCATCTTAACCCTGGTTCCTGGAACGCAGAATGCCCTCAACACAGAGCCTTCAGCTCTGCTGCAAGATGCCCGTACTTGGGGGGTCGGGGGACTTAGTAAGTGGTTAGTAAGTAGACTTATTACTACCCAAAAAGGGACCCTAATTGGGGTTATGGTACTTATAAGTCCCTAAAATAACCAGTTACTAAGTCCTCCGACCCTCCAAGTATAGACCCTTATTTATAGAAGCCTTCATAGAAGCGTTATCCTACCCTTATAGAAACCATAGATAAACGACAAAAAGGTACAATACCTTATAGAAGACAATGTAGAAACCTGTATAGAGCCCTGTACAGAAGCCTTTTGCAACTGCTCAGGCCTCTGAACTAGAGCTGGGCTTGCTTCGAGACATAGCTCCATTGTCCTGCATGCGCTAAACCTCCGGAGCCCCGGGTTTAGTCTTCGCGGTTTGGGTTTAGTGTTGAGAGTTTAAGGGTTTAGGGTTTAGGGGTTTATGTCCCCCTTTAGGGTTTAGGGTTTAGGGTGTAGGGTGTGCAGTATGGGTTGCGGCCGGGCGGCCGAGCGGTGCAGGAAAAGCAAAAGGCAAGGGGAAGGGAAAGGGTCCGCGCCTGAGCCGAGGGTGTGTTGCCCTAAACCCTAAAACCCCAAAACCCCTAAACCCCCTAAACCCCCCAAACCCTAAACCCCTAAACCCCTAAACCGTAAAACCCCTAAACCCTAAACCCCAAAACCCCTAAACCCTAACCCCCTAAACCCCTAAACCCCCTAAACCCCCTAAACCCTAAACCCCGAAACCTTGAACCCCCAGCCCTAAACCCTAAACCCAAAAGTCTCCAACTAGAACTTACTAGCTGAGCAGGCAACCTTTGACCTTTTTGGGTTTATACTGTTGATGGACAAAATCCTGCATGACCCTAAGGACTTTAAACTATGGGAATTATGGTATATTCCTTATTCTGGGTAATGCAGGATTTTGTCCATCAACAGGATAACCCTGTAATAGTGACTGTAAGGATTATATTAGGGCCCTATGATATTCCCATTGTACCACTATTACAGGGTGGGGGCGCCTTCTAAACCCTGCCATAATCGAAAGGGTTAAACCTCTTTTGCGCTAGGGTACTCAGCCCCTCAGAGGAACTGGCGATCCGAAACGTCAAGTACCCAGAAAGAGCGGCTTTCCCTAAGGGTCCATCTGCCCAAATAGTACATACTTGAGCCCCAAAGTACTTTAGATAGGGACTACTTTAAGGCTAAAGTAGATACTGTTTGGGTACATGAACCCTTACTTGGGGGGTGGAGGGACTTAGTAAGTAGTTAGTAAGTAGACTTATAAGTACCCTAAAAGGGACCCTAATTGGGATTATGGTGCTTATAAGTCCCTAAAATAGCCAGTTACTAAGTCCCCTAAAGACCCTCCAAGTACTCTAAACCCTATACCCTTATAGAATCCCTATAGATCCCTTTAAAGGAACCCTAAACCCTCCCCTTATGAACCCTTAGGGTTTGGCTTTTTCGGATTCGGCGCTTCAGATGCTCAATGAGAAGTCATGGCAGCTTCTGTAGGTGGCTTATTGATTCTAGGGCTTATAATTAGGGATTATAGGGTATTCTGCTTTATATGGCTTTATAGGGGCTTATTGATTCTTGTTTCTTTTTAGGGTGGATATTTTTAGGGCTCATCACGATCTCGATGTAAAGGGAACTCCAGAAAGTTGGAATATGGTTTCAGGGTAGGATACCCTATAATTTACCATAAAGGGTTTGGGATACTCATATTCCAACTTTCTGGCTTTTACCTTAGTGGGGTTGTCCCGCATTTAATCATGTACTATACTACAGTATCCTAAATTATACTAAGTTACACTAACACACATTAGATTATGTGAAATTATACAAGACTGTATTAGCCCACATTTTTCTATATTGTGTGGGTTTCAACACGGTGCTAAGCCCCAAACCTCTGGAGCCCCTAGACCCCTGCAGCCCCGAGAACCCCAGAGCCCAGGCCGTAGAATCCTAGAGGTCGAAGCTTTGTTTAGTCGCTGTGATCGAGAGGTTTTTGGCTGGTGCTCAACCGTTCTCGAAAATTTATGTAAGTAATCGCCATGAGGCAGCCATGTTTTCCAGTGTTATGGACCCCTAGCGTGGCAACTTGAACTACCTAAGAAGAACCCAGAAGGGGGTCACGACGTACAGTCCGTACAATTCCTAAACCCTGAGCCCGCAACCCTGAGCCCTGAAGTCCCAGCCCGAACCCTAAACCCCTAAACTCCGAAACCCTAAACTCCCAAACTCCCAAACTCCTAAACTCCCAAACTCCTAAACTCCTAAACCCTCCGAAACCCTGAGTCCAAGCCTGAACCCTAAGCCCTGAACCCTAACTTCGCCTCTGGAGAAAGGGTGTGCAGTTCAACTTTAAAAAAAAAAAGAACCTTAACCTCTGAACCCTAACTCCCAAAATCGGAAAGCCTGAGACCCTAAACCCTAAACCCTAAACCCTAAACCCTAAACCCTAAACCCTAAACCCTAAACCCTAAACCCTAAACCCTAAACCCTAAACCCTAAACCCTAAACCCTAAACCCTAAACCCTAAACCCTAAACCCTAAACCCTAAACCCAAACCCTAACCCCTAAACCCTAACCCTAACCCTAAACCCTAAACCCTAAACCCTAAACCCTAAACCCTAAACCCTAAACCCTAAACCCTAAACCCTAAACCCTAAACCCTAAACCCTAAACCCTAAACCCTAACACCTGTGGCAACCCCAATCCCCGTGCTCGAAGCCCCTGAACCGACATCGCTCAAAACTTCCGAACCCCTACTTAAAGGCTCATGGGACTTAGTAAGTACGGTTATAAGTAGGTTATGATTAGGATAACCCTACTTAGGGGACTTATAACCCCAATTATAACCTACTTACTAAGTCCCATGATCCTTCAAGTAATATAGGGGCCTTAAGAATTAGAATAGGGTTAGCCTTCCAAGGGTTCCTTAAAGGGGTCTATAAGGGATCTAGAGGAGGGTTCTATAGTATAGAGGGCCTTAGTAATTAGAAGAGGGTTTGGGAGATAGTATATTATATTTATAACAAGGAGCCCCCACAATCCTATTCTAACTATTGAGGCCCCGACATTACCCTACAATCCCAAGCTCGCTCGTAAGCCCTACCCAGACCCCCGGGAGGATCTAGAAAGTAGATCCCCTAAACTGGGGCCCTAAACTACTAAGGGTATTTGATAAGAACCCCCATTAAGGGATCTAGGTGTGGGGCTTAGGGTTTAAGGGTTAAGGGTTCAGGGTTCCTTTAAGGGATCTATAGGTTAGAAGCTGCCCCCACCCTGTCATAGTGGTATAATAGGAAGATAATTAGGGCCCTAATATAATCCTATATAATCCTTATGGTCACAATTACAGGGTGGGGGCCCCTTCTAATCTATAAAACCCTAAACCCTAAACCCTAAAACCCTAAACCCTAAAACCCTAAACCCTAAAACCCTAAACCCTAAACCCTAAACCCTTTACCGTTATAGGGCTCCTTTAAGGGATCGATGGGGCCCCCAAAGAGGGTCGGGGGGATCCTCAGCTCGCTCCTAAGCCCTACTTGGAGGTTCATGGGTAGTTATTACGGGCTCCCTTAAAGGGGATTCTAAGGGTTCCTTTAAAGGGCTCTATAAGGGTGGTATAGGGTTTAGGGTTTAGGGGTCGGGGGACTTACTAAGTAGTTAGTAAGTAGACTTATAAGTACCCTAAAAAGGACCCTAATCGTGGTTATGGTACTTATAAGTCCCTAAAATAACCAGTTACTAAGTCCCCTAAACCCTAAACCCTAAACCCTTACAGAATCCCTATAGATCCCTTTAAAGGGGCCCTTAAGGAAGGAACCCCTTATAGGTACTAAGTCCCCTGATCCTCCAAGTAGGGGTCCTTCAGGCTACTACGATCCCTGGGCAGATCCCTGGGCGGATCCGTGCCGCAGCCGCATGGTTTCGGGGGTTTGCAACGGTTTTGGGGTTTATGGGTTTTGGGGGTCTTGGGGGTTTAGGGGTTCAGGGGTTTTGGGGTTTGGGGGTTTGGGGGTTTGGGGGTTTTGGGGTTTAGGGGTTCAGGGGTTTTGGGGTCTTGGGGGTTTAGGGGTTTAGGGGTTTAACGCTAATGTGGGTAGTTCAGGGGTTCAGCTCGCAAGGGGTTGTGGGGGTAGAACAGAGCTTGCAAGAGGTCTCGTGTTTTTTCACTGTTTCATGGTAAAGCCGAAAGACTCGGTACAAATTCACATCGCCGGCAGCAAATTCAGGCCGGAAGCCCTTGACAGATCTCTATACAGATACCACCTTCAGACCAAAAAAATCCCGAACCTCGAGCCCTAAGCAGCATAAGCATCTCTTTCGTCCAAAACCTTGCCCAGTACTGGGATAGGAAACCATCCCTACGTACTCCCAAAGGCTATCCTTTAGTTCCTAGGATCCTGGTCAAGTACTTAAAGGCTCATGGTTAGCAAGTAAGGTTATAAGTACGTTATAATTAGGATAACCCCACTTAGGGGACTTATAACCCCAATTATAACCTACTTACTAAGTCCCATGATCCTTCAAGTAAGCTTGAGGAAGCCCTAAGCCATGGTTCCAACAGACCTCCCTAGACCCCTGGGAGGATCCAAAAAGTAGATCCCTTAATGGGCGGGGGTTCCCATAAAGTACCCTTAGTAGTATACGGGCCCCAAATTAGGGGATCTAGTTTCTAGATCCTCCCCGGGGGGTCTGGGTCGTAGGCTCCGAATTAAACGGGCCTAAATGGTTACCTAGGGTTTGGGGTTTAGGGTTGTAGGGTCTCGGGTTTTAGGGTTCCTTATATATAGTACAGTAACCCGTGCAGAAACCCTTTAAGGAATCCGTTGCATGAATACTGTCCTTAGAGTTCCGAAGATGAATGGACTAATGTAGGGGCCGAAATAACTACCTTCACTATTTTGGGGGTTCCTTACCATAGTTATAGTACAACGGGACCAAAACCCCTTTCCTAATTTTTTAGGCGCCTATATTGCCCCCAAACCTGTTCCACCTTATTTGTCACCCGTGTTTCCACATCACATGATCCTTCAAGTAAATCCACCTGTGGCTCCAGATGCCTACATGCTGTTGTTACACCATATTATAACGAGGGTCATACGTTGTTGGGTCCTGGGCACCCCAAACCCAATGAATCAGGGAGTTGATATAAAGGAAGGGAAGTGTTTCAATCCCGCCAAGACGCTCTTAAGTCAGGTAGCCCTAAACCTTCTGCCCTCAACGGTCAACCGTAATTCCCTCAAGCCTAAACACTGAAGCCCCTCTATCCTAAATCCCTCCAGCATTCCTAGATCCTCAAAGCCTAGCCCGAGATCCTACCCCCTCAAACGTACGCCCTCAACCTCAAATCCTAAACCCTGCACGCTGAATTGTGAGCTCTACCTGAACCCCACCCGCAACACCCTCCTTTTTAGGGAGTATATACAGAAACCGTAACATATCCTAAGTAGCCAGGAATTGTTGGGGCCCACGCAAAAATCCTAAGCTTCTCAACCCGAAATCGGCAGGTACTACGGCTACGCACCCTGGAGGACAAGAGAAGTCCATGAAGGGTCCGGGGTTGAGGGTTGAGGGTTACTGAGCTTGGACTCCTTGCACTTGGGGCTTGGGTTTAGGGTTTAGGGTTTAGGGTTTAGGGGGGTTTAGGGTTTAGGGTTTAGGGTTTAGGGTTTAGGGACCTTTACAGCTTTCTTTTGCGTAGGGGGTATCAGAGGTTCTAATCTGTGTGGTAAACGGATTTATAAGGGTAGAGGAAGGGATTTACAAGGGTGTTGTAGGGTTTTGGGATTGTTGTAGAGCCTCCCTACTTCGGTGCATAGTTCTCTAAATTGGAGTCCCCTGTTCAGGTGGCAAAATGGTGCGGTACCCTTATAAAAAGGATCCTAAAAAAGGGATACTAATTTAGAGGACTACCCATATTTTGGGCAAGAAGGAGCCGTATGCCTGTAACATAATTTTCCTAGCTTCCTTGTCGTGGGCAGTCTCCTTGCTTGGGCTGCAGCCCTATAGGCCAACTGCAGCATAGACCCTCAGTATATGTTCTGTGATACCAGGGCGCTAGGAAAGGCTGCCTGATTTGCAATACTCCCTAAGTCTGGTTCTCTCTTGCACAAACGCTGCCTTACCTACGCTTTTAAGGACTTATATGACACGAAGAACTCACAACCAGGAGCCCTAGAAGGTCGGTTTTTTGGGGACCCTAAACCCTGAAACCCTAGGCTCACTTGGGGGGTCGGGGGACTTAGTAAGTAGTTAGTAAGTGGACTTATAAGTACCCTAAAAGGGACCCTAATTGGGGTTATGGTACTTATAAGTCCCGAAAATAACCAGTTACTAAGTCCCCTAAACCTTAAACCCTTACAGAATCCCTATAGATCCCTTTAAAGGAACCCCTTATAGTTACTAAGTCCCCCGACCCTCCAAGCACCAGCTCCAGAGACCCTTTTAAACCCAACGCACGAACCCAAAGCTTAAGAAACTCCCAGCCTCGGGGGTCCATGTGAAACTATAATCCTTTTAGAGGGGAGGGCGATCATTAGTCAGAGGTCTACAGTAGTGTATGGGTAGTTCTCCAAATCAGGGTGCTCTCTATAAGGGCGGCGTACTATTTGGGGGACTTATCAAGGGACCCTACTTAAGAGAACTACCCACATGCGTTAGTCTTAACATGCCTTTACTTGTAGGTACTCCCTGCAAGGCCTAAGTCGATACCGCATAATTAGCTACATGGACGTCCCAGAGTTACCACAAGGGGCTATTGTAGATTTTTTTTTTTTGGGGGGGGGGGCCGAGAATTTTGCAGTTAAGGGGTGTGACCCTAAACCCTAAGATCCAGGGTTTCAGACACCAGCCTGCGGCCGACTTAAGACCGAGGATGTCTGCGGGTGCCCTGTGTCCCCAGCGGGGTATCGGTGGTATTCTACCCGAGGTATCAAGCTAGGCACTGGGGTGATCTGGTCCACAGACTGTGAGGACACTCATGGGAAGCTTGAAGACCCAAAGATAGTGGCAGCGGCGTGGTCGGGCGATGGAACCCCACCATGTCTTCATCGGAAATGCACTTGCATCGAGTCCTCAGCACGAGCACTGGTGGGTGTTTGCGTCATTCTGTACTCGGCTTCATCCCTATAAGGCCGCAGTTGATGCTGCCGGCACTTCGAGCTCTAGTTTTGCAGACACGTCTCGTGTCTGCAACCTGCGCGGCTCTTCTTGCTGGCTAGTAACTAGTATGCCACGAAAGATTGGTTTAGCAGATGAAGTATTCCGTCGCTGTCCAGGCGACGTTGAGCAACATGCCCGGAGGCTCTGAAGCTTCAGTTCTGATCTCGGCCCCGGCTGCCCCGGTTTCCACTAAATCCAAACCCCAAACCTAAACCATAAGCCCTAAACCATAAGCCCTAAACCATAAACCCTAAACCGTAAACCCTAAACCCTAAACCATAAGCCCTAAACCATAAACCCTAAACCGTAAACCTTAACCTCCAAATCCATCTTCTATGCGGGCGCAGGAAAGGCTACAAGGGCAAGGGCAAGGGGCCGCACGCCCAGATTGATTGGAGTTTAGGGTTTAGGGTTTAGGGTTTAGGGTTTAGGATTTAGGTAGGATTGAGGGCTTGGAATTGTGGTTCAAGATTAGGGTTGAGGTTTTAGTCACACCTTAAATGTCCAGTTTCCGATTAAGGCCGTACTAGATAGGCGATGACAAGGGGTCTAGGGTTTCGGTATAGTTCTACTCCTTGAGGGTCCTTATTGTGCTTGCGTAAAAATACCACAAGCCTTGTTCTACTCATAAGCTGTTAAGGCACCTGTAGTGTAGGGCACTATAGGGCTTGGGGTTTCGGGTTTTCGAGGCCCTTAACCCCAAACTTCAGATCCTGAAGCCAGAACCTCTAACCCTCAACTCTCAACCTAAACCTTTTTTGGGGTAGTTCTCTAAATTAAAGTCCCTTTTTCACAACAGTACGGCACGTTTTACAACAAGGGGCGCTTGAAAAAGCACACAAAAGCCCTAAAGCCCCAAAAGCTTGAAGCCTTAATCTTTAAATCAAACACCGAAGCCAGTAAACCCTGAGAACCCAATACCCCTTATGAAGGTAGATACCTTAAGTTATAGAGGCCTTACTTAATGTTACGATTTAGGGTACATTCCTCAATCAAGGGGTATTGGGATCCCCTAAACCCTAAACTCTATAGATCCCTTTAAAGAAACCTTATAGATCCCGTATAGATCCCTTTAAGGAACCCTACTTGAAGGATCATGGGACTTAGTAAGTAGGTTATAATTGGGGTTATAAGTCCCCTAAGCGGGGTTATCCTAATTATAACCTACTTATAACCTTACTTACTAAGTCCCATGAGCCTTTAAGTAAACCCTAAACCCTATAGATCCCTTTTAAGGAAACCCCTATAGATCCCTTTAAGGAACCCTAAACCCTAAACCCTAAACCGGAGCCCTAGGAATTCCTCAATTAAGGGGGGCCCCCTTGGGGGATCTCTGGGAACTCCGAAGGCTGAAGCTTCTCCTTAGCACCAGCGCTGCATACAGCCGGGTTTAGGGTTTAGGGTTTAGGGTTTAGGGTTTAGGGGTTTAGGGGTTTAGGGTTTAGGGTTTAGGGTTTAGGGTTTAGGGGTTTAGGGGTTTAGGGTTTAGGGTTTAGGGTTTAGGGTTTAGGGGTTTAGGGGTTTAGGGGTTTAGGGTTTAGGGTTTAGGGTTTAGGGTTTAGGGGTTTAGGGGTTTAGGGTTTAGGGTTTAGGGTTTAGGGGTTAGGGTTTAGGGGTTTAGGGGTTTAGGGGTTTAGGGGTTTAGGGTTTAGGGTTTAGGGTTTAGGGTAATACATAAAACAAGTTTGAATCTCAAACCCCGAAGTGGTGGGGTTTGGGGTGTAGGATGGTTTAGGTAAGCTGCTCATAGGGCATGGGGTTCAGGCTCCTAAGGTTTTGGGGGCTGGGGTTTGGGATGCGCGATGGTTTAGGCAAGCTGCTAATATCGCTGCGGGTTCAGCTCCTAGGGTTTGGGGGGGTTTGGGGTTTTGGGTTGCGGGCCCAGCGCCGGCCAGGTATGCCCCGTACTGAGCGGCGTTCCCGCTGCATGCCTGTCGAATCCGTCTGACCAGGGAGACAAATGCCCAGCGATTCAGACTTCAGCTTGCCAGATGCATGGGCACGAGCTGTACAATATGTAGATGAATACATGTATGTATGTACGCTCGTACGTACATGGATGTATGTACGTATGTATGTGTGTATGTGTGTGTATGTGTGTATGTGTGTATGTATGTATGTATGTATGTATGTGTATATGTATGTATATAGACATACTTACATATATGCGTTATATATACAAACATATATCTGTGTATGTATGTATGTATGTATGTATGTAGGTCGGTATGTTTGTATGTTCAAAGTTATATATCTACAGATTCATGGGCACAGGCTGTTTGATACTCATGAGCGCAGGTTTTGCATGTTAGATCGGTTTAAGGCTTTCGTTGTCATTACCCTCATGAAGGCTAGCTCACTGTCTACTCTAAGCCTTTTTTCCATGCTGGTTTAGTCCAATCCGTAGCCATTTTGGCTCAAGCTTCTCTCGCTTCGACTCTGTGTTGCAGCATGCCGCTGGTTGAATTGAGGACAGGGCAGCAAAAAGCTGGCTTGGGAGCAGCATCTTCGGATTTGAAGGTTCCACCTGGCAGAGAAAGACGTTCCCGAAAAGGTGCAGATCGCTCTTTTCCATGTTGGGTTTACAAACTTGCATCTCTTCGACGGCATCGATGAAACGCGCGCTGAAGTTCGTGTTGCGTTGGCTGCAGAGATTGTCTTGAAACACTGCTACGGAGGAGAAGCTGAGAGTTGAAAGCCGCCTAGGTCAGTCGCAACGTGTCGTTCAGCTCTCGGAGATGGCAGCTATGCGCAAAGCCGCAAAAGCAGATTTTGGCAGCCTCAGAGACTCGGAGGTTCCGCCGAAGTCTTTGGTTGCGACTAAACTCGAGCAGATTGAGCAAGGTGCACGTCAGGCCGAGGATTTGTGAGAGGTCCTCTGCCTCGAGGATAAAGACATCGATCTCTTCAGCAGCATCGTCGGGCATGACACGGGGCACTTGGGGATTCGTCCCGGCACGGCCCGCGTGGCTTTGCCTGCCACCGGCGAGGAACTGCGTCATCGCCACCGGCTGATTGCCGTGGCATGTCTCATGTGCTTTACCAGACATGCGAATCAGCCTTGGCTGACTACAGACCTGATTGGCGCGTTTCGCCGGCTATCAGATTTTGTCTTGGCCAAGCATTTCGCCAACCACCCCTGGATGGTCGGAAAAGGGACAAAGATGCCTGCTTGGAGTTCGGTGCTTGCTTTTGAGCAGGAACTTCGGAAAAAGGCTTACCAGCTTGTGCGGAGTGGCGACTACAATTCTTTGTCGACTGCTTTGGATGCAGCTGGCAAGTGCCCGGAGATTCTCAACCTTCACTTTCTCATGCCGTTGACTACGTCTACCGAGTTCCTCTCTTCTACCGGCGATCAAGGCGATGCATGGCTGCACAATGATGGTTGGCGGTTGGCGCCAGAGAAGGGGCAAGGGCAATGGCAAGGGAGGAAAAGGTGGAAAGGGTCACGTCAAGAAGCTCTTCTTGAAGACCAAGGCGGCGTGCGGGAAGTGCACGTGTTTCAAGTTCAACAATGGCAAGTGTCAAGGTGGCTGTGGCTTTGATCATGTATGCCAAGTGTGCCTCGCGCTTGGGCACGGTAAGAAGAAGAAGTCCGCTGACCAGACCTCGTCTTGAAACGTTGCAGGGGCTTCGCTTGCCGAGGCGGAGCCCCGCCTTTCCCAGTGTCCCTCGGTTTCTTGCGGCCTGCGCTCGCCTTCGGTGGGGAATATCTCTGCGGCGCAGGCCACTTTGGAAGATTCGGAAGCCTGCTCCTCTTCTGATGACGAAGCTGTTGCTGGTGAAGTGGGTGACACTGATACCTCTGCGGCCTCTTTCTTGTGGTCTCCTTGTTGCAAATACAAACAGCAGGCGTCGCCCGGCCCGACGAATCCTCCGATGAAGGTGAGGACGGCTTCCCCAAGCAGCGTTTGGGCTCTGGGGTCTGGGGCAACGGCCCTCATATGCTCTCTATGCTGATGGGAAAGAAGAGTGCGTTTGTGGATGGTGCCGGCTTGTGCTCCCCTGGCTGCCCGCCCGAGCGTGTCGTTGGGCGGGCTGAACGGGACACGCGAGAACTCAAGCCGTGTGTGCAAAACACTGCTTCCCGACTGGAGCAAACAAGCACACAAGCGCAGGGCACAGGCTGCAACTGGCGCAACACACAAGCATGCAAACCTGCACACCCAGAAGTGCCAACAAGCACCGTAAGCAAGCAGCTACCGGACCCGCAGTCACCCCTGCAGACAGACAGGCCCCCGACGATGGACGCGGTCCACTCCACGGGACGTGTCAGTCGGACAGGATGAAACTACCGAATAACTTCAAATGGGCAGCAATGCAAGAGCACTCCTTTTCTTCGCGAATGGGAATACATGGTGATGCAGCATAACATATGCTGCAGCAGATTCACACAATGGCATAGACATATGCCAGAAACGCAACCCGCGCATCAAAGCACCGGGGAATGCTAACACTCCCATCCGCGAGGCGACCCGTGCTCAACACAAGCCACATGCTTTCACCGAGCACAGAACGCTTGGGTTCACTGCTAGCTCCACACGTCTTGCCTTTTTCTCACGCGTCTGCTTTCTGGCTCGCATAATACCGCTTTTCTCGTCGCCAGTCACCCGGGATCCCCCCGCACCCGGGACCCGGGACCCGGAATCGGAACCCGAAACCAACCGGGAACCGGGACCCGGAACCCCGGCTATCCCGGACCGGGGAACCCGGAGTGCCAAACAAGAACAACAACCCAAAACAGGACACAGCAACAGCAGCAGCAACAGCAACAGCGACAGCAGCCGCAACAGCAGCAGCGGACCTGGGACCCGGAACCCGGGCCACACCCGAAACCGGAACCCGGAACCTGCAAACAACGGGGAACCCGGGACCCGGAACCGGAACCCGGGCCCGGGCCCAACGGCCCTCGCGAGTCGAATGTCCTCGAATAATGCTGCACCCCAGCATATCCTGAAGTACGATTCCTTCGTAGTCCTCAAAGCAAAATCGGACTCGATGTTTTGCAGTGAATCCACGGAAATCTTCGTTTGTCAGGGCGTCAGCTTCGCGATTCTGTGGTCGCGGACACCAATCCAATCGAAGTTGCGCATTGTCGCGCAGCCGTATAGTGCTGCGAGTTCCATAACGAAGGCCATCAATGCAAAACGCGTAGTCCAAAGCCGCTTCATTATGCATGCACTTCCCAGGTTGTCAGTAGAGGCTGAACAAACCGCGCTGCCATGCAATGAGCCTCCAGTTGCCTGGTTCAACCCGACGCAGACAACTGCTGCAAGTGTAGCCAACAACTCCAAAGAAGCTATATCGTGGAAGGGCTCGCCGGCCAAGCAGGCCCACGGTGCATTGAACCTGGTCAGTTTCTCGCTGAACCAGCGGCAATCTTTCGTTGCCTCAGCGTCAGCAACGCCCATCCGCCGATGTAGATATCTTCACCCTCGGCACGCGCATCTGTGCGAAAAACCTTGCGGCATGCTTGTTGCTTCGCACCAGCACGCTGCAAGTTGCCTCCGTTTTCCAATATCTTCCATAAGAACGACAAGACGAGCCGTAGTGCCTTAGGAAGCTTCAATCTCGTTGCGCGTTCCTTCACAGCGGTAGTCCACGCATACAATGGTCCCAAGCACGGTCGCACTGGCTCCAGTTCTGCAAACGCAAAAGACTAGAAGACAAGTGGCCCAACACACAGCTGACATCCGCCACGACGACATAATCATGTTGGAGTGTCTTGCTAATAGCCATAAAGCTATGGCCCACACAAAAGCTTAAAAACCCTCGTCGCAAACTTCCACACGACTGGTCTCTTGTTGCTCATATGCCCGAAAGTCTGGCAGCTGCTGTCTGCAGCCTGATCCCCTCATCGGGCCTTTCAGGTCTGATCACGTGGAGGTGGCTTCGAAGATAATTCGGGAGCCTAGAGGAAAAGAGGAGGCAAGTCGAAGCTTAGCATCTTACGGGGCTTTTAGGGTCTATGCACTTAAGGGGCATCAAGTGCCCGGGTCCGGAGGCGAGTTCTGTCAGGCCCAGGCCAGCAATGAAGAAGTGTTCGCAAGGCCCCCATTGCTGCGTCGGAAGCCCGCAGAATGCTGTAGTGGTAGGTATTGGATGATGAATGCTGCCTTTATTACACGGTACTGAGCCCGAAGAAGTTAATTGCAGAGCCTTCATGGTGAACCCGTTATGCCTTTATCTGAAGCTTTCAGTATCGAGGTCACGGACTCTTCAAGAACAGGATTCCCTTGCGGTCCCTGCAAGAGCAATCCGGCCTCAAGCCCAAACACCAACGTTTCGTTTGGATGTTTAGCATGTAGATGTGCAGCAACGTGACTCCTTCCACCAGAATGTACTAGACTGTAATCCCCTAAACCCTAAACTTTACCAGGCTGTAATCCCCTAAACCTAAACCCTAAACCTTACAAGACTGTAATCCCCTAATCCTTAAACCTATATCTCTAGAGCATTTTTGACCTCTGGGGGAGGCCCTGAACGCTGACCCCACGTCTTGGAGCCGCCCCTTCAGCACCCTGGAAACCCCTTGTAAGGGTTTAGGGTTTAGGGTTCAGGGTTTAGGGTTTAGCGCTTAGGGTTCCGGTTTAGCTCTTGTAAGACCTTTGCCCTTTGCCCTTGTGACTTGTGACTTTATCAAGCCCTTACAGGACACTCGACCCTATAAAACCCTTCTCGAACCCCATAGAGCCCTCAAAGGAACCCTCGAAGGAGCCCTTACAGAAACCCTTAGGAAGCCTTCATAGAAGCCTTTCAAGGTGAAGGAGCCCGCAACAAAACCACGCAGACCCTAAACCCTGAACCCGAAATCCCAAACCCCAAACCCTATAGAACCCTAAATCCGAAATCCTATAGAACCTATAGAACCCTAAACCTTAATGGAAGTCTAAACCCTACACCCCAAACCCTACGGACCCATGAAGATGGCCTTGTCTAAAGCTTTTCAGAATTCCAAATGATCAAAAAACCCGTAAGCAGAGGAGCTCCAGGATTCTGAAGCTTCTGTAAAGTTCTTTAAAAGGGGCGTTATAGGGTTCTTTAAGGGTTTCAGACAGGTTTGTATATGTCTTTTGTTTCTAAGGGCTCTAAAAGGGTCTGTAGGGGTTTACGCGGGTCCCATCGGGCTTCTTGGATGGGTTTTCATGGAGAATCAGGGTTTTAACAGACTTTTACGGGCTTTTGGAGTCTCCGGGCGGCATTTGTCATCAAGGACATGTGTCTGTCGTGTGTGTGTTTCAGGAGGTTTCAACAAATTTGCCAACGACTTCTGGCGCCCGAGACCTGGCGTAGATCGGGATGCCGCACCGCGCAAAAAGCGTTTCCAGAGACCCCCAACCCCTCAATTAGAATTTTGCTGTTCGGGTTTTGGGCTTAGGGTTCAGGATTTCAGTGAATGTTAGCGTTAGTGTTTTGTGCTTTGGGATTTTGGGCGTAGGGTTCAGTGCTTTGTCGGATTTTCAGGGTTTAGGGTTTGGTTTGCGTGGATTAACCAAAACGGATCTACAATAACGGAGACTGTAGGTAGACTTGGATTACGTAGAATCAAGTCATGTAAACAGACTGATATGCAAACTTTCAGGGTTTAGGGCTTTCGGGTTTTTAAAACCTGAGGTAGTGTTTTCTGGGGTGTTCTTATTGAAAGAGGCTTGGTTTAGGGTGTGGTTTTGTTTGGTTTGCAGGAGAACTTGACCTGAAAGGGAAAGGGCCGTATGGGTATTCTTAGGGAGCGGAATTCGGGGCCCTGCACCCCCCACCCCCAAACCCTAATACGGGGCCGTATATTCCCCAACATTAGGCTCTGCCCCGAAACCTTATTTTGATTGTTGAGGCCCCGATAATTTACCCTAAAGCCTAACAGTCCTTTAAAACAAGCTCTAAAGGCTTTAAGGGAACCCTAATCTAGTTATCAACACCCTCTAGTGGTAAACCTCGGTGGAAAGCCTCCGAACTGGGCTTGTAGGGCCATTGTAGGGAGCCGAGGGATAATTGAAGCAGAGAAAGGCTTTAGGGTTGAGGTCTTTGGGTTTAAGGTTCGGAGTTTAGGTTTAGGGTTGAGGGTTTGGGGTTCAGGGTTCGCGGTTTACGTTTTAGGCTTTAGGATCTAGGGTTAAAGAGGTTTGGGGGTTTTGGGGTCCTAGGGTTTGCAGGAATTTCTCAGGTGTTGATCGGGTTGGCGAGTGCAGGCCTTGAGGTTTAGCGTTTAGGGTTTAGGTTGTGCTCCCCGGAGGGGAAAGCGCTTTCGGGGGTTTTGGTTCATGTGCTGCCTGTGTTCGGCCCAAATCAACAACCGCGACCAGGTCGGATAGCCTTACTCGACCTTGCAAGCCCTCTCAAGACATGCCAATGTAACATAGAGACCTCAATAGTTTTTAATGCCGTTCCTTCGGGTTCCTTATTTTAACTATACGGTAAGATACTCCGACGACCCAGTCTTACAATTAAGGCCGGCATACTTGCCGTAGCGAGGACGCCCAATCGACGCGGCCTTTTATGGTTTGGAGCTAGGGTCCCCATATAATCCGTCAAAGCCTGATGTAAACCCCGTCATAACAGCCCCTTGACGCTAGCCGCTAGCCCTTAACGCTCCCTGAACCCTCAACCTTAGGATCTTATGAACCCAGACCTTTACTTAGTCTCCATAACAGCCACAAATGAAGAAGCCCTCTATATTCCGTAACCTCTATGGACCTCTATGCCCTCTTCTCAGTGAAGTTCAACATCCGATCCCTATAGACCCCTCATAGCAATCCTTATAGAACCCTCGTAGAGACCTCATAAAACCCTGGTGGAACCTTCAGAAAGGCCTGGAACCCTTACAGAAACCGAGTAGAACTTTCAAAAACCCTAATCAAAGCTTTATAGATCCCTACTCAAGCCCTTATAGAACCCCTTATAGAATTCTTACAAGGGAGCTCTTATAGAATCCCTTGTAGAAATCTTACAAACCCTAAACCCTAAACCCCAAATCCCCAAATCCCTAAACCCCTAAACCCCTAAACCCTAAACCTTATAGAACCCGACTTCCCAAGCTTCCGAATCCAAAGTCCCGAGTCTCCTAGAGCACGCGATGGGCAATGGCCCCGCGGAGGATGGCCCCCCAGGCGCGGGGTCGCTGGCTTCTTTAACGGTACTATAAGGGTTCCGTTAAAGGGTACTATAAGGGTTCCTTTAAAGGGTACTATAAGAGTTCCTTTTAGGGGGTGCTAGAAGGGTTCCTTTGAAGGGTACTATAAGGGTTCCTGTAAAGGGTGCTATAAGGGATCCTTACAGGGCTCTTTAAGGGATCTAACTATAGGATTTTATGAGGGTTCCTGGGGTTTAGGGTCTACTAGGTTTCTGAGTAGTACCCTTTTGCACTTTTTACTTTGGGGTCTCCTTGTTAAAACTGAATATTTGGAAAAGGGTATCCTTACTGTACAGGCTATTCAGGAAACTAGTTAAAGGATACGAGAAGGGTGCCTTTAAAGGGATCTATAGGGATTTAAGGGCTTTGGGGTTTCGGGTTTTAGGAAGTTGGGGTTGAGGGTTTCAAGGGTTTAGAGGTTTTAGGGTTGAGGGTTGGAAGGGTTTAGGATTTTGGGGTTCCGGGTTTCAGGTTTTCGGGTATATTCGAGGGTTCAGGGTTTAGAATGGGTTGAAAGTGGAGGAGAATAGGGTTCCTGTATAAGGCCTCGTACAAGGGCTACGATAAGTGTGCAAGGCCAGCTCCTCTTATAACCTAGACCTCCTTAACATCTAGAAAGTAGATCCCCTAATATGGGGCCCTATATACTACTAAGGGTACTTATAGGAACCCCCATTAAGGGATCTACTTTTTGGATCCTCCAAAGGGGGTCTGGGAAAGCGTGGATTTCGATTTGGGAGTGAAGAAGTCCGGCGCTGCCATGGATGCTGGCGATCGAACTGATCGACTTATAGGGGTTTAGGGATTTTAGGGTTGAGGGTTGATAGGGTTTAGGGTTTAGGGTTCAGGGTTTAGGGTTTAGGGTTTAGGGTTTAGGGTTCAGGGTTTAGGGTTTAGGGTTCAGGGTTTAGGGTTTAGGGTTTGGGGTTTAGGGTTTAGGGGTTTACAGTAGAAGCCAGAAAGTTGGAACATGACTTTGGGAGGATTAGTGCTAGGATCCCTTGATACTTTACCTTAAGGGCATGAGGGTAATGATGTTCCAACTTTCTGGCTTCTACTGTAGGGTTTTCTGCACACCACAAAACGTGGAGACGTTTTGAACAACGCTTGAAGGGGACCATAATTACGGTCCAGGGTTAGGGTTTAGCATTTTTAGGGACCAGGGTTTAGGGTTCGGGCTCAGGGTTTAGGGTGCTTACCAAGTGTTCTAGGATTGGTGATGTTGTAGAGGGTTTGTAGTACTGCATACCTTAACCCCAAGTAACCTACCCGTTTAAAGACTCATATAAGGAAATCATACTGAGGAACCCTAAAAATCTAGGTTCCTTAGGGTTCAGGTAATCGAAGGCTGGTGTCAGTTTTTGAAACCCTCAACCTTAAACCCTAGAAACCTAAACCCTTAAACCCTCATAGAAATTGCTTGTCCTTGCTTGCGTTGCCCAGCCCAGTTCCCAAACATGTTCAACCAGCTTCCCCCAGCCCAGCCCACCCAGCCCCCAGCTCCATCCCAGGCCAGCTCAACCCGGCCCACCCCACACTTTCACCTCACTCCCCAGACCTAAACTCAAAAGCAAAATCATTCCCCTGCCCCCCCCCCCCCAGGTAGGGCAGTGGAATCAACTGAGTGTATTCTTCTAGTTCGCGCCTCCGCTGTTTGAGGTCGATACCTGACGACGTTGCAACGGCTATCGGCCAACGGGTACCAGCGCTTCAGGATGTCCTGTCGTCCGAAGCTGGCCTTTGCAGCCTCGCATGGCTTGAGGAACTTGTTAAAACAAGGTTTCGCGTGCTGTCCGCAGGTGGAGCAGATGATGAAGCAAGAGGAAGAATCCGATGTTTCAGAAGGATTGAGGCACGCCCGGAATGGCCTAGAGTCGGCATGTGCTGCATCTCTGTTGGTCTGCCTTCCACCCCCCCCAAACCACCAATTAAACACAACCGCTCTCCCACGCCCCAGCCCAGCCCAGCCCAACGGCCCCCACTCGCCCAGCCAGCCCAGCCCAGCACCCAATTCCGAGATCAGGTGTCAGTCAGAAAACGTTTAGTTTTTCGGCACCCAAACCCTTAACAATTTCTACCAGGCCTCTGGGAGGGAACCTGTTCTACCTATATGAAGAGCTCAGAGAGCCAAAAGCGTCTCCGTCCAAATGTGAAAGACCTTGAGAGTTGAAAGCTTCTCCAGGGCATTGATGAAGGGCCCAGAGAGTTATGAAAATTTCAGTGTTGCAGGTAATCTCGAAGTCAGAAACTCGGTTCTTGCGACGAAGCCTCTGTGTTGGTGCTGGAGTTCTCATCGTCGTTTCGGAAAAAATGTTCGGATATGCCTCTGCAGTGGAACTTGATCAAGAGTGTCGGTGCCTACATAAGGAAGCAAACGCCTTTCACGCAAAGATGTCGGTCTTGCTTTTGGAGTTCCCGGTCTTTGTCTGCTCTGTCCGAGTCTTAGTTCTCAGGTATCGTACCAACAATTAAGATGAGGAGCTCTCATTGCTTCAAGGTCTGCCATCGCTGCGGCGAGATCTTGGGAGAAGACCTCGATAGCTCTTCGGAGCAGCCTACTTTTCTCCCTCAGAAAACAAAGAGCATTCGTGCATGTTGCTTGGAGGTCAGCACTGCGCCGAAGCGCGTGGTTCGGTGTGTGTGTGTGTGTGTCCATGTGGCATCGGACACAGAGGTGCTGTTGTCAATACTGACTGTCCAATGCCTTTCACATTCTCAATGGCACAGGAGACCCGGAGCGATGTGGACACGGACGTGCACTTCGACAGTGAGGAAGGAGAAGCAAGCGAGGCGGGGATTCAGACGCTTCGCGGCATCTTCTTCTGAGCTAACATGCCATGCTTTAAGTCCTTGACGTCGTCCGTCCAAGTGTATTCTTTTCAATGCTTTGCTGACGGTGTGTCTGCCCGTGCAAGTCCGCGTGCAGGTGGAGCCCGATCATGAGACGCCAAAGTGCGACTGAGACAGTCCGGATTGTAAGTTTTGAGGCGCTCATAACGGTCGTGACTTCAGTCTCCGAGCAAAAACAACGCAGTGCGAAGCTTTCTTTGGTTGTTGAACGAAGGTTCCATGTCGAGTTCGAGCACAGACCTTTTCCGTGAATGCGAGATAGAAATCGCAATGTCCAAGCCCCCACACAGCAACAGGAGAGGCTTATCAATGACCCATGTCCTGGAAGCATGTTTTAAACAGTATTTCCGGACTCCCAACCCAGAACTCCAAAGAGCGTCGGGAGAGGCTTATTTCCGATCATTCTTTAGAGGAGGCCCACCCTAGCTGTAGACATGTCCTGGAAGCGTGCTCTAAGCAGTATTTTCGGATCCCCAGTCCACACCCCCACACAGCAGCCCAGATTGCTTCTCACGGAATATTCTTTAGAGGAGACCCATCCTGGCTATAGACATGTACTAGAAGCACGTTTTAAGCAGTGGTTCCGGACCTCCAGTACAGACCCCGAAACAGCATCAGGAGACGCTTATCACTGAGCACTCTTTAGAGGAGACCCTTTCCATCTACGAACCATCCCTAAGTCTATCGGCAATCGCCCAGGCCCACCAGGTCACGACAGAGGCTGTGGCACCATCACAGGTCCGCCCTGCACGGCCCCATCTGCAGCAGCCTTGCCATACTCATATGGCAGCAGCGGGCTGAGATGTTTCCCTTGCCACCCTTCGCTACGCTTTGTCTGGAAGTCGGGGCCGAGGCGCTGTTGGGAAGACCATAGTGACTACACCAGCGGTATCTGTCAGGTAGGACTGTCTGAAGGCGGGCATGACTTTTTGGTGAAGATTTCTGACATGTGTCTACAGCGCGCTCCAGGCAGACCGAACGCTGCCACCGAGTCTCTACAAGAGATTACTGAGCTCGGTGTGGCACGCCGTGGGTGGTGAGCCAGTGACAGGGCGACTCGATCTGCAGCATGTCTTGTTCTCACATGTTTTCATGGCTTCTTCGTAGAAGCTTCCACGTTTAAAGGTTGCTGGCAGTGCTGTGGCAGTTGCAGGCTGTCGCCAGCATGCTCTTTGGCATGCTGGTGATGGCTGCAACGGTCTGGGCTGCAAAGCGCATCGCTGCGGCAGAGACGGCACTCGATGTCTGCGTGTTTCTTGGCAGCAGCACATCCGCTGGGATGAGCGATTGAGACTCGTCGTTTCCCACCATCGAGCCGGTTGTGGCGTGGAGTTGCGCAGGTCATGTCATGGGATGAACAAGTCGGGTCATGCCGTCATTAAGTCTAGCCAGAACAAGCTTGGAGTCCTGAATCATGACTGCCGCTGCTGTTGGACACCATCTAGCATCTTTTCATATCTCTGGGCAATATACAAGCCGGGTGTAGAAATGAAGATGAAGGCTCAGGGATTGACACAATGATGGCTAACTGCAGCCGGACAGTTGGACAGTTCCTTACCCCAGCGGCATTGGAGGCCAAGCACGTAGTGCGCCGCTATGTTGGCCGCATCTCCACGAAACCCTTCATGGCAGCATGTTATGTTATTGAGATTGATGGCTGACTTCGGGTGTTCCGCTGGCGCCCTGGACCCGGACCCCCAGTCCAGACCTGCAAACAGCATCGGGAGCGTCCTCAGACTCGAAACATGCAATCGTCGTGCAGGACTCATGCAAGAGCCTCTGCTCAAGAGAGACTCCGTAGGATAGCCCGACAGCATGATCGCCATGACAATGGTTTTCTGGAGTTACGATCATCAACACGTGCAGCCCAACGGAAAGATTCCATGCCGTGCTGAAAGGCTGACCTTCTGCCTCCAGGTCACGACGCACGAAGACCAGCCCCGAAGCTGCATGAGACAGCCATGTCTAGGCATGGGACACACACACACACACGGGTGATAAGTCGCAAATGTAAGCATGACGAACAGTTCAAATCCAGGCCGACGACGTCAGCAACCTGCTGCATCTTCACGACCTACCACGGCACAAGCACGAACGCCCGCGGAGGATGGGCTCTTAGGCACGTCGGCTCCTACAGCAAGATCATGTTGCATTTCAATGTGTATGGCCCCGAATGGAGAAACAGCTGGCTTCGTCTGTACGGTGCCTTGGCTGCCTATACAAAGTTTCTATAAACCCTCAAGAAAGAAATATATAGAGATTGCTTGTCATTGCTTGTGTTGAACCCCCTAAGCCGTCAATCTCAAACCCGCCCAGCCCCCAGGCTTCAGCCCACCCAATCTTCCAAAACCTGCAGTCGGAAAATCCGCTCAAAACGTTACCCCAAGTGCCCAGTGCCCCAGCCCAGCCCAGCCCCCTGCCCCCAAGCTCCAGCCCTCCCCCCCTACCCCCTGCACGGCCCCTCCCCGAATCCCCCTGCCTCCGCTCGAGGTCAGCGGCACCCAAACCTTTAACAATTTCTACAAACCGTCAACCCTAAACCCTAAGCCCTAAACCTTAAACCCCTAACCCCTTAAACCCTAATCCGAGTGAGTGATGCGAACGTCGTGGCCTTCAGAACGCACACCCGGAGCTGCAGCCCCACAGCCCTTAATATCCCTGAATCGAGGAATAAACTTTAAATTTCTAATAGGATCCCTCACATGATTTAAGGTATCTTCCTTGATTAGAGGATATAGGAGTATAGGGGCCTTAACAAATTACCTATACTATTTTTGGGGGTTCCTTGCTGTAATTATAATCTAATGGGCCCCAAAACCCAAGTCCAATTATTGAGGCCCCTATATCCCTAAATCCCGCATAAAGAATCGAAAGCCCTATTCTAAGTATTAACGCCCCATACTATAGTCCCCTTAATAGATCCTTTATAGTACCCTTGTAGTAACCCCTGTGAAAAGAACCCAAAACCCTAACCCGAGTAAAAAGGCTCCTTTGCTGTGGAACTCCACTATAGATCCTTTATAGAACCCTTTAAGGATCCCTTCAATGTTAAGGCTCCTATAGAAACAGGAGCAAGCTGACCACCTCCGCCTTCCCGGTCCCGACAGGCCGTGCCCAAAGGCGCCTGGATCTCCCCATCGTTCTCGCTCACGCAGTTGGGATCCAGGGTTCAGGGTTTAGGGTTTAAGGTTTAGGGGTTTATATGGGGGTTTGGGTTTAGGGTGGATCCAGTGGTCTGTGGAGCAACTGCTCCAAACTTCGCTAGCAGCCGCGAAGCGCTGCGAAGTGCAGCTCATGGTCGGACTGCTGACAGTTCAGCCGTGCCCGCTGCAGGTCAATTGGCCCTTGGAACTCTGCTTTAGCATGTTGACATTAAAACGGGTTAAAACAACTCATTAACGTTGCTCTCGGCAACCTACTCTGAATGGGTTACGGCTGTGCAACAACCAGGCTGAAAAAATGCCAGAACTTCACGAAATGGCCCAAGCTTGCTTTCTTCGTAGCCTTACCTTGATAGCCATCGACACGCAGCCGAGGCATGCATTCTGGCACAATGTTCTCTACGAGTCACAGCTCACTATTTAGCTGAGTTTTTCCGGGGCCAAAAAGGGTTACTATTATCTATTGTGCCCACCTCTACGTCAGGGTTTAGGCTAAGGATTGAGGCTTGCCGGAGCGCTCAAACCCTAAGTATCTGCAATTCTCAATCGCCGACGTCTCTGTGTGTGTGTGTGTGCGTGTGTGTGTGTGTGTGTGTGTGTGTGTGTGTGTGTGTGTGTGTGTGTGTGTGTGTGTGTGTTTCAGGATTTGTTTTATGGGCATCATGTGGTTCTTCAGAACATTCGGTCATGGTTCTAGGTTTAGAGGGCACTTGTGGGGTGTCTTGGGGGTTTTGCGGAGCTTTGCCCCTAAATCCCAAGCCCCGAAGCTCTTCTTTTGAATCCCTGAACCTTAAACCCTACAGATCCTTTGTAGATCCCTTAAAGGAACCCTAGGATCCCTTGAAGTAAGCCTAGGATCCCTTTAAAGGAAACTTCGAGGGTGAACTTTGCGTGTTGTGCCCAAGCGATACGAGTTATAAAGCTCCTCAATTCGGGTTCGAAGTGATCCGGACCCAGAGAACCCAATATCCCTTGTTTAAGGAATATACCTTGAATAGTAGGGGCTTTCATATTTTTGATTTAAGGTATATTTGTCAATTGAGGGGGTATTGGGATCTCTGGGAATGACGTCAATGTTACCCCTATGTGCGAATGACCCTCCTTGATCCTGTAGCTTTGAGTCGAGCTCAAAGCCTAGTCTCTAAATTCTGCCCTAAACCCTGAACCCTGAAGCCCAAAGCTTAGAGTCTAAATTATGCAGATGACGCCGGAGATGTTGCTGCAGCGGAGAGCGCGCGCGAGGGCCCTCAGGCGCAGCCGGATCCCTCTGAGAACGGAGCTCACCCTAAACCTTATAAACTAAACCCGAAGGCCAAGACCTTGAACCCGAAACCCAAAGCCCTTTAAGGAAGAATATGGGACTTTCCGAAAATAGGGGACCCCTAATATAGTACCCTAAATAATCGGATCCCTATTATAAGGACCCCAAATAAGGTACCCCTGATTTTCGGAAACTCCCATATGTGGAATTCATAATAAAGCACCCACATGTTGTAGGTTTCCCAGGGCCAAGGAGGAGCTTCGATGTTTCTTTCAAGCGTTGTTTTGGATGTCTGTAAGATTAATTAGGGCTTTAGGGTTTGAGGGTTTTAGGGTTTAGGGTTTTAGGGTTTGGGGCTTTTGGATTTTAGGGTTTTGGGTTTTTGGATTTTAGGGTTTGGGGTTTTGGGGTTTAGGGTTTTGGGTTTAGCTTGGAGTGAGCTTTGGGCATCCTCTCGCATCAATCTTCCGATGAGCGGCAATGGATCTGCCGCACTTGGAACAAAAGTTCGGCAGCAGGTGTGAAGCAGCTCCACAGGGACACCATTCCCAGAGACTCCAATATCCTTTCATTACGGAAGATACCTTAAATCATATTAGGGATCCTACTATACTTTTAAGGCATCTTCCTTAATAAAGGGATATTGGAGGCTCTGGGTTCGACAGGCTGCCGCTACCGCATGGAGCCTGCAGCCCGAACCGACTCACTGTGATGGATCTTCTTGTTGCCGTACTTAAAGGCTCATGGGACTTAGTAAGTAAAGTTAATAGTAGGTTATAATTAGGATAACCCTACTTAGGGGACTTATAACCCCAATTATAACCTACTTACTAAGTCCCATGATCCTTCAAGTACCAGCTGCTCAAGCTTGGTAGGTCAGCGCAGGCTAGGCCGGGTATTACAAGGGCCCTAATAATTAGACTAGGGTTTGGGGGCATAATATACCTTAATTATAATAAGGGCACCCCTAAACCCTAAACTCACTCACTCACTCACTCGCATTGCGGACAGTCCGGAGCGTCTAACGTGCAAAGACCCCAAAAATGCAGTGCTGCTATAGCACGCACAGGGAGACAACGAGAACAAAACCAACAAAACCGCGAGAAAAACAAGTCCAGGAGGAGCGAGCGAGCAAGCTACAACTCACTGGACAGAAGGGCCGAAGCCGAAGAGCGGAAGACCATCGAAGGTCGGAGACGGAGCTCGTCAACTGCCCATGCCTCAGGCATGCCAGAGGAACTCAAACGTCGAACCACTAAATCAACACAAGAGGGATGACAAGCGCAAAACACTGGGCCACGGCTGGAAACAACTGTCCTGGTAACAGCCCCTGGCATCAGTCGGCGCCAGAGCGCGATCCCGACGGAGCTAGGCGTACCATGAATATACATGGCCGCCCCCCGCTGTACATGGGCGCTAATCATCCGAAATGTTACTGTAGCTGCAAGAAGTGTAGTGACCGCTGGCGGCGGGCCGCGAGATGGCCCAGGCTCACGAGACTCGAGAGCTGTGCGTAGGAGCCGAAACCCGCGCTTAGCAGCATGCGTCCATGGGTGCAAGCTTTGAAGAGTCCACCACAAACCCCACATACGGTGCCAGGTTCTGGGCAGACACCAATAGCCTCGGCGGTGAAGAAGAGCGTGCCAGAGTGGCGACACAAGGGGCGGCAGGGTGTCGCTCCGAGCAGTGTCCCCCGACTCGCCGGGAGTGTCGGTTTCAACAAGTAAGTGGGTGAAAGCCTCCGGTGAGGAATCCCTGCCATGCAGACCAAGCGGCTCCCCCTCCGTGTCAGGAAAGCCTGGATGTGAGACGGGCAACTGCGGGAGGTCGCTCGCCGTAGTTCCAACGATTCCATCCCCGAAGGCAGCAGCATCAGAGGGTTCGTGGGGCCATTGATACACGTCGCCCACACCCAGCACACGAAGGCGTTCTTGTCGGAGTTCATCCTCCGTGCAAATACGCCCCTCCTCTGCGGCTCGGCGTTGAGCCGGTGTCGCGTTAATCGGCCCAGACAGTCGTATGGGTGGGAGTCCACGATGACCTCGTTGTCCCTTGCGTTTGGTGCCAGAGCCGTACACATAGGCGTGTCCGACAACCACGCGTAACCCATGCATGCACATCGGGGAGCGCCCCAAGTGGTATTTGATGCGATCCGTCGAATGCTGTTGCACATTGCACCAAAGACACACAGTCCCGTGGGTGAACTGAGTGAGCCAGTTTACAACGGAGTGCTTGCGATGCACATGGGCGGCAAGAGCATGCTTGCTGGGCAGAGAGGCGCCGCAGAGATGACAGCGGTGTGGTTCTCGCGGCCCGATAACCTTAATAACCTTCGGTTCCGCAATCTCGGACCATAAGGCGGTGAGAGCACGGTAAGCAGAGCCGAAGCGACTGAGGTGTCGGCAGGCTCGCAACATCTGACTATTCCTGGTGCGTAGGAATTGTAAAGTCACCTCAGCGAGGGAACACGAAGTCGGGAGGGCTCGACTCACTTCCTGACATGCCTCAACGAGGAGTTGTGCCCAGGGAGTGGCGCGGTTCCAGGCCGCATCGACCAACTCGAAGACGTGGCCGGCATCGCGATTGAGCAGCTGGAGCACCAACCGTGCACGAGCTATGCAGCACGCATCTTCCGGTGTAGAAAGGCCGAGCAGCAAGACAAGCACGGGACGGGACAGTATGTGGCCGTGCTGCCAGGAGTCGGACATCTGGCGTGACACACGCTCAAAGAAGCCTTGCAGTGGCGCTGTCGCTCGGCCCGATGTGGCGAGAGAAGTGCAAAGGGTAGCGTATGCTGCCGGGAGCACACGCCCTGCGACCCACGCTTGCTTTAGTCGCCACGGAAGGGTGCTGCAGACCATAAGTCCCTTAGCATGGGATAGCGCTGCATGAGCCCTTTGCGCACTGAGTTCAGTATCGCGTCTGCCAGTGTCCTTGGGCGACGTGATAACCCCTAAGTATCTATACTCAGGAGAGATCCGGATGCAGTGTCCACTGGCCAGAGAAAGGATTGCTGGGGGGGCCATGAGCTCTCCTCGGACTCGCTTTGCATCAGGACCCCGAATATCGAGGAGGAGCTCAGTTTTGCTGGGGCCGAGGTTGATACGAAAGCGAAGCAGTTCCAGGGTAGACAGGACAATGCCAGCAAAAGTCGGCAGTTGATCCAACAACACCTGGGGTGTAGGAAAATCAGCAAGCATAGCGAGATCATCCGCCCAGCCAAGTGGGAGTACATCGCCATGAAGACCGATGAAGTCACCTGCCGCCTGCAGTGCTATCCCCGCTTCCTGACAGGCTCTCCGGATATGGCGCAGTGCGATGGCAAAAAGAGCACCGAAGAGAATATCTGCCAGGCCATCCCCGGGCCGCGACCCGCGGGAGGCAACAAACACCCTATCCGAACCCGCCAAGTGCCAATGGGAGCACGCGACGCAATCTTGAAGCAGGGCCCGTTCCTCCTGCGGCACGCCAAGAAGTTCGAGGGCCCCCGAATTGGCGAGCTGTTCTGTAAGTGCTGCAAGATGCCATGCGTCAGAGCGTGCAATAGCATCGCCCTGTGAGAGATCATCTCCTTCAAAGATAAGCCGCCTGCTCACTTCATAGTAAGCGGCTTGAACATCAATGAACAATGTGGCAGTACTGTGATTTGCTTGGACACACAGGTCGATGGCCGACCGATAAGCAGCAACTGCGAAGCTAACTGGGATACCCGGTTTCCCGCCTAGCTGGGTCCTATCGTACCCGTGCAAGACCCTGCGCCCGATAGACTGTCGGAGGTGCCCATGCCAGATCTTGGCCACACCATTCATCAGTGCGATGGCGCGGTAGTTCTGGGGCAGCGCCGCAGGACCCTTTTTATAAAGCGCACAGTAGACTGCAGCTTTGAATTGGAAGGGCTCTCGGCCGCTTAGCGCAATGCGAGAAGTAATGGCCCAGAGCCATCGCCCTGCTTGGACCGGGTGACCTTTCCAGAGCTCGTTGCGTATCCCATCTGGGCCCGGTGCTTTGTTAATTGCTTGTCGGCGGCACGCGACTTCCATGTCGAGGAGGGATGGTAGGGCAGTTGCACAGGCTGGGGCCGGCGTCTCAAGCCACGTTTGCACTACCGTTGGAAGCTGTTCACGAGGTGTGCGAATGGCAGCCTCCTGTGCCCTAAACTGCTCCTCTAATTCAAGTTCAATGGCAAATCCTCCAGCTGCATAGACCTGTCGCCGCTCCGCAGCTCTGCGAGAAGCCCAGCGAAGCTTCACAATGGCCTCCATAGGGCGCCCGTGCTGGTGCCAGTGCTCCGCGGCTGAGCCAGTCAGGCTGAGGAAGTGCTGCTGCTTGTCATGACGTGCTAAAGCGTGCGCCTGCTGCTGGAGTTGGCTCTCTTGCTCGGTCAATGCAGCTACGAACATGCGCTGATTATGGTGCGCGACACGACGGCTCGCGCGCAAGGGGCGTAGACGTCGGTGCCACCTTGCGAGGACGAGGGCTCTGGCTGCCGCTTTAAGGGACTCGCGCGCATGCCGTAGTTGGCAGCGCCAGTCGCGTAGTTGAGTCAGCCATTGAAGCGTGGCCTCCTGAATGTAGGGTTGCTTAGGCTGTACAGGCATTTTGCGAGGAAGGAGATCAACCCATCCCTGGTACTGCTGCTGCAGTGAGTGGACGATTGTTCCGCATGCACGGCCAGAAGTAAGGTCGTCCGGCAAGGAACTCCAAATCTGCTGACCGCCATCCAAAAGCTCCTTGCCGGTACAGCGTCGTTGGGGGGGGCGGTGCGGCTGATGTGCGCGCACGGAGACCTCAGTATGTACCCGAAGGGCAACATGGTCGCGTTGGGTATTGACAATGTCAAAATCCCATGCCTGACAGGCTTGCTTATGTGTCCAAGATCCTGAACTAAACAGCAGGTGGTCTAGGCGTTTCTGGCGGCCACCAGTGTGCATCCAAGACCAACCAGGCCCGACTTGAATGTCGGGATGAGTGCCGGGCGCCTCAAGCGCAAGAGAGGTGGCAAACTCGTACAAGAACTCATCATTGGACGTAGGCTCGTGTTGTGCTAACAGAGGCCCGATAAGGCATTCAGAGGGGTCTTGAGCACAGAAATCAGCATTGGCATCGATGCCAACAACAAGAGCTCTTGATGGCGGCACCCGTTGCAGAACCCCTCGTAGCTCCGCCCAGAATTGCTGTGCTTCGGTGTGCGGACGGTCCGCATGCGGTGCATGTGCGGAGCAAATGGTGAGTGGACACCTTGGATCGGTACACGTAATTACGATGTACCTGGGCGACGCTGCCAGAATCCGACAAGCGTCAAGTGTGAGAGGTGGCTGTACTTGGGAAGGTCGCAACCAGATTTCACAACCATACTGACCCTTTAAACTGCCAGAGCGCCAAGTTAACCAACCGCCAGTAGCCCAACGTCCTGGAGGAGCCCTGGTCTCTTGAAGGCACACGACGTCCGCTGTTATATCCCCTAACTGCTTATATAAGTACTGCCTTCGGGCACCGTGGCCGGACGGGTTGAAGGGGTTGGGGCAGACGTCTTTAATTGACTGAATATTGGCTGTGATCACCTGGAAGCTGCATGTCACAGGGTGCGCCTCAGCATCTGGTTCCGCTCCGTCGGTACCGGAAGGAGCCACAGGTGGGACCCATTGTGCCTCCCCTAACGGGAACCGGAAAATGGGCCGGCCGTGGATGAGAGTAGCATTAGGGATGATCCAGAGCCATTCCAGCAGTGTCGTAGTGAGGTGACTGCTACGCTGAAAACTCGGTAGCCGCAACCAGTCATCGAGGCTGCCGTCGCTTGCGCAAGTGGCTAGAGCATCGACAAGAGTGTTAACATACGTGCCCTGGTGACTGTGCACGTGTCGAAAATGCGTGGTGAGGCGGGTCTGCACGGGCTGCCAAACCGCACGTGCCCACCTAGCTGAGGTCGCCATGGCGGCGCCATGTCCTGAGACGACTTGCAGAGCAGCAGAGTTGTCAACAGCGACTGTAACCGACTTGGGCATCCGCCCGGTGCGCAGTCGCCACAAATCACACATAGCCACACACCAGTGGCCGGCTGCCTGCAGGGCAGCAAGCTCAGCCAGATACGACCGCTGAGCCAAGAACGGATGACTCGAGCCGTCGGGCAGCCAAGGGGTGCCTGGTAAGGAAGCTGCGGCCCAGCCCAAGCGCCGCCAACCATAACGGCAGTGCCCCCATGCGACAAACGCCCACGCCCCCTGTCCGGCGCCACTTCCGTCTGTGGCAATCAAGAGGCTGTCAGGCGGGCCGACCCCGAAAGGAAGATCGGCGGCCCAAGCCGCGTGGTATGACAAAGGAAGAGAGCGGGGCAATTCATCAGCGAGCCCATGCAGCCACCACCCTTGATGCAGATCGGCTTGTAGTTGACAGACATCCGTCAAATCCAGATCCCATTCCTGTGGGTTGACCCGTTCCCAGGCTGGTGCACCCCAAGCTGCGAGATAGCAGAGTACAATCAACAGCGAGCTCCAGAAAATGCTGCGAGGCCAAGGGTCACGAGGCCGGATCCCTTGGAGGGAGTGACAGAGGAGCAGGCACAGCATCCCAACAGTACGCTTATTCCAGGAGTGGAAGCTTGGCGCGAAGGAGACATCCCGTAGCGTGACTGATTCCTCGTCAAGAGTGAGGGCCAGCCGCTCATGCTGTTGAGCTTGTTCAACAGGGTGAAAGGCGAGGGTATGTGCCGGAAGACGATGGTCAAAAATCGGCCACCAGCTCTCAGCCTCATCGCCCATGCAAGGCAGAAGACGTCCTTGGTACGGATCCCAGTGTTGGGTGCCTGCAAAATTGATGGATCGGTGCAAAACACCAGGACAACGCCAAAGCAAGCAGCGTCCAGGGCCCGGGACAGTGAGCGCCATACCCCACAGGCCCTCCCGCAGCGCATTGCGGGGATGGGTGAAAGAGGTGCGCAAAGTGGGCACGAGTGACGGCGCCCACAACAGCCTTGTGACACGCAGGCAGTCACCGTCGCGAAAGCAGACCTCCTGATGCCTGTGCGTTAGTCTGGCGGAGTTAGCAGCAACCTGAACATCCGAACCGAAGGAGGGCTGCAGGATTTCAAGAAGGGTCGGCAAGGATAATGACCGCGGAAGGATGAGGGCACGCGGTGCAGGTGCACCAACTACGAACACTGTCACTAAATCTTGCAACGCTGGGGCTAGGAGGACATGTGTCTCCTGGTCATTGAGCGCTGGACGGACAGGCACCCATATCGCCTCCCACACACAGCTGGCGTCATTAGGGTGAGAGGCTTCCTGGCTGGGGTGGGTGCTGACCCGTCCACGAAAGGGGCACAGAGCTGTAGACAGCCCAGCTCCTGTATCGATGGGAGTGGAATCAGTGCGCGTACCTTGTACGAGAAGGGGGAGAAACCCGAAGAGGATCCCGACTATGATCAACCGGCGTTTAAGGTGCAAAGTGCTCGGCAGTAGAAAGAGAGGTAATATGTGACTGAGACGATGTTCGGGCCTGGACCCAGCGGAAGGAAAGTGCACAATATCCCCATTACGGAGCTCGGACCACTCCTTGTCCCGAGTGGCTCCGAGCAACATACATGGGGCATCAATCTGGTCGACCAGGATGCGGCACGTATTCGCATCAGCACACGCATGGACCACATGACACTGACCCACCAGGCGGTCCTGCTGGAAGGTTTCAATGATAATGGTGCGCAACTCCTCTGCTTCCGGACACAGGCAGAGGTGGGGGATATCAGAGTAGGCCCATGCAAGTGGGACCCATCTCCCCGGGTACCGGTGGGGAAACTGACCCCTAAATTGCTTTTCTGAAGCACACCACAAGACTGGGGAAGGGATTTTGGTACTAACGGGGCGGCGCCCAGGTCGCCAAAGGACGACATTCAAAGGCTGATCCACATAGAAATCGAGCGCCCAGAGCGCAGTGTGACGAACAAAGGCAGCAGTAGACTCTGTAAAAGCAGTCCGGAAGCTAGGCATATCCAACGCACTGAACTCGAAATCAGTCGGGAAAGCCAAGATGAGATCCCCGTCCCGCCACCGGATAGCCTCGTTGGGACTAGTGCCATAATGTTGTGCGGGGATGGGTGCCCGGATCGAGTGCACCGGTCCCGGCGACACGCTACGCAGATACGCTAAGACCCAGTTGAGATCTGCTCGCTGTGGCAGCAACATAGGCAGATGCCAATCCGGAGTGACAACAAGTACACATGCCAGCGCAGCAGAGGGAGCTACCGGCACCCATGTGAGCTCTGAGGGTGATGGCGCTGGCCAGACTGGCATGATATCGAAGGACCATGCAGGTTCAGCTCCCGTGAGTGCTAGCCGAACTTCCTCGACTGTGTCGTCAGGTCCAGCAACGAAGGTCTGATTGCTGTGAACAGCGAACGGGGACAACAGTCGGCAACGATGTCGATCATGTACCGTTTCATGCAAAGCCCGATCTGCGTAGGCAACCCGCCAAGGGAACTTACCTACACATGTTGGGGAGCCGGTCCGACCCTCATCAGTAGTCAGCATAGCTGCGACCGGAAGCCCACCGATCCAAGCTAGGAACCCTAGAGACCTAAGCGGCCCGTGCAATAGCATGAGAGGAACGGCAGCAAGGGCCAGGCTGGGCCTATGACCTGCAGAGGTGGCCGGAATGAGCACATCCCCGTCGCGCAAGGCAGCATTGCCGGCTCGGCGGCGTAGAGAAGGTGCGAGTGTCCATCCTTCAGGTGCATAACACAACCCTTGCTCCGGCCCTACACTGACACATTCGGGATGGTCCCCACTATATGGCCGATGCAAGAGAACGCGAGCCTCTCCAGGTAGCGATTGCCGTACAAAGTGGCACTGCCCATCCTCATTATAGGTGGTGGGAATCCACCGTTCCGAACAGGGGGCACATCTGGGCCGAAGGAACTGCAGCGAGCCTGGCGACCATTGGCTACCGGGTGGGACCCAGTGCTTTTCACATTGATGGTCGGGATGCACCTCCGACATCCAGACCCAAACCCAGCCCCCGTGGCGAACCGTAAAACCTGAGTGCCATGCATTGTGATGTGGCAGCCAGCTAAGATAACGGAAGCGGGGCATGGGTGCCTCACGGTGGAGTGGATTATCGAAGTCCAGGGTCCAGCTACATGTGTCACCATCACGGAGATGCAGGCACATGCTGGGCAGCGCCTCATGATGACGAAGAGCAGGGGGCAGACGCAACGTAGTTCCTGCCGACCGCATAACTCTTCGTAAATGGGAAGTGAGCTCCCTGGCAGAGAAACGCCGGGGGATCAGAACTGCCTGTAGTTGATCCGCCGTCAGAACAAGGACGGTTGCAAGGTCTGGCAAACCTCCGGGTAGCAACATCATAGGACGTCTTTCCAGTAAAGGTGCCTGAAGGACGTGAAAACTGCACCAACGCCCACAAAAGTCCTTAAGTGCCTGATCTAGGGAACTGCCAAGCGTGTCCCGATAGAAGTGGGAAGGGGGCCCCACTCCATGGAACGGAGAAACCACATTACAGTGGCCTGTGCCTGTGTTGAGGACCTCGGACATGGGCTGAGGATGCTCAGGACGCCAGGCCCCAGCGCGGGGGCTAAGGCGGTCAGGCGAAACCGATCTCGATCGGGAGTGACTGGATCGACTGGTTGACCCCCGAGTGGCCCCTGCAGCCTGAAGGAAGCACATGCCAGCGGCGATCCTCGTCACGTGGCCCATCAGCCCGCACATGAGAAAGCGAATGGAGACCCCAAAACTAGAGCTGTGGAGCACGTCCCATGTCGCAAAGTGGGGTTCATCATGCATGTACAAGTCCAGGACAACGTCACCGTCACGGAGGGTCAAGGGCCCATGGTAGTCGTCAATGGTCGCAGCTGGGACCTCTATGTATTCCGGGAGAGTGTGGAGTTCTTCCGCAACCTCAGCCCGCGAAGTACGGCTGGAGAAGAAGAGCGGGAAAAGACCGTCCCGGCTTTCGTGGAGGATGTGCACTCGGCCTGGTCTTGTGGATGCTTGGATGAAGTGCGGATGTGTGGCCGGCTGCCACATGACAGGTACCCAAGATCCGAGGCACGTGTCAGCAAACTCGCCCTCAAAGGTTAACATGTCTGGATTCCACCTGGCACCGGCTGTAACCCAGTGGATCACCGGTCGATTGATGGCTGGATGCCAGAAGGCCGCGTGACAACCTGTCTCGAGGACGAAAGGGGATGCCCATTGCAGGTGATCCCATTGCAGAAGCGAGACCACTGGGTCTTCGGACGTCACAGGCTGGCGAACACCTCGTGCTGTAAATACATCGGCCGGGCGCAGAACAATCTCTCGACGAGGCGATCTAGTAACGGCGGCCCTGAGCGCTGGTGGTAGGCCAAATGCCCGGAACTCTCGATGTGCTAGGTAGTTCAGCATGTTAAACAAAACCCGGTGTTCACACCTTTCCGGGAGCAGCAAGGTTCTGCACTGTCCACCTTCACAGAGCACGATGCAGACACAACGTCGAAAAGGGTCGACATCGGGTACAAGGACAAGTTGATCCCACCGAGGACTCGGCCAGACTGGAATCAGATCACGAATCCAGAAGCCTTTGGTTTGTTGATAATGTTGCAGAACAGATGCGATCGAAGCAGCTGCCGGGACCTCATGTACCCCTTGCGGGCCTGTCATGGGGCAAAGGAGAGTGCAGAACTCGTCCGTTGACATTCACATCAGAGAGCTGTCTATCGCTGGCGATATAGCGCCAAGGATAGCGACGAACCGGGAGACCTTCCCGGGAAGATAAACCTTGGCGGCTAGGCACAACCTGCATACTGCCAGCGGTGCTCACTAAGGCGATCAACGCGAGAGCCCGCAGGGGAGCTCGGGCGAGAACCATAAGCCCAAAACCGAAACGCAGACGAGAACTGCAGGAACGAACAGGGGTTGGGGGTGGTGGTCCAAATGGCCCCTGGTCAAGCTGTAAGCAGTCCCCATCGCGAAGGTAGACAGGCCTCTCGCGGGGTCGTTGTAGTGGATATGGTTCACGCAAACGGCCAAAGCGTCCTGCAAGAGTGATTGAGCGGCTGGGTCCAACTGGTAGGGCCCGCTGCAAGCATGTTGGGTGGAGGACACTGGGGGTCCTAAGTACCACTGACACCAGCGCAGGATCTGCAGCAGCCGGGATGAGATGTACAGCCTGGTCATTAGGCTGCGGCAGGACCGGGACGATAGGCTGCCATCCTCGCCTCCCTGCATAGTCCTGAAGAAAGAGACGGAACGCAAACCCTGTGCCGATGAGAGGTGATAACACCGGGCATTGTGCACTACACGTAAATGGGTTATGTATGACAAGCGGGCATCCCTCAGGGAGAAAGGGCCGAGGGCCATGATGATCCTCCCCCACACCATGAAGAAACGCAATGGTCCTTTGCTGGAGACAGGGTATCAGGCGGCTATCAAAGCCAGATACCTCGGTAAGGACGCCGTCACCAGGAGCCGCTGTACTCGCACCAGGGTCATCACTTGGACGGAGCAGTGCCCCTGCATTATTATCCGGTCCGATCAGATCTCCCTCAGGAGTGGGCGGTGCCACGTCTGCAAGATCAGATGAACTTGGAGGATGCTCCGCTTCTTCCGAGCTATCCGTCGCCCAGGCTTTGCCACTCCCTGCAAAAAGCAGGAGGCCGACCCCGAAGAAGGTTGGCCACCGATGGGCGAGCACAATAGCGCCAACACATGTCCAAGTGAGGCTACTGCGAGGGCTAGCGCTGTCCTCACTTGTGGCATTAGGGGGTCTAGGGTTAGCACCTTGGAAGACTGGTCCCTCCGGTGCAACTTCAGTGTCTGTCGAAGGTAAGACACCCGCGGACTCTAAACGTGCCATCAGGACATTGAGCTGGTGGCTTACCTCGTTCACCTGGCGCACCAAGGCAGGAGCGGGAGAAGCGGATGGCCTCGCAGGGCGGCCTGGGCCCTGTGCGTGTATCGAACGTGCCTCCCCGGCAGGAGAGTCAATGGGTCCGCTTGGTCCGACATGCAAACAAACATTACCGGCAAGCGGGCTCTCACCGCCCGGTCCCCTACAAATATCATATTCGAAGTGAAAAGCCGCCGGAAACTCAGCGGGGGTATCCCAGGCAGTGAGACCCGCAGTCGAAGTGGGTGCAGTCCTGACCAAGGTCACTATGGTCCCGTGGGCAGGGGCTGGAACCTGCGACCCGAATGCGATGGATCGCCCATTGTGCCAAGCAGCGAACAACCCTTGTGCAAAGAAGGCATGGCCAAATTCTTCGGCAGCGAACTGACCCACACTCTGCCAGTCAAAGACGGCCCTGGGAGAGCCCAGAACCGTTGCACGCCCACGATAGTGCAGGAGCCAGTAAACCATAGGTGGCGCAGAGCCCGAGGGGACATGCAAAAGGTGTGCAACTCCCTGAACAGTTCTGGGTGTGGTCCAGACAAAGTCACCCTCAGGTGCCAGGCCCCTAGCGGTATTGGCTACACTTCGTGCCATGGCCACCGGGTCCGGACAGGCATTATACGCAATCACCGTAGGTGCCGCTAGCGTAGAAGTCCAGATGCGAGTGATAGAGGGAACAACCGTCGGAGCAGGGTGTTGCCAGCCGGATGTGTTTTGTTCCTGAGCTGCCCTAAGCGCCAGGTTGTTTTGCATAGCAGCCACTCCCTGTAGGGAAAAGTGAGCGACCACGAAAACAAGACCCTTGGTCAAGGTCGGAGCCATTGACGCCATAACAGTGGCCCCGACTGCGTGCTCAACCAGAGCAAGACTTCCAGAGACCAGGCTACCAGTGATCCGAGAAAATGGGACAGTAATGGTGGCGCGCACACCATTTGGGAGCAGGTGAAGTCGGCCGGCCTCTTCAGAATGCGATAGACCTTGGGCCTGTCCATGGGAGTTGACTGTAAGAATACGTCGCCCGTCGGACTCTACCCATGGCGACACAGGTCGCAACAGCTCACGAGCTAAGCCATCACGCACTATCCACCACCGCTGTGGCCCCCGAGGGACTGCTACTAAGTCCAGGCAGGTCGGCAGAGTGTCGAAGGCTACATGCAGTGTGCATTGATTCGCATGGTAGCCAGCTTCATGCAACAGGAAATTAAACTCAGCCAGGGAGTGCCCGGTGGGGAAGTCGAATGTGTGCGGGCCAAGGAAGGGAGTCCACACAGAAATGCGTATCACCTGAAAAGGTGATGTCACACGGCAATGCCTGTGAAGGTGGGCCGCGTCAACTCCACAGTGTGTAGTTTGACAGGCGAGCTCGTGGCACCATGCGTGATTGCAGGTCGGAGTGGCATCGTACTGGGGGATCACAGAAGGTTCCTCGCATGAATCGTCACCTGAGTCGTCGGCGTGCATCGGCATGGCCATGGCCCCAGTACGCCAAATAAGCCCTAGGAGGACAAGAGGGCGCAAGCAAGATCGGCAAAATCCAGCGCTAACAAGTGTGGGAACAATATCAGGAGCGGCACTCCAAGAGGTATTCGGGGCAGACCCAAGATGCAGCAGCAGGCCCCGGCCAGCATCACAGACAAATGGGTCCTTGCCACCCTGCAGCAGATGACCACAGCGACCTGACAGACTAGCAATTTCGGTGGGCCAGTTCCAAACCTGTGCTTCGCCATGGATCGCAACATCGGGCATGTCCCAGGAAGTAAGCCCGCTTAGCGTCATCACATGCTGCCAATCAACTTCACTCGTGCAAGCAGCCCTGACCCACTCCCCTATGCGGATGGCCCAGACATGAAAGCCATCGGGACAGGGTAAAGCACACACAACACCAAATTGCTGACAATTCAAGCGCCGGGCGGCCCCGGAAGCAGATGGAAGAATCGCAGGAGTACAGCCTCTTGCAAACCGGCGCTTGAGCAGGGCGTCGGAGTTAGCAGGACGTGCCGTAGGCGGCCAGAGCAGTGGCCGATCATGGAAAGCGGCAGCCTGAGCAGAGTCCGAGGGCGGCTCAAAATGCTCGGGCTGAAGCTGAGCAAGTTCCAAAATCTCGAATCTGCTATCCTGGGTGAGAGACCATCCATGACTAAACGCCCGGCAAAAGTCTAACCCAAGATGATAAAACCGAAAGTGGCGCTGATTGCGTGTCTGTGTCGGAAGCAGTTCAAAGTGCCGAAGCACCACCGGTTGGCGACGCAGAACATCGTGCCAGAAAGCGGCGTGCTGAGTACCTGGCAACGCAAAGGTCTGCAGAGATAGGGCGGAAGCAACTGGCATCGCCACCGTGTACACCAAAGGTCTGCCGCCACAGTCTGAAACGTCTGTAAGAATCACGGCGACCGTGCTCTGCTCAGGCATTAACCAGCAGAAAAGATCAACTGCTGGAGATTGGAGCGGGAGTCGGATCATATCGTGTCCTGTTGGCTCAACTCCGACCCAGTCAAGAGTCGCGGAGAGCAGTTGCGACTTAGTGAACCCGGTCGGTACCCGGAGAAGCTGGAGCTTATGTGCAGGCGCAGTAAGATACACCTCCACATGAGGCACAAGCCAATAGGCACCTAACGAGGCACGTTGAGCCAGTGACCACGCACCAAGATCGGGCGCATCGGCTTTGGCATCTCGCTTGGCAACCACAACATCTCCATGTCGGAGAGGTGATAGTCCATGGTATTCCAACCTGAAGGAGTCAGGTGGATACAGGAGCTCCAACGCACGGAGAATGCAAGGGCCGCTATTAGCTTTGGGAACGTCCAGGCAAGTGAGGCTCGTTCCGCTATCGACAAGAATGGTAACAAGATGGGCCTCCCGGGCGGGAGCGACAAATTGCACTTCACGCATCAGAAATTGCGGTTGGATGGGGACCGGGGGTTGCCGCCCAAACTTGCCGCTGGCCACCAGCAAGGCTTGTCGGACATCCGAGGCTGGCTGCGAGCCAGAAACGACAAAGCCAAGACTGCCACCTGGTGCAAAAACCTGAAAAGCATATCGAGGATTCTCCGATGTAACAGGTCGGCGCCAATCGGGAAAATCCCAGTCGCTAGCTAGCTGAAAGCGACTAGCAAGACGGTTGTGCTCGCTAACAGACGCCAGCCCTGTAGGTGGGATCCTCGGGCAGTCAACCTCAGCTGCCTCAAAAACCTCGATGCCTGGTGCGATCACTGGAACCTCAGGGGACAAGAATGTGGCGCTAGCAGCGCCGAGTACGAAGCCAAACCACGCAACTCGGCGAGCAGGCCTGATTGCCAGTATCCCACCTAGACCAAGGAGCTGCCAACTAGGAAGGGCAGCCCGCGACGAGGACCGTTCCGATGTTTGCTCAGGCTGCTCAATTGCTGAGAGCAGTCGTACAACCAACACGATAAGCTCGCCGGGATCTAGGAGCTCATCATACTCAACCCGGCGTTCACACTGAAGGAAGGAGAGCTGATTAGCGCTGAATGCCTGCTGCAACGAGGCCGAAACAGATCTATCCCCAAGCTGCCCTGACGCCGAGAACAGACATTGTGCCGGCGTAACGGGTCTAGGGCAAACATCAACAAGTATGCCTTCCCCTAGAGGCCTAAGGTCCAGTATAAACGCAGTTCGGTCAGGCTGGCATAAGCTCACAACGAACTGCACGGGAGGCAGGTTTGCAAGCGGAGGCAAGACCCTGTCAAAATTAAGATGCAAATCCCCGGGCCTACCAACCTGGCCTACATAGCTGTGCCAAACCGTAGCATGGATAGTGTCAGCATCGACATAGCTCGGTGCATGCGCGTAATGCAAACCATGCTGAGAGATGATAACGGCACTGTGACCACTTGCTTGGTGAAAGGTTGCAGCATCGCTGGTAGGCAACGACAGGCTCGTGGAAAATACATTCTCCAGGGACAACCGAGGAGATAGTGAGCCGGGCCGCTGAGGGAAGGGCGAGCGAGGAATCCGCTGAGAAGACCAAGCCTGTAGTGCGTCGCCGCAAGGCAAGAGGAGAGTGCACGCAGAAGGAACAAACCAGTGCCCGCCGACGCGGCACAAAAGATCCGCTGGAACTTGACGACCATGTTTGTGAGCGGCCTGTTGCACGACATGTCCGCACGGCTGGTTGCGGTGCACCTCAGTGAGAGCAATCGGTCCACCGATAGGCCGCAGATCAACCGGAATAACGATGCAGTGCCACCGAAGTGACCAGGGTGACAGCACATATTGCTCGGGTGGGATTGACGGAAGGACCTCAACTTGGCGTCGGAAATGATATGACTCCCACTGGAGATCTAAAATCTTGGCAACCCATCGGAACAGCAAAGCACCCTGAACGCGTTCATCAACCTGTAAGACTAAGGGGCAGTGTTCTGAAGATTCAGAGAAGACTGCCACATCTCTCAAGGCGACCGGCGTCTGCTGTAGAGCAGGTATCAGGCAGGGTGTACCTGCGACACGGGCCGGCACCAACTCACTAGCAGCTCTAGTGTCCGGAACTGTTCCTGTTGTATAGATGGTGTTGTCACCAACACGCCCCGCAGGCCAGATCTGAACTGCATTCGTAGGCGTACATACCAGCCAAATTAAACCTATGGCTTGCAGTTGTCGACGACTGCTGCGCCAAAAGTGTGGCCAGCGACGTAGCGGACCTCGGTGGGGCCTGGGATCCTGCTGTGCAGATAGACAGTCGTGCCCTGTCCCGCCTTTATTCGGCCACAGCATGCATAGGCAGCGCAACCAAGAAAGCCTTCCTTCAGCACACCTCAAGGCGGTATGCTTGCGTTGCAACCTGAACTCGAGAAGTCGGAGGGCGAAAAGCCAGGGAATAATACAGTACACACCCAAAGCTAAACCTTGAAGTAGAAGCTTCAAGAAGTGCGCTCGGTACTGACCCCGGGGAGCAACTCCTGTGGCGCGAGTGGGGAAGGCTGTGAGAGGACGGCTCTGATATGAACGTCCTCGGCCATTGTGGCCGCAATATGGCCTTTGAGAGGGCCTTGCCATTCCAACAACATGCTTGGGAACAGCCATTCCTGGGCCGTTGCAGGCGCGTAGCTGAAGGGGTCGAGAAGTGCACCGGACGTAATGTGGGCTGCCACCAGAACACCTTGTCGGGCATGGCGGAGAGCCGCTGAACAACACCGGAGTCTGTGAAGCACATGCAGCAAGTCGGTGTATAGCTGCGAGAGCGAGCCTGATTGGGGGTCTGCAAGAACCTGTGTCATGCTGCACCACACTTTTTCCCCTTCCTCGATTGTCGCATTGACGACACTGCTGTCGGTGTGCAAGGGGAGTACCGCATCTTGTTCTGAGGACCCACTGACTTCCCCCACAGGATCGGCCCCGTTGTCGACGGCAAAACGAAGTAGATGTAACCACGCCTGCGTCCACGGTACCATCTTCCCGCTGCGCTCGCATGGCAAGAACTCTTCGTCCTCCTCGGCGACCAGGGTTTGAGGGGCTCTCGTAATCCCTTCCGGCGTGAGGCCTGTGGCGCTGGTTGCCCACGGAGTCCCGTGCGGTTCGCGTCGAGGACTTTTGGAAGGACGTTCTGTTGCGCCTCCGGCACGTTTGCGCCAGCGGCCTCCTCTTCCACTGCCGAGACTGGGCTCGGGCACGCCTACCGGTGTCGATGACGGTGCACAGGTAGGCTGATCGGTGCAGGGCCCAGTCAGTGGAGGCCCCGGAGCCGCGACACCGACCGGGGGCCAATCTGTTGGTGCAAGCAAGGGGCCGCCATGAAAATTTCGGTCTGGCGCACCGAAACTGGCCTCCGAGCCCAGGCCCATTCCGGAAGTTGGGCCCAGCACGTCCGTGTCCAAGAGGGTGAGGCCGGAGGATGGCCCTCCGACTGGTGTTGAGATCAGACCACCCTGAGGAGGCATCACTGTACTGAATGCACGAAGCCTGGCTGCCATTTGCATCACCTCTTGTTCTTGGAAAGAGGTCCACACGGGTCCTAATGCCGCCACTGCCGACTCCACCTGAGATGCGGTCGCCTCGGACGGTTGCTCGGCAAGGATATTGCGCATCTCGCGCACAGCAGCTTCGGTGTCTTCGTCGAGCCTTTGCCCGATAGCGCGAACCTGCGAGAGAAGGCCGATGGTGTGCTGGCTGATCTGCAAGAACCATTGCTGTAGTGCGCTGGCCAGGTCGGACTTGGCGCGAGAATTGCCGCCAAGTCTCTTCGAAAGTTTGTTTGTCATATTGGTACGACGTTGTAAATTCTGCTCCGCCGTACCCTCCATAAAGGGAAGTGGTGCGGCAGTCCAGAGATCTTGCGTCGCCCTCGTAGATATAGACTGTACCGCTTGGACAACCGAACCAGGTAATCCAAACTCGATCTTGCTCTGCTGGGGTTGCTGATCCCCCCGGCCTTTCTGTTTTCCGCCCTGGTTCTTGGTGGGCTGGGGGGCAGACGCCGCCTTGGGCGCCATACTCCCGTGATGGCCTTGTAGGATCACAAGCGCTGATTGCAAAACCCGACCTGCGCGGAGCTGCCGCCGCGCTTTCGAACGCGCCTTTCGTCGGCGCCGATGCCACGGGGGGCTCGAGGCCCTGCGAGGTATCTGAATGACCACCAAAGCTGCCCCACAGAAGGAGGCACACACCAAGTGCAAAAAGCGGCAGCAATGGCCGATAGTTGCGAGCTCGGTGCATACGAGCCGAAGCTCCACCACAAACCTGGATGTCGGCCGAGGCAGCGAGATCCAGGAAGTGGTCGGAGGGGAAGCGCTTCCCCAGAGTAAAAACCCGGAGGCCTATCGCAGACCACCAAGCAGCGCCGAACACGGCTGGGGTCGACTATGCACAGAGCGCTAAGCTAACTCCAGGTTGGAGACACAAAGCACTACCTGCGCTCGAGCCAGACGCCTTAAACCCTAAACCCTAAATCCTAAACCCTAAACCCTAAACCCTATTCTAATTGTTATGGGCCCTGCATTAGAGGCCTGTGGGTCCCAAGAGAGCCCAATACCCCTTAATTAAGGAGTATACCTTAAATTATAGGGGCCTTCATATCATGATTTAAGGTCTATTCCTTAATTAAGGGGGTATTGGGTTCCCCTAAACCCATAAATCCTTTAAAGGAACCTTATAGATCCCTTATAGATCCCTGTAAGGAACCCTAGGTATATTCCTTCATTAAGAGGGTATTGGGATTTCTGGGGTTTCGGTTTTGCTTCACCGGGCCAGAAGCGCCACCCAGAGATTCCAATACCTCTTAAGTAAGGAATATACCTTAAGTCAGAATGTGATAGCCTCTATAATTTAAGGTATATTCGCTAATTAAGGGATATTGGGTTCTCTGGGTTCATACTCCCGCGAAGCGCTCGACACCTCGACGTCTTCACCTGTGTGTCGAAGTTGACTACGCGGCGCCTGCCAGCTGGGAAGTTTTCTTTGAAGAAGGAACTTGGAGGGTCGGGGGACTTAGGGCTCCTTTAAGGGGATTCTAAGGGTTCCTGTAAAGGGCTCTAAAAGGGTAGTATAGGGTTTAGGGTTTAGGGTTCAGGGACTTAGTAAGTAGTTAGTGACTAGACTTATAAGTACCTAGAAGGGACCCTAATTGGGGTTAAGGTACTTGTAAGTCCCTAAAATAT
Source organism: Symbiodinium sp. CCMP2592 (assembly GCA_905221615.1). Lineage (NCBI taxonomy): Eukaryota > Dinophyceae > Suessiales > Symbiodiniaceae > Symbiodinium > Symbiodinium sp. CCMP2592. The sequence goes on from CAJNDT010006047.1 coordinate 397,299, forward strand.
CCAGTTACTAAGTCCCCCGACCCTCCAAGAACTCTACGACATGAAGATTGGCAAAGGGCCCGTGAGAAAAGAAGAGCTCAATATGTCGTTGAGCCTCTGAATCCACTCATGTCGTTGAGCCTCTGAATCGACTGTACCATCTCTAAACCCTAAACCCTAAACCGTCTCCAGGTAGTTAAGTAGGGTTATAAGTCCCTAACATGGATTATCCTACTTATGACTCTACTTATACTTATAACTACCCATGAACCTCCAAGTAAACCCTAAAGCCTAAACCGTAAGGTAGAAGTCAGTCACACATTGCTTGTCGGATGCGCCCATTACCGAGTCGCCGATTCGGTGAGAGATGTTGGGTTGACTCCCCTTGAATCTGAAGTAATCCTAATCTTTGCGCCGCAGTCCAAGCTCGAAGCATGGCTATCCGTGCTAGTGCCGTCCTTCCGCTTTAGGCTTTGGAAGTACATCTGGCATTAAGCGTGAAGCATCGTAGGACCCTCCAAAATAGCCAGAGGTGCCTTCCCAAAACCCAAACCCCTAAACCCTACCCCCTCAACAATAATCCCGTGATGTTTCAGGCATCCCAGGATCCACTCCCCCCCATCACCGACTCAAAACTCTGCGACCGTCTTCCGCGACCATACGCTTGAATCACCATGATAAGAGGCTATGGTAGGTCTTTAAGACCATAGTAAACTATAGGAGGCCTATAATCGACTGTAATAAGGTGTAGAATAGGCCGTGCTTAGTACCACGTAGTTTACGGCTTTGGGTTCCCAACAGCTTGCAAAAACCCCGTTGTCCTGTAAATGATTAAACCCCGAACTTTAGTTTAACCCTAAATCCAAAGGTCCAGGTCTTCAACAACCCCAAGCCCCTAAACCCATAAGCCCTAAACGCAAAGAAAAGCGTACATCCAAAAAATCGTAAGCCCTGAACCCTAACCCCTAAATCCCTAAACCCGAAATTTTAACGGGTGAAAAATCTCGGGTTCGAAGGTGTCGGCGAAGGCTTCTGAGTTGAGCAGCTGGGTGCGGGCGCCCGGGTGTCCTCACTCTCGGTTCTCGAGTAGTACTTGGAGGTTCATGGGACTTAGTAAGTACAGTTAGAAGTATCTTAACTGGGGGTATAAACGATTATAAGTATAGTTACCTTATCCTAAACTCCCAACCCTTGGAAAGCTCGCCACCCCAAACACATACGACCAAGCAACCACGCTACGCATCCCTAAACCCTAAACCCTAAACCACACCCCTAGACACCGAAACATTTATCCCGCCACTTCAGTTCTGTGAAGACCTGCAGCCCGAACTGGTCTTGAAGACCGTAATAAGGGCTTTGGGTTTAAAGTTTAGGGTTTAGGGTTAGAGGGTTTAGGGTTTTGTAATATAGGAACCTGATTAAGAAACCTTGGTTTTTTCTTTGGGGTGGGTCTGTAAGGGTTACTATAAGGGATCTACCAGGGCATTATAACAGTGTAGGAACCTGATTACAAAACCTTGGGTCTTGATTTAGGGTTTCTTATATGAATCCTAATATACTGGGGTTACTGTATAGGGCCAGGGTTGCTTAATCAGGTTCCTACAGTACCCAGCCTGCAAACCCTGTATAACCTCATGCTAACCTTATAAATCCATCTATAGCCTCATAAATGCGAAATAAATCTTCAAAATCTCTATACAGACAAAACATGTTTCGAGCCCTTGTGGACCTAACCCTTTTGAAAATTCCGTTTTGGCCGTTGTGGATTTCTATAAGCCCTTATAAACCTCCCCTTTGAGTCCTTGTGGATCTCTGCAAAAAGCAGGACACAAAGCACGAAGAACTAACCCACTCGGGCTCCAGGAGAACCCTGTTCAAGGATCCCTTTTAAAGGAACCCTTTTTCAAAGAGCCCTGTTAAAAGAGCTTTTTTTTAAAGGGACCCTAAACCCTAAACCCCTAAACCCCTAAACCCTAAACCCTAAACCCCTAAACCCTAAACCCTAATTAAACGCCAAGCCCCTGGTCGAGGTCTTGGCAGCCTTGCGCAGCAGGGAGCTCAGAGCTCTTCTTCCAAACAGCCCTCGCAGGGTTCCTTTTATAGGGTTCCTTTAAAGAGGTCTACAAGGGTTACTGTAAGGGCCACTATGCGGGTGTAACCTGGGGCCTTGATAAGTAGAGTTCGTTTAAGTTTGACTTTGAGGGCTCCTTAAGCCTTCCTGTGACGGGCTCCTTTCCCAGACCTTTGGGAGGATCTAGACAGTAGATCCCTTAATTTGGGATTCTATACTACTAAGGGCACTTTATAGGAACCCCCCATTAAGGGATCTTCTTTTTCGATCCTCCCGGGGGTCTGGGTTAAGGGTGCCCCATAAACCGAAGCTCTACGAACCCTCCAAGCCCCAAGCCCTGCCCCCAGTCCCACGCCCTGCACCCTACGTGGAGGTTCATGGGACTTAGTAAGTACACTTATAGGTACCTTAGCTGGGGATATAACCAATCGTAAGTATAGTTACCTTATTTATAACCCTAGTTACTTAGTACCATGAACCTTTAAGTAGACCCTAAACCCTAAACCCTATAGATCCCGTTTAAGGAACCCTATAGATCCCTTTAAGGAGCCCTTTAAGGAACCCTAGTTACTAAGTACCATGAACCTCTAAGTAAGGCATACAAGCCCCATACCCAGAGACTGAAACACCCCTTTAATCACGAAACGCACCGTAGCTCTTCTTGGGGTTTCCTACTATAGTTTGAGGAGAATTCCTCAACCAAGGGGTTTTGGAGCCTCTTAAACCCTAAGACCGTGTAGTTCCCTTATAGATCTTTTTAAGGAACCCTAGGTATTCCTCAAGAAAGGGGTTTTGGAGTCTCTCCGTAAATCAAAACTCAACACCCTTGCAGAAAACCTTATATAAGCCTTCAAAGGAACCTTCAAAAGAACCCTTAAAGGGAACTCCAGAAAGTTGGAACATGGTTTCATGGTAGGATACCCTATAATTTACCATAGAAGGGTTAGGATAATCATATTCCAACTTTCTGGCTTCTACTTTAAAGGAATCTTAAAGCAAGGGACCCCAAAAGAGGCCCTTCAAGTTGCCCTTTTCAAGGAACCTTAAAAGGGGCATTAGAGGAACCCATTAAGGAGCCCTAAGAAGGGATCCTAAAAAAGGGACCCGTGAAACGCAATGAGGCGGGGAGCGCCCGGAGCTGCTGGCGGATTTCGTGAGCCGGGCCATACCTCTGGAGGCGCTTTTTTTTTTAGAGTTTGTGCTTTGGGTTTAGGGTTTATGGGGTTTAGGGTTCTTTTTTGGGGTTTAGGATTTAGGGTTCAGGTTAGCAAGTAGGTAATAAGTAGAGGTATAAGTAACCTAAAACGGATCCTAATTGGGGTTGTAACTGGAGGCAACGGGGAGCTGAATCAGCACCATGCGAGGCTGCTGCAAAAGGGTTAGGAGAATGCGACAACATTGTCTGGCTGCAACATGTTGCGTTTCTCTAGAGCAAGCACGGGGTGGCCATTTCAAGCTGCCTCTGCTTTTGGAGACATGGCTTCCGTAGCCCCGCGAAGCACCCAGGTTACCAACTTACATGGCGAGCACAGGCACGTCCACCAAGCAGTACCGGGCCCAGCATTCCGACATGCTCCCCGTATGTAGCTCCGCGGAGCACCCAGATAACCAACTTACATGGCTGTCAGCAGCTCAAGCTACCAAGTCCCCCCCGAAACATGGCAGTCGCGGCCTCGAACACAGGGAGCCGTTGTTGCCATGGTGAATCGTGTCATGTCGCTCACGGAAGCGCTGCGTCTGTGGCGCCAGAACGCGAGAAAAAAAACAGGCGCCACCCAGCAACTGGCCTCGTTTGGCCCGCGAGACGCAAGCCGCCTCGTGGACGTTTCTTTCGGCTCTCGGTTTCTCGGGTGCCGGAGAACCGATAGCAACCGAAACTGTGCTTTAGGGTTTGTTTCTTTTTCTCGCCGGTTTCGGTTTTCAAGTTTTTCTGGGTTGCCGGCTTCATCTGCTTGACGTTCGCGGGCCGTTCTACTTGTTTGGTCAACTTTAGGCCCCAGACCCTAAACCCTTAACCCTAAACCGCTTTGAGCTTTAAGATTCCTTACCCCCCAGGAGCCCTGAACCATGCCTCTGCTGAGAAACTGAGCCGCCAGTTGGCGTTAGCACCTAGGGTTTGGGCTTTAGGGTTTAGGGCCTAGTGTTTGCTTAGGATTTAAAGCCTAGGGATTGGGCTTCAGGATTTAGGGCCTAGGGTTTGCTCTTTAGGGTTTAGGGCCTAGGGTTTGGGCTTTAGCCTAGTGTAGCACCTTCTTAGATCTCCTAAACTCTGAGCCCTTCATAGATCCCCGTGTTACTTACAGGGTCATGGGACTTAGTAACTTAGTAACTCGGGCAAAAAGTAAGGTAGCTATGCCTATGCATCCTAAGCCCCATGATCCTCCAAGTAGGTCCCTTATTCATCCCTTTCAGGATCCTTTGGTAATCATTTAAGGAACCTTTGCAGTGATCATCCCGGATCCCTTGAAGGAGCCCCTTATGAAAGTCTAAACCCGATAGAGCCTTCAACCTGCTAGAGAAGCATGTGCCCTACAAACGTCCGTATCAAACGTTCTTCGTAAACCTTAACATACGTGTCGGAAAAATTGAGAAAACTAAGTTTAGTTCTTAAAGTCATGCACCGAAACCCAAGAAGGACCCTGCAGTACTGTAGGCGAAGCGTAAACCCTACACTCAAAGCCCTCAATCCCTAACCCTAAGCTTACCCTCAACCCTGAACGCACAAGTGTCAACCCTAAGCCCTCAGGCGCTAAACCCTCAAACCTCAAGTCTACTTAAAGGCTCATGGGACTTAGTAAGTAAGGTTATAAGTAGGTTATAATTAGGAGAACCCCACTTAGGGGACTTATAACCCCAATTATAACCTACTTACTAAGTCCCATGATCCTTCAAGTATACCCTAAGCCGTGAAAGCCTCTATGAAACCTCACTGAAATCTTGTAGGACCGTCACAGCAGTCGAACCCGCAACAGAACGCCTCTGGAACCTGCAAAAGACCCGCGAAAGTAAGTCACTAAACAAAAGCTTTGAACCTCGAAGCCCTTCCACAACCCTTGTAGAACCATCTAGACAAGAAGGTAGATACCGTAAACCCTAAACCCTTCAATGAAACCTCCTAGGGCCACCATGGGAGATTTATGGAACCTTAATAGAATTCTCTAGTAACATCCCCGATGGGACACTTTGCAAAAAGTCAATTCAAAAGCCTCGCCCCAAAGAAGCCTCGTAGGATCCTTATAGAACCCTTAGAACCCTTAAAACACCTCTTGCTCTAAGCCTTATATGACCCGAAGTTCTAAACCTTGAAGGCTCGCAGAATCCGCCCGGAAACCCTGAAAGCGCAAACCTCGTAGTATCGGGGCGTTGTTTTTATAAATACCAATCCTATATACTATCGTGGGGGTTCCTTATTATCATTAAAGTTCAATATACACCACCAACACCCTATTCTAATTATTAAGGTCCCTATACTATAGCCCCCTTATAGATCATACAACCCTTTAAGGATCCCTTTAAAGGAGCCCTATTTTCCAAGTATTAAGGCCCCTTGCAGCAGGGTCAGGAGGACCACCAGTTCAAGCCCCGTATACTATAGTACCCTTATGAGTGGTTGTCAAAATTATGGTCCTTTTTTGGGTACGGTTTAGGGTTTAGGGTTTAGGGTACCCTAAATATTAGGTGCCATATTATAATAAAGACCCAGAAAGGGACCCTAATCTTGACAACCACCCTTATGGATCCCTTATGGAACCAGTAGGCCCAGCCTCGTAGGATTGGGAGAACCACCAGTTCGAGCATCAGCTGCGGCTGGCCGGGGATGCCTTTGACAGCGACCCGCCGGGACCCGAACTCGGGTTTACTTGGAGGGTCGGGGGACTTAGTAGCTGGTTATTTTAGGGACTTATAAGTGTCATAACCTCAATTAGGGTCCCTTTTTGGGTACTTATAAGTCTACTTACTAACTACTCACTAAGTCCCCCGACCCCCAAGTAGGGTTTAGGGTTTCATCTTGGGGCTTCGGGGGGCTTTAGGGTTTAGGGATTTTGGGTCTTTCAGGGGGGTTTAGGGTTCAAGGGGGGCTTCAGGGTTTGGGGATTTTGTGCCGTTTAGGGTGTCGGGTTGTGAGTTTAGGGTTTAGGGGGTTTGCGGTTTTGGGTGAGTGTTTAGGGTTTGGGGCTTGGGGTTTGTATAGGGGTTCTATAAGGGTTTAGGATTTCTGGCTTCTATTCGAAGGGGTACTACAGGGATTTGGGATCCCTTTCGGGGGGCTTTATGGTTTAGGGATTTCGAAGGTGTCGGCATGGAGGTTCGGGGTTTAGGGGTTTAGGGTGGATGTCGTTGTTTATCTTTTCTTTTGAGTCGGGTGTCGAATGTTTATGGACCAGCTTAAGGGTTTTCGGCTTATATTGGCTTTGGGGTTAGGGTTGGGGGGTTTGGGGGTTAGGGGTTTAGGGTTTTAGGGGTTTAGGCGTTCAGGGGGTTAGGGGTCCTGGGTCTAGTGTTTAGGCTGTTGGGATGTTTGTTTTGCTGAACACGGTTAGCTGTATTTCAAAGAGTCGTTTAGGGGTATTGCGTTTCCCTGTAGGGTTTCTACAGAGCTACCAAAGCAGTATGCGCCGATTTGTTTTTCGGCTTTTCTCGGACGCGTCCCGGGTTCTCTATCATTTCTTCTAAGATTGTTGGTTTTGCCTTGTGAATTGCGGAAACTTCTGCAGAAGGATATTGAAGCCCCTGTTATTGAAATCTTGCTGGTTGGAGAGATACCTTCGGCAGGTCTGAGAGGAGTTTAAGGGTTCAGCTGGACGGTTTCAGGGCTGCGTGAGCCTGCCATCATATAGAAGACCGAATAGTTTGTAGGACGATTCCCTAGGGTTGTTTTTATCAGAGTTCGTATAGCATTACTAGAGGCCCCAATTCTAGACCCTAAACCCTAAACTGGCCCTAAACCTTTCTAGAAGCCCAAAGGGAACCCTTGAAAGGAGCCTCTACGCGAGCCCTGTTCTAACCATGAAGGCGTAGAGTCGAGACAAAGCATCGATGTTATAAAGCCCATAGACATGTTTTTCGATACTTGGAGTTGGACTTAGTAAGTACAATTATAAGTACCTGAACTGGGGATATAACCAATCATATGTACAATTGCCTTATTTGTAACCCTAGCTACTAAGTACCATGGACCTCTAAGTAGCGCCATACTTATTACGTCAGGTTTCGCACTACAGGTCAGGGTACACGAGTTTACAACCATTATGTCTTGTCTTGTAAGCTGCTTCCGCGTGCGTCGATGAGTCGCGAAGCCTTGTGAACAGCTACGAGACGCCTTACGCACAACCGCAAACTTCAGCCACGTCAAGAGCCGCAGGTTTTTCATGAAAGAGGGTTCTGAAAACACCGCCAAACTCTATCATAGAGGTTTGCAGAATCAGCCATAGAATCCCCTTTCTGTTGTGCCCCAAAGTCCCGTTCTAAATGTTAAGGCTTAAGGCTACTATGGAGCCGGTGCCTACACAGCCCCCGCTCGCACCGACCAACTGGCAGTTGGTGTTACGGGCCCACGGTCACGGAGAACGTGGATGACAAAGGGCTGCCGCAGGCCTCGGCGCGCCTTTCTACCGCCGGGCAGTACACAAGCCTGTTACTGTCCCCGCAGCCCGTGCAGAAGCTTGCAGCTGAGCTGTTAGGCCTACCCAGCAGAGGTCCTGATCTAGGCATCAGCACGCGACAGGTGGCTCGGCTCCCACACAGCTCCCACCTGCAACAACCGCATTCGGCCTGCTTGGACACATGCTGCATTGCCTTGGCTAGCACGGCATCTGCGCCCCTCACCATCGAAGGGTTCTTGGAGGGTCGGGGGATTTAGTAACTGGTTATTTTAGGGACTTACAAGTACCATAACCCAATTAGGGTCCCTTTAAGAGTACTTATACGTCTATTTACTAACTACTTACTAAGTCCCCCGACCCCCCAAGTTCTCGGCTGGGATCTACACTGCAGCCATCTTGGCGGTGGTGTTGCGTAGGCTCTGGGGGCTGGATCCTGTATGAAGCCCCTAAGACCGAACCCACGAACCTTCAACACCCAAACCTTAGACCTCGAATTGTGACCTAGAGACTCCAATATCCTTTAATTAAGGAATATACCTCAAGTGATATTAGGGATCCTCCTATATTCCTTACACCGGATATTTGGATTCTCTTGGGAAGGGATCTTGAATGTGATGAAGGTGGAACGACGCATTTTGTGGTTTTTGGGCCATCTGGGTCATCTCGCCGGAACCTCGCCCGCCCTTAAAATCTCTGAACCCTGCGTCTCGAAACCGGGAACTCTAAACCCTACGTCTCGAACCCCGGCACCTCTGTAGACACCCAACCCTAACACCGGAATCTTCAACGGAATCCTCAACCCTAAACCCCAAACCCAAAAACCTAAACCCTAAACCCTAAACAGACAGCCTTCCATGCTCCAGGCTGTCCAAGACAGGCAAAGCTTCAGCTTTGTGGAAGGCGGCAGAGGCCGGCAAACCTTAGAAGACTGGGTTCTTGAAAAGGGATTTAGTTTAAGTTGCCATAAATTAGGGTTCGTTTAAGGGATCTATAAGGGTTCCTTCAAGGGTTCTATGAAGGTTTAGGGGTGACGGCCGGTGAAGGTATCTACACAGTTTAAGTTACCATGATAAGGAAACCATATTATTTACCATAGATCCCTATTTGGGTTACTTAAACTGTTAGTATTATTATTAACCATAGGTCCCTATGTTGTTCACTTAAATTAAATTCCTTGACAAGAACCCAGAAGAGTGGCTCGCTAAGATTTGAGTTGTTGTCTAAGTGGGTTTCGCAAGCTTTTTATGAATGTTGTACACAGGGTTCCAGAAGGGCCAAACTATAGGCCTAATTGGGTTTCCGGTTCGGGCCTGCGGCATTAAGACAAAGGGTTGTTGCAGTCTTACGTTTTAGGGTTTTAGGGCTTCGGGTGTTCAGTGTTTAGAAATTCTTGTCGGTATTTCTTTGGGGCTTTCGGTGTCTGTCTAGTACGGCGGAATATGGCAGTGCTTCGAAGCGGGCGCGGAGTGGCAACTCCAGCACAGTGCTGCTGACACTGGAGCAGGACCCAGAGAACCCAAAACTCCTTAAATTAAGGAGTATACGTGAAATCATAAAATTAACGCTTCTATAACTTAAGGCATATTACTAAGGCGAATCAGGAGCATCGACAGGAAGTCCTCCTCGTCATGGCCAACGATAATCCTTCAACCTCTCCCACCCTGTGCAACAGGAGAAGTCTATTGCGTCGCCCGCCTCGGCTCTTTAGCGGCAGGGCAAGGGGCCAGTCGATGTTGTTTTCGTGCTTGGGGGGCCTCTCAACCCCAACCTTTGCACTTGTTGATACCCAAGAGGGGAGGGTGGGGGAGGGTGGGGGAGGGTGGGGGAGGGTGGGGGAGGGTGGGGGAGGGTGGGGAGGGCCCTGGGGGGGGGAGGCCCACAAATCAGGTAAAATGAAGGGAAGCCGACAAGGGGGTGGCAAACGAACGCAAAAACAGGGTGTCTCCAAAAAAAAGGATTAGAGGGTACCTGAGGTAACCCCCAAGACGCCTGGGCCTGTGATACAGGGGCCGGGGCCTAGATAATTACCGATACTATTTTGGGGTTTCCTTATTCTACCTAGCTTTATAAGTATAGTTTCATGGGCCCCCAAACCCTATTCTAATGAACACGGCCCCTATATTACACTCTGTTCGACTTCCTGCAGGATGTGCTCATGGTGCTTCAGGACACTGAAAAAAACGAAGGACGACGCAGATGCCCCCGACAGGTGGCAAACATCGAGCCAGCAAAGCAGCTGCGGCATGCCACAAGAAAACCGGCCAGGCGCAATATTGAAAATAGATTTACTACTGTGAATGGCGAGGAGAATCACAGTCATGAACTAATGTAACCCTAAACATGCAGGGTCTATGGGATTGCAGGTAAGTGAGGAGCCTTGACACCCAGGGCGCTCGTAAACCTCGAAAGCAACTCAGGTAGTAGGCTTATGTCCCGTTGTTTTGTGGGGTCCCCTCTGATAGCAGGAAAACGAGCTCATCAATCAGGGGTTGCTGGAGAAATCAGGTGACCGTATGGAAAGCCTTGATGTGCCTGGGCCCCCGATCAACTTTAGACCCCAACAAGTTCCTAAACCCTCGTTTATCATCCCTCGACCCATGCTTGACTGCTTTTCGTGGTGCTTGTTGCTGAAGGAACCCGCATAAAAACGAAGTTTACACTTTTTATCTCCCTGGTTGAGAAATTTCAAAGCCCAGAAAACCCTAAACCCCCCCAACCCTATACCCTGAACCCTGAACCCCACGCCCTAAACCTGTTAAACATGCAGGCCGGTGCCAATCTTCCTTTCGGCCCGCGTGGGCCCTGATTTCCTTGTCCTACAGGCTTCAGGACCCTTCAGGGTTCCTTTGTGGTTTAGGGTGTTAGGGTTTATGGTTGTGAAATTTCCCTGTCTTGAAGTGCCGTGTTGACATGTCCTCATGCGAGCGTAGTCTTTTGAGTTAGATCTGAACGCACCCTGTACGACAGACGTCTTGGGCTCAGACCAAAAAGTGCGCTCGTTGTGTGGTTGGACACTCACTAATCCAGTTCCTGCTTCAAACTGGTAGCGGAGCTGTGAGGACAACCATTAGTGTTTCACCCCCGTAGAGCCTGTGGTCCGGGGTCCGTTGGGTAGAGTAGTGATAGTCGCGGCGCAAAGGCCCCTTCTATCTGAAGCCATGAGCGTGGCAGGTTTGCGTTACCAGCCCAATCTCTGGTCACAGAACCTGAGCCCTGCAGAAACCAAAAGCGGGTCGTACATATACGACGGTACGGCTGCTGGCTTCCACGATTGGTGCTTCCGGACACAGATCCGCGTGCTGCAACATAAGGAGAAGCAGCGGCGCGAAGCTCTTAAGGACCTGCGATTTGCCGAGTCGGCAAGGGCCAAGAGCGAGTCACCAAGGAAGTGGCGTGGCAGGGCAAGTCAGGGGACCAGTGCATCGCCCACAGATGGTGATGGAAGCAGCGGTATACCCGCCAGTCCGTCCAGCGCAAAACGGACTAAGCCCGCGTCCGAGGCAGAAGATGAGGATGCGGAGTCATTGCCGTCGCACCCCAGCCAAGTGGCGGGCGACGATGAGCAAGAGCCGGACACAGATCCGGCGGTGTACACCTTGCAAGACATTAAGGACGAGTCGCTTGATATGAGCGAATGCGTTAGCAAGATCTTGGAGGGTCTCCGAGGAGACGCCTTTTGCATCGCTCGCGACGTCGGCCTGGAACGTCTGCTTCGCCATGATGGCGTCGACTACCTGATAGAAGAAATCAGGAGGCAAGCCTTCCCTCTTCAATCTGAAGAGGCGTCCGAACTTTTCCGTCAGGGACAGCTCCTGACGGGCCCACTTGCAAAGCAACCCGGCGAGCCTATGTTGTCTTACATAGCCCGCCGAAAGCGGTGGTGGTCGACCTTGCGTGAGCTAGATCCTGATATCCGCCTTTCTGAAGCAATGAGGGCTAATCTCCTTGTTGAGCTTTCAGGGTTGGAAAGGAACGAACAGCTAATGGTCAAGACCGCCGCCCGCGTACACACCGTGGATGAGTACGCACGCGTCCTTGTTCAGCATCACTCAGTGGTGCACATGAAGGAACGTCTTCTTACCCAGAAGGACCCTAGTGGCCCAGGTAAGACTTGGAGACGTTTCGACGCTAAGCCCCAGTACCCTAAGTTCGGCTATATGGGGTATGATGGTAGTGCCGCAGAGTATGGTCACCAGGAACAACAGGAATCCGCGGAAGGCTACGGTGACGGCTACGGCGAAGAGGCATACCAGGCCACAGCGTCTGGGGGAGATGATGCGGATGAATGGATTGATGATGAAGATCTAGCATTGCAACTCAACGCCTATACGGCAGTGGCATATGAAGCTGAGATTGACGATTTGGATGATTCCTATGCCGAGTCAGTTCAGCTTGCGTACGCGGCACAGACCGCCTTTGCCCAGGCGAAAGGAAAAGGAAAAGGGAAGAACAAGGGCAAGTCCTCCGGAAAATCCGGAGGGAAAGTCGTGCGTAGCAATTTGACCATTGCAGATCGTAAGGCCAAGTTGGCAGAACTTAAGGCAAAGAGTAGGTGCCTGAAGTGCGGTGTGATCGGCCATTGGGCCGGAGATGCTGCCTGCAAGTTTAGCGGTAAGGGCAATGGCCCCAAGGGCACCACAACCCCAGCACAGTCTGGGGGAACTGCCAACGCAGCCGCAAAGTCGGCGACGCCGAAGCCTCAGGCGTATTTCGCCGCAGTGGAGGAGGATGACACAGAGTGTGTCCATCTGTCGAATGCGAGCGCTGGTAGGCTCGAGGGTTACCCAGCCAACCTTGAGCTGACTCCCTCAAAGACCAATACCGGCAAAGGCCGCGGCAATGAAACCCTCTTCTCACCACAGCTTCGGCGCACAGCCGCCGCTAGGATCATGCGTGACAGCCCGCCTGAGGGTTCCGATCGCGTTTTCTCCTTTGGTCAGCATAAGGGTCTGACTTATGAGCGTGTCTTGTATACGTTTCCTGGGTATGTTCTTTGGGGACGCACGCAGAAGTGCCCATCCATAAATTTGGCCGATTTCTTGGATTGGGTCACGGAGTACTTCGATGTGCGTGATGATAACCCCATTAGCATCACGAGAAGGGATGTTCCCCTCAGCCAGGAACCCCCGCCTGAACCCTTTCAGCCCGAGGTTCGCCTCGCCGCGTCAGCTGCTTCGTCCAGCGAAGGCCCCCGGAAATGCCGGGGAGGTTGCAAGGAGTTCAACAAGTCGGGGAGTAACGCATACATAGACATGCGGACCTGTAAGAAATGCGGCACCGTCACTAAGACGAAGAAAGAGAAGCCTGTCATAGACCAGGCCACATGCCCCCACACCTCCACCGAGAGGTCGGGTAGCAGTAGGAAGACCTCCCGCATTAAGTGCAAGCTTTGTGGGATGCTTCTAGATGAGCAGCCGCAGACCGAGCGAAAGGCTAGGGATGACGCAGCCACAGTGCTGCGGGAGTCCAACACCCTGGACTTCGATCTTCTGCGCAGCATAGTCGGCAGCACGGGGGATAGCCTCCCCGTAGAGGTAGTAGTTCCCGCTATTGCCCAGTTTCAAGAGACCATAGAGGGTCACTTCGTAACCGAGCCCGTGATATCCGCGGTGACCTTCTCGCATACCTGCAAGAGGCCTTAGATGATCACTCTGCGCCATCGACCAACAACAGTTGGGAAGTGGCGTCGGCGAGATCGCGCTCCTCGAGGGCCTCCGCGACGAGGCACGCCTTCGTGGCTTTCACTGAGGGGGTCACAGATATCCATCCGGCTTTGGTTGATTTGCCCGTAGTAAATATCTACGAGGATAAGCACGTATACGCCGTGTTGGATGAGGGCTGTAACTCGACTGTTCACGGTAGCGATTGGATAGCAAACGCGGCGGGGAAACTTGCGAACTTCGGTTACAGCACGAGGTTTAAACCTGAGGGCAATCGTACCTTCAAGGGTCTTAGCGGTGCTACCGAAACCCTGGGTAGCAGGACCATACCTTTCTCTATAATGGGATTGGAGCAGGACTTGAGAGTTCCGGGCGTCCTTGATTCACATGAGATTAAGGGTACAGCCCCTCTCCTTTTGTCCCTTTACGCCCAGGCCCAACTTGGTATAACCAAGGATCTTCGGTTTGGTGAGTGTGGTGTTCGACTTCCTTCTGAGGATAGCATCATTAGGATCAAGCTGTGTCGGACACATGACTCAGGGCTGTTATGCATAAACATAACAGAAGGTTTGACCCAGGTGAAACAACCCCGTCTCATAAAGAGCTTCCAAATCCCCTCGCCGCCAGTTCCTATATTTAGGTCTGCCGCCGCCGCCGCCTTAGCTCACTCAGAGTCTGTGAGCACACCCCGAGATGCAACAGCGGCAGATGACGCAGTGGCAACAAGTCGCAGTCACAGTACTGTAGATGCAGGCCATGGTCATAGCACTGTAGGCGTAGGCCACGGTCACAGCTTCACAACGACAGCTGAGAATCGCAACAACACTAAGCGACGCATAAGCGTAGCGTTCCCGAACCATTGCATGGTAGGCACGTCCGTAGGAGACACGGAGCCCGCCGCGATGGCCGCAGCAGAGGGGCAGTTGCCTAAGAAGGCGCCCCCGACGGCACCGCGAGCTGGCCGAGTTCGATGCGGTTGTGAAGAAGGACCCGCATAACAGGCCCCTGGTTATAATGGCAGGTGGAGGACCCCATGGTCCGGAGCTCGACACTCCTCTTCCAGCATCCGTGTATAATCCGGATTTGGCCTTGCTGCCGTACTATGCGGGGGACACAGCGAACCCGGACATCATTATTGATGTTTTTACCTGGGGCTATGAGCACCATGCCTGGCTGCAACGCGTCAGAGGAAAGTGGACGGCGGCCGAGCTCTTCGCACAGCACGAAGAGATGGAAACGCATGCGATCACGACGTATGCATCTGCCACTAGCTATATGCTAGTGATGTTGGACATGGTGTGGCTAAAGGACGATCGGAAAGACGATCTGACGCCTGCAGAAGCCCAACAGCGCAACGACGAACAGCGCGACCGCACAAAGCATGTTGGGTCAAACCCCGATATAATTCGGGAGCACGCAGACCATCCCAACTTGATCGCCCACGTCAGGCACATCGTGGCGAACGTCCTTGACGCTAAGGACGCTGGGATTCGGTCCATTGCCGTGCATGTCGTTTGCAAAGCCAACAGACATAGATCTGTTGCGGCGGGTATCCTTACCCATGCGACGTTTTTGGAGCTTGTGCCAGATTGCTCCGTTAGCCTCACTCACATGAGTGCAGCGAACAGTTGGCCGTTCATGGGCAGCAAAGCGTGCAAAGGACAGTGTCCCAAGTGTTTGCACCGCGCCCCTGGCATAGCCCAGGAGGTCGAGGAGCTTACGAGGTCCTTCGTCGACGCTGTCCGCACAGACGGACCAGAGGATAATGAGTGCATCCTCGTCGTGGAGCCGCAGTGTGCACGCCCCGATGATCAGCCTACATATGCTGAGCGGTTTCATGCACAGCTGCTTGCAGAGGGCCGCATACCGGCACCGGTGACGGGGGTAGGCCCCCTTGATAGGCCTCCCCTGGCAGGCGAAACCGCGTATCAGGCTGCAACCCGCATGGGGCTGGTCGGCAAGACACATACATCGTATGTGGCTAAGTTCGACCCGAACTCGCTCACTGCGGCGATGAACCGTGCACAGGGCACAGCCCCTGGAGGACGCCTGCCTTCGGTTACTT
This sequence comes from Symbiodinium sp. CCMP2592, assembly GCA_905221615.1. Taxonomy (NCBI): domain Eukaryota; class Dinophyceae; order Suessiales; family Symbiodiniaceae; genus Symbiodinium; species Symbiodinium sp. CCMP2592. Next base: position 412,677 of record CAJNDT010006047.1, read on the forward strand.
TTAGCTCGGGTCCTAACCCTGCTAGTTCTAGCGTAGGTGCGTCAGCCAAGGGCGGAGCGGCCCCCGTAGAGAGGCCGAAGGATACACCAGCACCGCCGCCGGCAAAGTCCGGTGGAGCACAGGACCGCGCAGCGACGCCGACAGGGTCGTCGGCCCGGATTCGCAGGCTCGAGGCCGAGGTCCACGACCTCACCGATGCGAATCGCTGCCAGGAAAGCACTATAAGTGACTTGAGAGAGGCCCTCAACAACGTGAAGCGGCAGCGCGATAATGCGTATGATCGGCTGCAGGACATGCGCGAGAGGGCAGAAGACGCGGAACACGTACCGGGCCGATAGGGCCGAGGCGGAGCTCAAGAGGCTTACGCGCCGCTCCAGATCGCGTCGCAGGCGGAGGGATAGTTCCTCCTCGAGCAGGGGCCATCACCGTGACCGTACCCGAGAGAGACGGCGAATGGACTCCAGACCTCGGGATAGGTCCGAGGCTCCGACTCGCCAGCGCACCTCCCGTTGGGGTCGCGTCCGCGACCCAGGTGACCGTGCGGATCGGGACACAGCTCCCGAGCCCGAACGCATTCGTGCTGCAGGCCGGGACACAGCTCCCGAGCGTGAGCGCACGAATCCTCGCCCCTCTGCACGGCCGGAGGTGGATTATGAGCCCGACAAAGGCAAGGGCAAAGGCAAGACGGCACCCCACAGCGTGTACGACGAGGTCGAGTACGACGACGGCACAGGTGCGGGACTGGGATCCACCGGGATCCAGGAGCAACCTTGGCAGCAGGCGCCCGCCTGAGCCGCCGGAGCCACCGCGCTTCCGAGGCAGTGCTGGTTACAATAGGTTTCCAGAGCGTGAGAATCCTCACCGCCCCATGACGGCCAGAGAGTCATGGTGGTATTTCCACGGCGATAGGCCGTCGGACGAGTGGAACGACGCGGAATGGGCAGAATTCCGTCGTCAGTTTCCGAAGCCCCCAGGGCAAGGCAAGCTCGTCGAAATCGACGAGAGGATCCTGGCCATCGACGTTGGTGCCATTGGACTTAGCCCCGACACAGGTTTCGGGTGGAACAGGCGCATCGTGTTTCAGGACTTCCCTGATGGCGTGCTGACCGACCTATATGAGGTGATGCGCGAGAAGCAGGCGCCAGCGTGCTGGATCGGTCCATATGCACCGAGGCGTTTCTGGGCTGGTGATAAAAATCACCACGAACTCAGCGAGCGGCACAACATAAAGTGCACTGTGGTCACCCGCCACACAGGCCGTTCGTATAAGCCGACGGGCAAGCTACGGGACATAGATCCCATAGGATACTTGTTTTCCCATCTGGACCCCTCCGACGGTACCAGTTGGACGTATGAAGGCGCATGCTTTCCGCCCGAAACCGGTGGAGCCGAGCAAGCATGCCCGACGCAAGAACCGTCGGAGGACGGCGCATACGTCGCGCTTTGGGTGTTTCCCTTAGCGTTCGACGCGGCCACAGTGCCCCACCAGATCGAGGACACAGATGCCTTGAGTGCCGTGTACATCCCGGGCACAGACCCGCGGGCTTCGCGCATCGCCACCTCTGCCGGCCCGGGCACAGCCCCGGAGGGTGAAGTTTCACCCATGGATGAGGACGGAGCAGAGCGCGAAGCATACATGGCCGTCTGCAGTGGGGAGTGGGTAGGACAAGCCAGCCAGATTTCTTTTCCAAGCCCTGATCCTCCCGAAGACCTGCCCCACAGTAGCAGCGCAGCCTATGGGCCCTCAGCCGCTAGCTTAAAGAAGCTTAGCAAGGCCCAGTCCAAGTACCTCACCTCAAGCCTTACCGAAATGGTAGCGGGAGACGAAGTCTTAAAGGCAATCGTGTACAACGCTGCCATGCGAGAAGCTGATCACCTGATTAGATTGCATGAACCCTCGGCACAGGTCCTCGCGAGCGTGATCAACGAGAGGCAGAACGGGCCACCGGGCCTCGTGGTTGCCAGGTTTGAGACTTCCACAGAGGAGTTGTGTTTGGAGCTTGAGTGCGTAGCTGACACCCTCAACATTCCGGTCATATTGGTTACCCCGAACGGCTACCCAATGCTTGAGGACACGGTTACCTTGAGGGGAGATATGCATATCTCAGGCATAGGCCCAGAGATTGGAAAGGCTTTGGACCTCTTCCAAGCATGGTCAGAGTCTTACGGGTATATACCCCGTAGCTATGTTGATACGGATAGTACTGACTTTTGGAACCTTTGTCGTACCATTTCTGAGGAGTACTATATCAACGCATTTAGCCGAACTTGCTTTGTCGGCGACGCCCAGGACACAGATCCTGAGGACATCAGCGAAGCAGAGCTGGTGCCCGATGCTGAGATGCCTCAGCGAGGTGCCCCTGATGGGGTGGATGATGCCGGTGGCGCACTGACGCCCGAGGAAAGAGAACGCCTCATTTTGGAACAATTCCCGTTCCCCGGAACGCCGAATACAGAGGCAGAGCGCCGAGCGGCGTGGAGATCGTTACCGCAACGAGTCCGGGTAGCTATAAGGCGCCTGCACCGATCGTTTGGCCATCTGCCAAACGCAGTCCTGGTTCAGGTTCTGAAGCAGGCCCGGGCGAGCAAGGATTTCATCGCCGCTGCCGGACTTTACAAGTGTAAGGTCTGCCTGGACACAGCTCCAGTGCCCAGGCATCACCCTGTCGCAGGCGATAGCGTGTTCCCAAAGGAGTTCAACCATACGATAGGTATGGATGCGCTAGAGGTCAAAGACTTCTATGGAAATCGCTATACCGCTGTCAATATAGTTGACATGGGAACAAGTTTCCAGCAAGTTGTGCTCGTGAAATCTGGGGGTGGTAACCCAAGTGCCCGCCAGTGTGTGAAATGCCTGATTGACAGGTGGATCAGCTGGGCTGGACATCCCAAAGTCATAACCACTGACAGAGGGACGCACTTCAGGGGAGAATTTTCAGAGTATTTGGCACAGCATGGTATAACCCATAAGAACGCCCCTCTTGAGAGTCCGCAGACTATTGGAAAGGTCGAACGCCATGGTGGACTTGCTAAGGCCATCATCAGAAAAGTCGCGCAGGAGACTCAGCCCTCGAATATCGAGGAGATGGAGGCGATCGTTACCGAGAGCGTTACTACTAAAAACGAGCTTAGTAGGCACCAAGGGTTTAGCCCAGCACAACACGTGTTGGGAAAGCAGCCTCGAACGCCGGGTTCCGTGCTAGATGAGTCCGAAAGCCTTGGTACATTGTTCACCAAGTATGATGAGACGAGTGTATATTACATTCGGCACAGAGCACGGCAGGAAGCCAAAAAGGCCTTTGTTCATCTAGAGACTTCCCGCAAGGTGGCCAAAGCGTTACAGCGTAATGCAGCCCCTCTAGACACTGACTATAAGGTTGGTGATTTAGTTATCTACCGTCGGGATAACGTCCCTGGCAGCCCAGGTGTCGTGTGGTCCACGGTTAGCCGCGTCATAGGACGCGAGGCAGAGAATGCGTACTGGGTATTACACGAGAATATCCCTGTACTTGTGAACGCTAGGAAGATGCGCCCGGCTGATGAAATTGAAGTTGCAGCGCATCGCGTTTTGGCAGGAGAACCAGTGCTTCCGGAAGCCATAGTCCATGGGCCGGAACAAAGGTTCCAGGATGAGCGTGTAGCAGATCCGGTCACAGCACCAGCGACGCCACGTCCAGTGGCTGCAGCTGCCCCGCTTACACCGGCAGTCGCGCACGATGTGTCTATGCCAGCACCATCGACGCCAGCGATGATGCCCGGCACACCGATGCCAGCGCCATCTACACCTGCAAGGTTTCGCGCCAAAGATAAGACGGGCGAAACCGCCCGGTCGCGATCGCCAGTAGGAGGCCGTGATGATGCACTAGTTGCGGAAGAGATTGATCAAGTAGAGATCATGGCAAAAGGCCTGATAGATACTCAGGGTTTTTCCCCAGATGAGTGTCTGGCCCTCCTTCGTGCCTATGACCGCGACCGACGCGAGGCGTACACGCGCCCGCTCCTAGATGATGGAGATCCCGGGAGCATAGCCCTCGCGGTGGGAGTATATCGGCACGGTGGTCTTGTTGGTGTCTCTGGACCAACGCGCGAGAGACCGTCGTTCGCCATGTACCTCAACCACTACATCTTGCATCACAGTATGCAAGCCGGTCACCATCTCCCACAGTGGAGTAGCGTTCAGCTTACCAACAGAGGCGCAGAGGCCCATAGAGACCTAGCGAACACTCCTGGCTCGTATAACTACACTATAGGTGTGGGCGAGTATCGTGGAGGCGGCCTATGGGTGGAAGAAGCCACGGGTACAACCCCCGTGCGTGTTCAAAACACGACAATGTATGGCACCGTCCATGATACTAAGAACAAGGTTCTTAAGTTTCGCCCGAAGGACGTGCACATGGTCGCACCGTTTGTAGGAGAAAGATACAGTCTCTCCGCATACACGGTGAGTGATCTCGGTAAGTTGTCTAAAGATGACATACAGCTTTTGTCGGACTTAGGCTACCCCATATATAGGGATGCGCCCAACACCTTTGGCAGGAAAGGCGATGGGATATACACCATGGGTCATTCTGATCTTCCCATCGAGACGTTCCTAGAGCGCATCCACGAGTACGGGATTAAGGAAATCGTAGATTGCAGAAGTCATCCGTACAGCGTTCGGCATCCACAATACAATTGTGATGAGCTTTCCGCCACATGCTTTGCAAAAGGGGTTGTGTACAGTCACGCCCCCGAGTTAGGCAACAGGAATCGGGGCGGGATTGAAGCCAACCTGCAAACAGACCAAGGGCTCTGTACGATCGCTAGAATAGTTAGCGAGGCCCACGATGACTTTCACCGAATACTTCTGTTGTGTTCGGAGGCCAGTTGGCGGCGATGCCATCGGCGAAATATCGCCCAGCACATATGGCTTGAACATTCGAAACTTGCCGAGCACATACGTGCTAACGGACTGCCAGAAGCCCATCCGTGTCACTACGCCCCTGAGGAAGACGACGGACTGGCAGCAGCATCGCACACAGCTGCGATTGGCACGACAGTGCCAGCAGCTGAGCCCTCGGATAGTCGAGCGGCGGAATCCAAGGCCTTTGCTCTCACCCCAGATGGGGAAGACGCCTTCGGCTCTAATGTCGATGCTGGCTACATGGCCTCGCTCCTGGATTACCATAAAGCCCCTGTAGAGGTACAGCTGGGGCTGGATGCTGCCATGAAAACTGAATGGCAGAAGTACACTGAATTCAACGCAGTGGTCCCTTGCACAGACAAGGAGTTTAAGGAGCTTACAAAGGCTGGCCACGTGTGTATTCCCACCAAATGGGTCCTCACCGATAAGAATGAACACCTAAAGGGGACGCCAGCATACACTCCCAAGTGGAAAGCACGCTTGGTCGCATGTGGAAACTTCGAGCATATCTCGAATGAGGAGGATATCAGGGCAGACAGCCCCACGGCCGAGCCGGAAGGTATAGCCCTTCTGTGTTCATGGGCGGTTTCGTTGGCCCTGCGGCTCAAAGCAGCCGATATAACGAACGCATACTTCCAAGGGAAACCCCTTGAGCGCCTTCTCATTCTTCGGGTTCCTAAACACCCTAAGGGTGTGCCCGATGCAGAGATTCAGCGAGCCGGGCATATGATTGCCCGAGTACCCGTGTATGGCACGACCGACGCGGGTCGGAACCTATACCTCCGTATAAAGGAGAGTGCCCGAGAATTTGGCTTAAATGCCTCGCAAATTCTGTCAGCCCTGTACTATATTACAGGAGAAGGTGGTCGTTTGTGCGCTTGCTTGTGCACCCACGTGGATGATTTCCTGTGGGCTGCTACCGCCGAAGGCGAGCCGGCTATCCAGAATCTGCTGGATAAGTTTAAGATCGGTCGCATAGAGACTGAGAAGTTCCGTTTCTGCGGACGCGAGTATGTGCAAAGCGCCGATGGGACCATCAGTATAAACTGTAGGGACAACACGCGTGCAATTCGCCCGATCGATATACATAAGTCTGAAAAGGGCACGACTCCAGTCTCGAATGGCCAGCGCACAGCGCTGAGATCCGTCATAGGATCGCTGGCTTGGGTGGCCCGCGCCACGAGACCTGATCTTGCCTATAGGGTGAATGCCCTGCAGCAGCGTGTTACGACAGCCACGGTGGATACGCTCCGTGAAGCAAACCGCGTAGTAGCACTGGCGTTAGGAGATGCGGATAGGCCGATCACGTACAGCGCTAAGTTACCCTGGAATACAGGGGAGCTGGCGGTCGTCACGTTTTGCGATGCCTCCTTTGCAGGAGAGGCGAACCATAAGTCGCAGAGAGGCCGTTTCCACTACCTCACTTCCGCACATTCGGCGGTGGACAAGAACGCGCCAACGCATGAGATGCACCTCATTTCGTTCTCCTCGTCCACCATGAAACGGGTTTGTCGCGCCACACTCCAGTGTGAGGCTTACTCGTTGCAACATGCCATAGAGCATGGAGACCGCATTCGAGCAGCAGTACTCGAACTGCTCGGCAAACTGCCCCGGTCACAGAACTGGGAGGAAGTCGCCAAGAGATCGATGTTCCACCTGCAGTATACGGACTGCAGGTCCCTTTCGGATCACTTGACTGCGTCGATTCCAAAGTCTTGCGAGGATAAACGCCTTGCCATAGAGATGTCTGGACTCCGCCAAGGACTATGGGAAGAGGACGAGCTAACGCACGCCTTGTACCATCCTTACGGCGATGAGTTGAGATGGATACCGACGCATCTACAACTTGCGGATTGTTTGACTAAGAGTATGAAACCGCTTTTGATCAATCACAGCATTGATCGCAATCTCGTTCAGGTGCTCGATGTGCCCGCGCAAGCCGCACAGAATACCGAGAGTACCGAAAGCACTCCGCTTCGCGATTGAAGAACTCAGCCTGGAGCCTTGAGTCGCCGCACTCGGCTCGGTTGACTGCGCAAGCTCCCGGTATAATCCGGTGAAGTAGGCTTGGCCCAAAGCGGCCATAATTCGAGCATGATTCGGACGTCACACTACAGATAAGACGGGTGTGAAATTTCCCTGTCTTGAAGTGCCGTGTTGACATGTCCTCATGCGAGCGTAGTCTTTTGAGTTAGATCTGAACGCACCCTGTACGACAGACGTCTTGGGCTCAGACCAAAAAGTGCGCTCGTTGTGTGGTTGGACACTCACTAATCCAGTTCCTGCTTCAAAATGGTTTTGGGTTTTAGGGTTTAGGGTTTCAGGGTTCAGAGTTTTAGGGTTTTAGGGCTTACGATTGGTGAGGGCCAGTAGAGCATTTGGCCTTGTATGCTCTTGATGGAAATACCCCCACCCTCCCAGAACCCCTTTCCAGTAGCGATATAAACATTCTGCACGTTTTTTAAATCCACTTATTTATGTTTCGTTCGCTGCTTCTCCCATCCCAGTTTTTTGACACGATACTGATACCGCTGAGCTGCAACCGCTTGATGCATATCAGGCGACATCACGATGGAAACCTCTAGCAAATTATCCTCTAGGATTCAGGGTTCGCTATCTAGCATTTAGGAAATAATAGACCTCAGACTAGGATCTGCTTTGACGTTGTAGATCTATCTGTATTTATGCATTCATGCGTACGTACGCTTGCCTGTCTGTCTGCCTGCCTGCCGGTCTGTTTCTCTGTCTGTCTGTGTGCTTATATGAATGTATGCATGCATGAATGCATATAAATGACCTAAACGGAAAGCAACTAGACAACCGTTAAAGGCATATACACGCAAGCAAATCGACAGGCTAATGTATATGCACCCATGTGTTTAAACACACATGTGCGTTCATAGTGTCTCCTTTTTGTTTTCAATCTTACTTTTATGTTCCTAAACCCTTAGTCAAGCTTAAGGGTTTAGGGCCGTTTAGGAACTTGACGGTGCCGGGTCAGGGTGGAGGTTTTAGGGCATTTGGGTGCTGGGGTGACGGTTTTCGGAGGCTTCGATGTTTAGGTTTTAAGCTGCAGAGTACGACTGCTCAAGAGTATCACAGACAAGCCGCCCCGCAAAGCTGAGATCTTATAGAACCCTTGTGCATCCCTGACAGAACGCCCCTCAACCCCAGACCCTAAACCTTAAACCCTAAACCCTACACCCGAAACCCTAAACCCTAACCCCTAAACCTTTAAACCCCTAAACCCTAAACCCTAACCCCCTAAACCCCTAAACCCTAAACCCCTAAAGCCCTAAACCCCGAAACCCCTAAACGCCTAAAGCCCTAAACCCCTAAAGCCCCGAAACCCCTAGACCCCTAGACCCCTAAACCCCTAAACCCCTAAAGCCCCTAAACCCCTAAACCCCTAAACCCTTAAACCCTAAGCCCTAGACCCTAAACCTTAAAAGGTAACCTTAAACCCTTAAACCTAACCCCTAAACCCTTAAACCCCTAAACCCTACCCTCCCTGCATTGCTTCTGCTCTCAGAGGCCCCAACGTCGACCTCCTCCGTTGCCGCAGAAGCAAGAGGAGGCTTGTGCAAGTCTTGGGGGTTCAGGGGTTCAGGGGCTTTAGGGGTTAGGGGCTTTAGGGGTTAGGGGCTTTAGGGGGGTTTAGGGGTTTAGGGGGGTTTAGGGGTTTAGGGGTTCAGGGGTTTAGGGGTTTAGGGGTTTAGGGTTTTAGGGGTTTAGGGTTTAGGGTTTAGTGTTTAGGGGGACGTTGTGCGGGTTGAAGTCTCTGTAGAGCCCTTTTTTTTGCGTTTTGTGCGGTTTGGTAGGGATTTTAGTTTAGGGGTTGAAAATGGTTTCGGAAAGGCTCAGTTCCTCTTGACCCAGGAATGTTCCTGAACAGTTGGAGGGATCCTGAACATAATATACTGCGGTTTCGGGCCTAGGGGTTCTAGACTGGAAGATTGTTGATTGCATGTTGAGCTTGTTTTGGTCCTTCGGCTTATGGTGTCCGAAGGATCAATGCTCCCCTACGAGTGAGGTGCCTTCGTGTCCCCAGGTTGGGAGCACATGCCACTGAATTATCAGTTCTCGGGACAGCACCGAATAGCTCCAGGACATGTCCGACAAGTCGTCCGATGAGAACCAGGACCTCACGCGCATCATGATATCCAATTACACGCTGGACTCTCTATGCACTGAGCAAGCAGGAGAAGGCAACATGACGACATGTCCATGCCGAACTGCCTGGTTCTCAGATCAGACCAATACGGCAATCGTCCTATGACGATGTCGAGGTGCAGCCTGCACTGAGCCCGAGACATGGCCGGGTGAAGGAAAATGCGCCTGCCTGCACTGCTGCACCTGCAGACGCTTGCACAACACGGGTTAAGTCGATTCCGCTTGAATATGCTACGGCTGGCACTACTATTTCTCGTATACGCATCCCACATGTTGTTTGCTTACCTTCTCAAGGGAGTAGATCGCGTCTTTGCAGTTTAGGGTGTTGGGCTGTATGGGTTGGTGTGAAGGTAAGATAGTCTGCACTCTTTTAAGGAATTTAGTGTAAAGTCACCATCATGAGGAAACCAGATGATCCAGTATAGATCAGTTTCTGGTGTTTTAAACTACACTCGTAAACCCTAATCCTGAACGCTAAGCCCATTACATGGTAACTTGAGTTCAACTCTTAAACCCTAAACCTTACTGTGGTAATTTAACTTAAACTCTTAAACCGGAAAAGTTTTCCACCCTAAACCCAAGTGTGGTCACTTACCTTTTTCAGCAAGAGCCCAGTGTTCGGGCCGGGTTTTAGGTTTCGCATGGGTTTGTTGTTGGAGCCTGGTCGTTCGAGGTTTGGAGTTTGAGGTTTAGGGCTTAGTGCTCTGGTTGATCCGTTCTGGTGTGTAGGAAGACTCGAACCCCAATCTGAATCACTTTTCAACCACATTCCGTCCCCTAAACCCTAAACCCTAAATTCCCTAGTGCCCTAGTGCAGGTCTTAGTTCTCATGTTTCAAGGCCCCTTGAGGGAAACAGAAGGCCAACCATGGGACATAGGGTTTAAGGGTTTAGTTTTTAGGGTTTAGGGTTTAGGGTCTAGGGCATAATAGCATTGCACGGCAGAGGATACAGCAGTTTGAAGAACCTCGAGGCCCGATTTGACACCCTGAACATACTTCTTAAAGAATACGATCCTTAATCCGGCTGTGCAACGACTAATTAGAAGGGTTCCTTTTCAGAAGAACCCTGAAAGGACCCCCTCAAAAGAACCCTCACAGGCAACTCATACAGGAACCCTTGAACGCACACTCTCTAAACCCTAAACCCGAAACCCGCGAACCCTAAACTCCTGATTTATGGGTTTAGTAAACCCCAAACCCTAAACCCCTAAGTTAGGGGCTTCGTAAACCCTAAACCCTAAACCCCCAAACCCCTAAACTCCCAAAGGTGTAGGGCTTTGGTTCGAGGCAGAGCCTCTGCAGCAGCTGCGGACGAACCTCGCAGAGCCAGAGCCCTTCGCAGTTCTTGTTCTCGTTGGGTTCCTGTAAAGGGGTCTATAAGGGTTCCTATCGAGGGATCTATAAGGGTTCTATAAAGGGTTCAGGGTTTAGGGTTTGGAGTTTCCATAAGGGTTCCTTGAAAGGGATCTATAATAAGGGTTCCTTGAAAGGGATCTATAAGAGTTTTTTAAAGGGATCTTCAAGGGTTCCTTTAAAGGATCTGCAAGGGTTCCTCTTAAGGGATCTACAAGGGCTCCTATAAAGGGTTTAGGATATTGGAGTTTCCGAAAAGTAGGGGTACCTTGTTTTGAAGTCCTTTTTCTAAGGATCCTACTATTTAGTGAGTACTACATTAGGGTCCCCTATTTTCGGAAACCCCAATATAGGGGCCTGACTAATTGCCACCATTATTTTAGGGGTTCCCTGATTGTAACTACAGTATACTGGGCCCCAAACCTATTCTAATCATTAAGGCCTCCATGGTACATACACAGCCTTTTTCCTTCTATGTAATGTTCTGTTCTTATGAGTATGTTGTTGGTCTAGTTCGCTATTCGTTTATATGCGTATAGTGGTTTTGAAGTTTTGAGTTTTATCCGGTGCTTCTTTACGGTATTACGGATTGTTAGAGTGTTTCGAAGGCTTCTACAGGATCAGTAGCGGCTTAAGGTGTGCAGAGGCAAGAACCTCAGGTTGGCTGGGGTTTAGAGTTTATGGTTTAGGGGTTTGGGGTTTAGGGTTTAAGCGGTGCAGGGTTTAGGGGTTTAGGGGTTTAGGGGTTTAGAGATTTAGGGTTCATGAGTTTAGGGGTTTAGGGGTTCAGGGGTTTAGTGTTCAGGTTTAGGGGTTTAGGGGTGTAGGGGTTTAGGGGTTTAGGGGTTTAGGGTGTCAAGGGGTCTAGGGTTTACGGGTTTAGGGGTTTAGTGGTTTAGGGGTGTAGGGTTCAGGGCAAACACTTGCAAGTGAACATGTCCGACGGTGCCGTGTGACGCATCCACAGGTGTAGGGTTCAGGGGTTTGGGGGTGTAGGGGTTTAGGGGTTTAGGGTTTTGCGGGTTTAGGGGTTTAGGGGTTTAGAGTTTGGTTGCCCGATTGTTCGGGCCTGTCAGAGCGTGCGCCTATTCATAGTTCTTCGCTAAAGAAGCATGGTATCCGAAAGTAGTACAACTACAAAGTACCACTATCCAGAAAAGTAGACAAGGCAGCATACGATAGCCAGTCGTCATTGCCAGGTAGTTGTGTGGTTTTGGGTGTGAGGTTAGGGCTTTTGGGTATCAGTGTTTCAGGTTTCCACGAGTAGACAAGGCTTTACTTTGGGGTTTGCTTGGGTTTCATGCAGGGCTTGAAATGCTTGAATTGCAGAATGTGGGTGAAAAGCAACCGGCGTGTCTAATCACTGAGTCCAGCTTACCTGTCAATGCCCGCGTATAATCGCAAAATCTTGAATCCCAGACAGAGTAATGCAAACTATTTCACGAGAATAAAGACAAGGAAAACATAAATCGAGACAGAGTCTAGGACCTGGAGTAGGCCCTTATTCCCTTTTTAAGGGTTCAGGTTCCCTTATATGCCCCTTTAAACCAAAAAGGGCACCCTTTTTTGTTCCTAGGTTACTCTTGGGTCCAGGAGTATTGCAAATTAAGTCACGAGAACAACCGCAAGTAGAACGCAACGAACACCCTGCTCCTAAAACTCTCAGGCCCATTAAACCCTAAACTCGCATCCCTAAACCCTAAACCCTAAACTATAATCCCTGAACCCTAAACCCTAAACTCTAGTCCAAAAGCCCTAAACCCTAAACTCTAATCCAAAAACCCTAAACCCGTAAACTTGTGAGACCTGTAGTCCTAAACCTTACGAGGCTGGACGTGATCATGGCCCGCCTCACACACCGTGCGCCGCTGGCTCAGGAACTCTTTGCGAAACCGGTAGAAACGCTATAAGTACCATATGGGAGTTTCCGAAAATTAGGAGTACCTCATTTTAGGCTCCTTATAATAAGGATCGTGCCATTAAGGTCCCCTATTTTCGGAAACTCCCGTATGGGGTAATACCCCTTGCAAGAGAATGGAAATCTTTGCCAGGAGTTGAATCAGCTCTCTTCGTTGCAACCCCTGAACCCCTGAACATTAGGCCAAAACCTAAACCCCGAACCCTAAAACCCTAAACCCTGAACCCCAAACCCTAAACCCTCTAGATCCCTTAAAGGAGCCCTAGAGATCCCTTTAGGAACAAACCCCAAACCCTTAAACCTGAAGCATGAACGCCCTAAGGACCGAAAGCCTTCCGGCGGATTACTTAGAGGTTCATGGTACTTCGTAAGTAGGGTTCCCGAAAGGGCTCCTTAAAGGGATCTATAGGGTTCCTTGATGGGATCTATAGGTCTTAGGGTTTAGGGTCTGCTTAGAGGTTCATGGTACTTAGTAAGTAGGGCTATAAACTATAAATAAGGTAACTATACTTCTAGTTGGTTATATCCCCAGTTAAGGTACTTATAACTGTACATACTAAGTCCCATGAACCTCCAAGTACCCGAGGATCTTGGTCCTTCGTGCCTTTCAGGTGTCGTTAGGGTGTAGGGTTTGGGGGGGGGGGGGGGGTTTAGGTTTAGGGTCTAGAGTTTAAGGTTTAGGGTTTAGGTTTAGGGTTTAATTGGGTTTAGGGTTTATAGGGCTTAGGGTTTAGGGTCTAGGGAGTCTAGGGAGTCTAGGGGTTTCGAGAACACAAGAGACCCGAGCCGAAGCACCACAGTCCTCGTTAACCCCTGAGCTCCAATATTCCCCAGTCCTCCTAAACCCCAACCTATAACACACCCAGACATATGATACATCCTAACCTCTAATAATCAACCCTAGCATACAACATATTCTAACCTGAAATAAACCCCAACCTTTAATCAACCTTGAGCTATCAGAAATCCTAAATTCAACTTGAACCAACCTTACACTATCAGAAATCCTAAACTCAACTTTAATCACCTTAACTTATCATAAACCTTAAACTCAATTTTACAATGCCTGAAATTTTCCCTAAACCCTAAACCTTAAACCCTGAACCCGAAACCTTAAACCTTAAACCCTAAACCCTAAACCCTAAACCTTAAACCCTAAACCCTAAACCTTAAACCCTAAACCCTAAGGTTTAAAAAACCCTAAACCCTAAACCCTAAACGAGATCGCCAGTGCCAAGGGCCTCGTCCGAAGGCGACGCGCCGCAGGCACGGAAGCGAGTCCTTTCCTTGTTGGGATCCTTAGGGCTTTTTCGGAGGGTTTAGAGGTTTAGGGGTTTAGAGGTTGAGGGGTTTAGGGGTTTAGGGGTTCAGGGGTTTAGGAGGGTTTAGGAGGGTTTAGGGGTTTAGGAGGGTTTAGAGGTTTAGGGATTTAGGGGTTGAGGGGTTTAGGGGTTTAGGGGTTCAGGGGTTCAGGGTTTAGAGGTTAGCGTTTTAGGGGTTTAGGGGTTCAGGGTTTAGGGTTTAGAGTTCAGGGAGGGTTCAGCAGCTGCAGGCATAGTGGTTTCCAGTCGAACTTGCTGTTTCGGATTTAGGAAACCACACACCCACCCAGAGAAGCTCCAGAACGTTAAGAAATACATGGGAGTTTCCGAATATTAGGGGTAATTGTTTTGGGGTCCTGATAATAATTAAGGATCCTAGTCTTTAGGGTACTATTTCAGGATCCCCTATTGTCGGAACCCCCCCCTTCATAGTTGTGTTAGGACTGTTAGGATCCAAACAGAGAGCAGCCCCAACACTCGAGGACCCAAGCCCGAAACCCTGAACCCAGGATGGACCCAAAAGCTTGGGACGTTGTTGGATTGATCGGATTGCTTGAGACATGGGGGGTTTCCGAAAAGAGGGGACGCTGGTATGGTACCTAAATGTCAGGATCCTTATCACAAGGACCTCAAAATAAGGTGCACCAAATTTTCGGAAACTCCCACATTGATGGCCGATTGAACGGCTTGCTTGAAAAGTTGGTTCAGATTGACCGGATGCCTTGAAACATTAGGGTAAGATTGATCGGATCACTTGCAACATTGGGGAGCAAATCGGCCAACAAGTGCTTAGGGTTTGAGTCTGTATAAGAAATATAGAGTTCAGGGTTTAGGGCTTAAAAACCCTAAACCCTAAACCCTAAACCCTAAACCCTAAACCCAGTTTAGGGCTTGATGCTGGGGGCCCAAGGTTGACAGGTAGGTTTCATGACGGTTGTTGAAGTTCGGGGTGCCTCGCTGGATCTCCGACAAGCCAGGGTCGGGGATTTGGGGTTTCGGGTCGGGGATTTGGGGTTTCGGGGTGGGCTATGGGGGTTTGGTTTTTAGGGGGGTTTAGGGTTGGGCTTTGGGGGTTTAGGGTTTAGGGCGGTTTAGGGCGGTTTAGGGTTGTGGGGATTAGGGGGTTTTGGGTTTAGGGCGGTTTAGGGTTTAGGGTTTTTTGCAATGCCCTGAACGCGATACCCAAACCCTGCACCCTGTACCCCACGCCCCACACTCCATACGCCCGGAGCCTTGTAAAAGGTTGCTGGTGCGTCGCTACGGCTGGGAGCGACGCACGCAACCAGGCGAACCACGCCGCTGGTCTCAGACTCTCACCCACGTGCGAAAGCCTGAGGACTGGTCGCAGTTTGCATGGTTCCTGGTCACGGAGCTGTCGCACCCGCTGGCTGGCATTGAGTCCGCGAACTGCACAACCCCAATGCAGTGTCGGAGGAAAGGTCCGGCGACCGAGGCCTAGACTCCGCAGTGATCTCTTTGCTGGACGACCTCCTCTCTTGGCAGGTTGTGCAAGGGTGTTCTCGCATCCCTTCACTAGAGGAGAATCCTGCCTTGGCTGAGCGCGCGGAAAATTTTTACACATGGGGCGCCGCCGCAAGAGTCAAGGCCATGACAAAGGCTTACACGTTACAAGAATTGAACACCGCATGAACCCTCCCGAAGCCAATAAGCTGCCCCAAGACCTTGAAGCCCCAAACTCGTAAGCCCCAAACCCTAAACCCAATCCTCTGTAAAGCCTTAGCGGTACAATGCACCTTAGAAGCCCTCCAAGTGCTGAAGCCCTAGAAGACCCTACAAAACACCACAACTTTATCGAAGCCCTAACCAACAAAAACACAATGACTCACACACACACACACTAGGACCCAGAGTAGGCCCTTATTCCCTTTTTTAGGGTTTAGGTTCTTTTTTAACACCCTTTAACCCAAAAAGGGCACCCTTTTTATTCCTCTGCTACTCTTGGGTCTAGCACAAAAAAAGCCCCCATACCCTAAAGCCGGCAAAGCCTCTTGCTATAGGGGCCTTAGCAATAACAGTAGGGCTTGGTGGTATGTTATACTATGAATATAAGAAGGAACCTCCAACATCGTGTTTGTGTTTATCTAGGCCCTTGTACGAAGTCCTTATAATAGCCCTTGAAAGGAATCCTTGTATTGGTAATTATATAGGCCCCTGTACGAAATCCTTATAATAGCCCTTAGAGGAGCCCTCATAGATCCCTTTTACAGGAACCCTAGTATTTCTAATTTTGTAGGCTCCTCTCCTATAGAACGCTCCCACAGATCCCAAATAGCATCCCTTAAAGGAACCCTTTAAAGCGAGCCTTAAACCCCTATTCTTATTATATATTCTATAGAACCTTTATAGTATCCCTTAAATGATCCCTTTAAAGCGAGCCCTAAAACCCTATTCCAATTTCATGAAGGCCCCTACATCACATCCTTTGGAGGCGCCCCAGCCGCAGTTGCGAGCCGAGCCGGTGGTTCAGAGAAGGGAGGTCTCAGTCCCAGTGGTGCAAAGCCTCTCGGCGAATTTCTGCGGGGTTTTAGGTTTCAGGTTTTAGGGTTTAGGGATCAAGGTTTAGGGTTTATAAATCTAGGGTTTAGGGTATTAGGGTTTAGGTTTTTGGGTTTGGGGGCTTTGGGGAGTTTGCGGTTCGGGGCTTATTTTAGAGTGCGGGGCTTATATGGGATTCATTGTGTTGGTTTTTAACTGTTTTAGGCTAGGGCTTAGGGTTCGAGTATACTTATAGCATTTCCGTACATCTACTTAGCTACATAGCCATACGCCCAAAGATCTGTATACCTACATGACTTTACGCCTAAATACCTATATACTTCTCTTTATCTATCTATCTATCTATGTATCTATCTATCTATCTATCTAAACATATACGCACACATATTATATACACACCTGTAGACCTACATATCTGTAAGTCCATATACCTATACACCTATAGCTACATCTCTCTCTAAATCGATACCTATATTTATATGGTCACCCCCCCCCCCATGACAGACCATCCCCTTTAAAACATCGCTCCCACCGGCGTGTTCGTGCTTTTTCCGGAGTATCGAGTTTGAGCCCTCCGAACGTATCCCTGGAACCACCAAAAGACTGAGACCAGAAAGCAGCACGATAAGGCGCGCGGGTGTCCTACCAAGAAAGGAATTACAGAGCACACGTGTATGGATGAGGGTTGTGCTGACACACTACATAGTAAGCACTACACAGTAATCTTACTTGAGTCATATATAGAGCAGATTCCAGCATTTCCAAAATTTCCAAAATTCTCTCCCCTAACTTTCCAGATTTCCAAGATTTCCAAGATTTCCAAAATTTCCAAAATTTCCAAAATTTCCAAAATTTCCAAGATTTCCAAAATTTCCAAAATTTCCAAAATTTCCAAAATTTCCAAAATTTCCAAAATTTCCAAAAAGTCCGCCCTTATGTTTTGGAAAAAAAATTTTGGAAATTTTGGAAATTTTGGAAATTTTGGAAATTTTGGAAATTTGGAAATTTTGGAAATTTTGGAAATTTTGGAAATCCGGAAAGTTAGGGGAGAGAATTTTGGAAATTTTGGAAATGCTGGAATCTGCTCTATATATGACTCAAGTAAGATTACTGTGTAGTGCTTTTAACACTAACGTTGACATGTATATTAATGCTTTCATTTCGAATATGCACATTACTAATTCTATTATTAACATTAATACTCCTACAATAGTCATATTCATAATGATATTAATGCCAATACTAACAGGCACCTGCGTATATTAATGTCCGCAGATATACATACCACTATCTGAAAAGCAAATATATCAATGCATTCGTGTACTAACGTAGTATATTCGTATTTAATTTGTCATATACCCAGTTTCCAACGTGACAATATACTACTTGTTAACGTCTGATTATACTGTATTGATATGCTAACTTGCTAAGACACGAATACTGTAATATGCAAGTACACTGACACATGGCAATGGTATACTAACATATGGATATACCAAAAAAGTTGTTAGATAATATACGAATATGATAAATGAAGTAGCATACCAGGATACTCATACACTAATATGTTAATAATCGAAGATAATAGCACACCAATATACTAATGTACTCATGCACGAACGTACGCATGCATTAATATACTAAGAGCATACAAACATGCAGGTATACAAACATATTACTGTTCGAATACATTATAATGTGTTGGTATACTAAGCTGTTTATATAATCTATCAGTATACTAATATATCAAAACTAATTATAGTATTGATACGCATACTAGCACGTCCGCGAATATTACACTGATGTTAAATTCATCATTAAGACTGATTAAAACTGACATCGACATTGGCACTGGCATTAACACTAGTTATCACTAAATATGCTAGTGTACTAATATACGAATACTGTAAAAGGCAAGTACACTGACATGTTCACATGCCATTATGCCAACATATTGATATACCTATAAGCTATTAGGGAAAATTCGAATATAGTAAATGTAGTAATAGACCATTATAATAATATACTAATATACTACTACGTTAACATACGAATATCATGGTACACCAATATACTAATGTACTCATGCACCAACGTACTAATATATTCGCGCAATCTTCAACTCTGCAAATATACTATTGTTCGAATACATTACTGTATTATTAGATTAAGCTCAAAATGTACGAATCAATCAGTATATTCACATATCAAAACTATTTCTAATACTGATACTAATACCAGCACTTCTGTGAATAATAAACAGATACTAAAACCAGCATTCAGACTGATACTAATACTAACACGAGTACTATTACTGACATTGACATCGACACTGGCACTAACACCAGCACGAACATAATCACGAGTTCATATTTACTATTATTGATATGTATACTTTTATTCAATACTAATACTAATACTGATGCTAATACTAATACTAAATACCAATACCAATACTAGTACTAAAGCAATACCCATCCTAATATCAATACTACCACAAAACTATTACTCATATGAACACTGATACCAGGATTAGGACTACTACAAACAATGACAGCAGTACTAAGAATAGAACCAAGAACAATACATATTAATCCTAACACTAATACTAGTACTAATACTAGCTACTAATTTTAATACTCATACTCATACCAATACTAATGTCACCACTACTGCTGCTACTACTACTGCTACTACTACGACTACTACTACTACTACTACTACTAGTACACATACTTAATACTAAAACTAATACTGATACTCATACTAGTCACTAATACTAATACTAATACTCATTCTAATACTAATACCAATACCAATACTAATGCTACCACTACTACTGCTGTGCGACAACTATTGCTAGTACGACGACTACTACTATTAACATCAATACACATACTTAATGCTAATACTAAGAGTAATACTAATTCGAATACTATTACTCATACTAAACATCCTAATATCAATACTACCACAAAACTAATACTAATGCTAACACTGATACAAGAATTAAGATCTACAAACAGTAATAGTGGTACGAAGAGCAGAATTGAGATTAAGATTGGGACTAGGAGCGCTGCATGCGTGTGAAGAAATTTCCAAAAATTGCAAACCATCTAAAAGAACATTTTGGAATTGAGTTTGGGAGAAGTGTCTGTCGCCTATCCGTTGACAGATCCTGCCTGGGGACGCACGCCACCCTTCCCCTTCCCCACGACGGTCTGTCATGGGGGGGGGGGTGAGCATTTATATCTATACACCGTCATATCCAGTTGTCTATATATCTGTATAATATGTGGTGTATATATATATATACATACATATATTTATGTATTATGTACATACGTACTTATATGTATACATATCTAAACATATATATATATATACATACATGAATGAACATATGGGTGTAGCAGAGTTTTGTCATGGGTTCTATAGACAGTGTTTCAAGCTAATTCGGTTTGGGGTTTTAAGGCTTAGGTTTTAGAGTTTATGGTTAAGTTGGGGATTTGGCTGGTTTTAGCGGGGTTTAGGTTTTAGGCCTCAGGGTTTACGGCTTGTTAGCAAGAAAGTTGTAAGGTTCTGTAGGCAGCGTACGACATAGTAGGCTATGACCCCGGCCGTCACACGGCATCGTGGGGCAAAGTTTCTGCGTTTTTGAAGCAGTGCCGTGAGCAGGGGTGCAAGTTCACCCTGTCTTGTGACAGCTGGAAGCTTAAATGAAGAGGAACCGGCGGCACTACTTGGCAGTGTATCTGACGTGCTGTACCAACAACTGGGAACTGAAGACAGTCTGTGTCGGGGTGGAAGCAGTTGCTGCACTTCGCACTGGTGAGAAGTACAGGGACAGCCTGTTAATCTCTCTTGTTCGTCGCGGTCTCAGTCACAAGGACCTGTTGATCGGCATGTCGACAACGAAGGCGCGATCAGGAAAGCGCTTCGCATACTTGCTCATGAACAGCAACCGGGGACAGATGAGAAAGCCAACTTGACGGTGCCGGGATGTGCAGCACATGCAGTCCAGTTGGCTGCCAAACACTGCATGCCCCCGCTGAGATAAAGCGGCTTCCGATCGTGACAGTGTCTTCTAGCTCCAGCTCACCGTCAGCAGATTCCAAGAGTTCGGCAGATGCGGCAGCAGCCCGCAAGAAGCCGGGCCGCCGAGCAGATAAGCAGCGACTGCAGATGAAAGCCGACCTGCAGGGGCCTTTCCAGATCTATCGGAAGATGAATCGACACTACATCAACAATGAAGACGACTAGAATCGTTTCGAAACCGACGCTCGTGAGGCCATCGGGGGGATGGCAGCAGCGGCTCTCTCGGGGTCTCTACAAGTTGTGTGCAAAAGGGTTGCAGAAGGTTTACAGATTTTCCTTAAAGGCACCGTTAAAGGAACCCTTAAAGGAACCCTTAAAGGAGCCGTTAGAGGAACCCTTAGAGGAACCCTTAGAGGAACTAATGGCCCTCTTAGAGAAAACCCAGCGTAGATACAGGGAGATCTTCCTCGTGGCTCGCCGGGTGAGGACATCTTGCTGGGGGGTTGTATAGGGACTTTCGGTTTAGGGCTTAGGGTTTAAGGTTTAAGGCTTAAAGTTTAGGGTTTAGGGCTTAGGGTTTAGGGTTTAGGGCTTAGGGTTTAGGGCTTAGGGCTTAGGTTTTAGGGTTTAGGAATTAGGGTTTAGGGTTTAGGGCTTAGGGTTTAGGCTTTAGGGCTTAGGGTTTAAGGTTCAGGGTTTAGGGAACCATGACGAAGCATCATCAACACCCTCACGAAGCCGGTCGAATACCCAAACCATCGCAAACCCACCACCCTGAGTCCGCAAAAAGTCCTTATCAAGCCCTTATTGAGCCCCAAAGCCCAAACAACAAAACCGTAAACCCTATACCCAAAGCGCAAACCCTTAGTCCCAAACCCTTCACCCCCGAAGCCAATCTAAACCCCCCCAAAGCCTCCCTAAACCCTAAGCGCTAAAACCCTAAACCCTAAAACCCCAAACCCAGAACCCTAAACCCCTAAACCTCAAAACCCAAAACCCCAAACCCTAAAAACCCCTAAACCCCAAACCCCTAAACCCCTAAACCCTAAAAACCCCAAAACCCTAAACCAAAAGCCCAAAACGCCTCAGAAAGCCGAGGACACCGCTCGGCAGGGTCGCTCCTGGTGAAGGCTCCCGCGTTGGACCCAGCGCGTGCTCTTCTTTGGTGGGTTCGATCGTGTTTTAGGGTTTAGGGTTTTCTGGCTTGAATAATAGTGCACATTTTAGATTGCTTAGGTAACGAAGGTACTGTGTAAGAAAGTTGCTCTCTTTTTGATCCTAAACCCGAAACCAAAGTTGCTCTCTCTCTCTCTCTCTCTCTCTCTCTTGCTTCTTTTTTTCCAAGTGGCTTTGGAGGTCTTTCGTTTGCCAGTGTTAATAGGGTTCGAGGGTGCCGGGAGTTTACAGTTGGGGGCTGTCTTAAAGAGTCATTGGGCTTGGTATAGTCTATAGTAATTTAGTATTATATAATGTAATATAAGTAGGATATAGTAGAATATAGTAGAATATAGTGGAGTATAGTATAATATAGTGTACGATTATATAACATGTTTACACATGTTGTAAGTAGGCTTCCAGGTAAGGTAATGGCGCTCACAACTACTTAAGACCATGAGTCGGTCTTGGGGAATCAGGAGTTACGGGTTTCGGGGTTCAAGATGGTTGGCCTGTGTCATCCAGGGGTTCGGGTTTAGGATTCAGAACCCATGAGATCGACCCTAAACCCTGTAGTGAACCGCAGAAAGTTGGAGCATAGATCTAGGATGGTTCAGGCTGGGGTTCCTTATGCCTCACTTTCAGGGCGCGAGGCTCATGATGCTCCAACTTTCTGGCTTCTACACCCTTTTCGGGTACCCTAAATATTAGGTGCCGTAAAAAAATGAGGACCCCAAAAGGGACCCTAATATTGACAACCACCCACATGGGAGTTTCGGAAAATTCGGGGTGCCTTATCTGGTGGTCCTTATAATAAGGATCCTACTATTTAGGGTGCTATATTAGGGTCCCCTATTTCCGGAAACTCCCATATAAACCCTCAACCTTGATTGCTAACCATCATCCCAGGACCCTCGAGGGAAACTTTAACTCACGTAAACACCCCTGAGCCGCAACTTCAACATGCTGTTCCTTAGGAGCCCCTAGCGCTAGGGTTCCTTTAAAGGGATCTATAGGGTACCTTTAAGGGGCTCTTTTAAGGGATCTATAGGGGTTTAGGGTTTAGGGATACAAATCCTGCATTACCTTGAGGACCCAAAACTATGGGAATTATGGTATACTCCTTATTATGGGTCTATCATCAACCGTATAGACCCGCACTCCATTCTGATTCTCGCGGCCCCTGCATTAGACTTGCAGGCAGGGGGCCTAAATCCTAAACCCCGAATCCCAATCCTTCAGCCCTACACCCTACATCCTAAGGCCTAGACTCTAAACCTCAAATCCGAGACCCTAAACCCATAAACCTACATCCTGAAGCCTAGACACCCTAAACCCTAAGCGACTCTTTCGCAAAGCGAGGGCCCTGGCCACACCTCCGTTGCCCTGCCTTGTGCCGTGGCCGCTGGGGTGCTCCGGCGCTATTGCTTTCGGTTGATGATATAAACCCTGCATGACCCATAATAAGGAATATACCATAATTCCCACAGATTAGGGTCCTTAAGGTAATGCAGGATTTTTATCACCAACCGTTTTCACTTTCCAGGGTGTAGGGCTTCCGACTTGATGCGGGTCTTCTGCCTTCTATCGGTTTCAATCAATCAAGTTCTGCTCTGGAACTGCTTGAAAGGGCCCTTCTAGGGCTTCTCTAGGTTTCTAGAGGTGTTGTGACCACACTTTGCAGGGTTGTTCAATGGGTTGTAGAAGGTGGAGGGCTCAGGTTAAGGGCTTTGGCATGCGTTTGAAAGGATTTGACATAATTCTTGATAGATGTCTCTGGCCTATAAGGCTATAAACCCTGAACCCCTAAACCCATGTAGGGTCTACAGTCTTCAGGGCATGAGTATGAGGGTTTGTGATGGCTTAGCTATGGTCCTTAAAGTAGCAGGGCTTCGTCGGATTTAGGGCAGGCTCGGGGTCTTTACTCGGAGATCAAGGAGCCCAAGCCCCCATTCAGGCCCTTAGCTTTCCTTCATAGGGTCCAAAGGATTCCGCAGAGGGTCTTAATCAGGGTTTCAATGCCGCATAGACAGGGATGTCCGATTGAATGTCCCCGGATTAAAGAAAGTTTAAAGAGATAGGGTTTTTGCCTGAACCCTAAACGCTAAACCCTCATTAAGAAAGGGTGCTTGAGGTGATATCAGGTGTAAGGCGCATTGCTTCATTAGGGTGTCTGGGGCCGTTTGAGCAAGCTTCTGGCCCCACTCAGCAATCCTATTAACATTATTTTTATGATTAGTATGCTCATGGATGCTGTACGTTATTACTGGTATCATAACTATCAAGATTATCATTCTTCTTCTTACTAGCACTACTACCATTTTTAAACATTGTCAATGTTATTGCTATTGGTATTTGCTGCTGTTATTGTTGCTACTCATAGAATCCAAATTGGGTGTTCCAGGATCAGACAGAGCCTGCTGAGTTTAGGTCCCAGTTGTTATTGTTGCATGGGGCTCAGGACCCTAAACCCTTAACCCCGGTTTGGGGTTTAGGGTGCAGGCTAAGCCCGATGCCCGAAATCCCAAAGCCTGAGCTCTCAACCCAAGGTGGGCAGGTTTAGAACGTAAGTTCCGGGCTTAGGAAGGAGCCCCGATGCCCATCTGCTTACCCCGTAAGCCACGAGAAAGCAGTTTGATTTTCTATAGCATCCACCTCACCCTGTCCTTTTGTATTGTACATGTACACGTATAGTAGTTCGAGCATTTAAACTCTTGTGTTTATCCATGGCTAAGCCACCTAGCGACTGAGGACTTAAATCATACATACGGAGCCTAAGCGACAAAAGCAGCCATTTAGAACTTAAGGTTCAGGGTTTAGCCGGTTTAGGGGTCTGGGATATGGAGCCCTAAGCCCTGTACAGCAACCCTATAAAACCCTTCTTGACCCTACAGAGAGACTAACCTGCGAACCCCTGAACCCTAGACCCTAATCTTTTGACCCTACACATTAAACACTAAACCTTAAACCCTAAACCCTAAACCTTAAACCCTGAACCTTAAATCCTGAACCTTAAGCCCTAAACCCGAAACCTTAAGCCATAAACCCTAAGCCTCAAACCATAAACCCTCAACCGCAGCCGTCTGGAGCTTGCTCTCAAGCTTCTCAAAACCCATCTTTCTAGCTCCTTCTGAAGCTTGCAAAACCCAATGTTGTCCGCGGCCTCCATGTTGCGTGCAACTTCTCTATTCTTCCTCTCGGGATCCTGGTCATGCTACTTGGCCGACTGGAAGGTTCCTCTCTTTGCATGGAGTTCGTTTCGTATTCTCTACCTGGACCCCAAGGAACCTAGCTTTTTAGGGTTCCCTAATATGATTTCTTTATCTAAGTGGTTACTTGGGGTTAAGGTAAACACTAAACTCTAAACCCTAACTCCTAAACCCTCGAAGTCTCAGGCCGCGGAGCCCCACAAGCACAGCTCCTGCGCCCAAAAGACCCAAACCTCAAGGAACGCCCAAAAGTCTAAGACCCGTCAAGCTCTTAGCTTGAAAGCTTTGGGTCCAAGACCCGCAATACAGCGGTAGGAACAACATGCAGTAATAGTCGCAATCAACAACAAGGAAGACGAATAAGATGATCCTCCTTCTTTATACCCGAGCATCTTAATTGCAGAGGACGAGTGTTCCGAAAGGCTTCGGATCAGCACCGCGACGCCTCATCCACTCATCCATTGATCCATTGATCCATTGATCCATTCATCCATTCATCCATTCATCCATCCACCTACCTGCAGCGCAGCATCGCAGCTAAGACTAAACCCTAAACCCCAGGGGAGCTAGACAGAAACAGAACCCTAGACCCCAAACCCTCAACCCTTGGCCTGAACCCCTAAAGCCCTAAACCCAAGACCCTAAACAGAACCCTAGACCCAAAACCCAAAACCCGTGACGCTAAACCGCTAAACTCTAAACCCAAGACCCGAAACAGAACCCTAGACCCAAAGCTCCGAATTTTTAACCATCAGCCTAAACACCTAAGTTTTCAATTTCGAAACCCTAAACAGAACTCACGACCCCAAGCCCCAAATCCTAGGACAAAAGAATCAAAAACGCACACACACGGTCACACACACACACACACATACATCTAAGCCGGGAGGCACTACACCCCAAACCTCACATGGACCTACCACAACCTGCCTTTTGTAGGCTACCCATAAGTTCTCTATATAAGTTCTCTATCAGGGCATATAATAAGAACCTACCTTAAACCCTATTCCCAAAATCCGAAGCCCTAAACCCCAAGACCCTAAACCCTAAACCCCTAAAAACCCTTAACCCTAAACCCCTAAAAACCCTAAACTCCAACCCCTAAAACCTTAAACTCTAACCCCTGAAAACCCTAAACCCCCTAAAAAAAAACCCTAAACCCGAAACCTCCAAGCCAGGGGGAGGCTGGGCAGCTCGAATTCAATCCACAGAGTCGACGCAGTTCGGCCCGTATCCCCTCTACGATGACACTCGGCTCTGGAGTATTGCACTTTTTTTGCTTTATGGGCTTTGGGGTTCCTTTTAGGGTTTGGGGGTTTAGGGGTGTAGGGTTTAGGGTTCAGGGTTTAGGTTCTGGAGTGGTGCACCCCTTTGGTTCAGCCCAGCGTCTTCTTCTAACACATCTTACTATGAGGTTGGTATTTCGTAATTTCTTTTCATGATGCCCTAAACCCTAAACCCTAAGCCCTAAACCCTGAACTCTAAACCCTGAACCCTAAACCCTATACCCTGAACCCTGAACCCTCGGCTCCTCAACAAAGCAGAACCAAGGACAGCAGCAGCTCGGACGGATCGGTGAGCTCGGACTCGGAGGTTGCTTGGTATAACCTAGGAGCTGAGTGGATTTGAGGGTTTAGGGCTTAGGGTTTAGGGCTCAGGGCTTAGGGTTTCGGGTTTAGGGCTTAGTAGCTGAGTGGATACACTTTACACTTTTTGGGATAATCTTACCCAGTATAAAGCTGAAAGTGGGGCTTATGAACTCAGCAACTAGGACAAGGAATAACTGGGATTTTGTTCAGGAGCTCAGGTGTTTAGTGTTTGACTTCGGCTACCATATTAATAAGGATCTAGCATGAATAAATATGAATAATCTACTACGGAGTTTCCTCGTTATGACAGCTTGGAAAATTGGTTCCTGATAGTTGGGACATTCGCAACTAGATTGAGGGTTCATTCTAAGAAAGTATCCCCCAAAGAACTCAGGAACAACATATAGCCTCGGAGCTTAAAAAGTTGTCAGAGTAGCAGTCTACTTTCGGGTTCCTTATTATGCAAACATACGATGCCGCAAAGTTCATTCTAATACTCAAGGCCGCTATATTAACGAGAAAGAAGAGTGGAGGAAACCTGATGTAAGTCGCCATAGCAGCAAATATCAGTACCCAGACTCCCGGCAGGATCCAAAAAGTAGATGGGGTTCCGATGCAGTACCCGTAGTAGTATAGGGCCCCAAATTAGGGGATCTACTTTCTAGATCCTCCCGGGGGTCTGGGAAGCAAACACAGTAGCTATACAATACCAGTCACAACAGTGTCAGAGTCGGATGTTTGGGGGCATTTGAAGGGGTTACAGTAAGAGGGTTTAGGACAAGTCTAGTGCCTGGAGGAAGCTCATTTTCAGGTGATGAAGCTTCGCAAGTTGATTCCTTCGGGCTTATAGAGTCTTATATCATATCATATCACATCATGTTATACCATGTCGAATTATGTTATATCATATTGTATTATGTTGTATCATGTCTTATCATGGTATGTTATGTCAACGTATATACATGATTGCATTACTCAGTAAGGGCAAGAGCCCCGAAGAGCTTTTTGGACAACGAAGGATGGCATGCCGAGCTTTAGCCGTCCCTTCCACGCGTGGCAGAAAATCGCAATCATCGGTGGTGGGCCTGGGGGCATCCACATGGCTAGCCGCTTGAAGCAGCCGCGTGACTGCAGATTGACTAGGTTCCTCAGTAGTATCCTTTTGCCCTTTGCTGTTCGGGTTCCTTTCTTAACACCAAGCAGTAGGAAGAAGGGTGCCCTTTAAAGGAAGCCGACCCTAAACCCTAAGCCGCTACAAGAGAACCTCGACCTCGAGAGAGGAGCTCTTAAGACACGTCGAAAGAGAGCCGGTTTAGGATTCCTTTTTAGGGTTTGGGGTTCAGGGTTTAGGGTTCAGGGGTTAGGGCTTTAGGGTTCCTTTTTCGGGTTTGGGGTTTAGGATTTGGGGTTTAGGGTTTGGGGTTTCAGAGTTTAGGGCTTAGGGTTTAGGGTGTTTGGCTGCAAGCAGCTTGAAATAGGGCCCGTAACAGAAGCCCTTACGGTTCCTACCCTGCTTCAAGGCTTGGGGGTTCATGGGACTTAGTAAGTACAGTTATAGGTTCTTGAACTGGGGATATAACCAACTATAAGTATACTTACCTTATTTATAACCCTAGTTACTAAGTAACATGCACCTCTAAGTAGACCCTAAACCCTAAACCCTATAGATCCCTTTTAAGGAACCCTATAGATCCTTTTAAGGAGCCCTTTAAGGAACCCTATTTACTAACTACCATGGAACCTCCAAGAAGGCTTGGGTACAACAATGTCACGGTCCTCGAGCGCACGGACCGAGTTGGTGGCAAGTCCTTGACGCTGTACCGAGGCTTTAGGGCTTTGGAATGTACTTGGGGGGTCGGGGACCCTATTGGGGTTATGGTACTTATAAGTCCCTAAAATATCCAGTTACTAAGCCTCCCGACCCTCCAAGCAGGGAGTTCAGGGTTTAGGGTATTAGGGATTAGAACTTAGGGTTTAGGGTGCAGGGAGTTCATGGTTTATGGATATAAGGGTTCCTTTAAGGGCTCCTTTAAGGGTTCCTATCAGGGTTGGGTTTTTAGGGCTTTGGGGCTTTAGGCCGTGGGGAGTTTAGGGGTTAGGCTATGAAGGAGCTCTGACTTAGTAGCCTTGGGCCTTGTTGTGGGGGTTTTCTGGGTGGTTCTCTAATTAGGGCCCGTTTTCGGGTCCCTGTTTATACGGGTGCCGTACTGTACTTGTGACCTAAAAGGGAGCGTGATTTAGAAAACCAGCCATGTGCTTGGAGGGTCGGATTTTCGGGACTTAGAAGTACCATAACCCCAACTAGGGTCCCTTTTAGGGTTCTTATAAGTCTACTTACTGTTTACTTACTAAGTCCCCCGACCCTCCAAGTGCCCCTATAGAGAAAGCAGCCTTTAGCTTTTGAGGCACTGTAAACCCTCAATGTGCCTAAACGTGAACCTCTACGTTCCCTAGCAAACTGGACACGCACTTTCCTGAGCTTTATGGGTTTAAAGGTTAAGGCCTCGAGGAGTGGAAGCTTTGAGAACATGTGACTGGGATGCAAGAGGTCTCGTGGGGGTGATTGCTCTACTTAGAGGGTCATGGGACTTTGTAGCTAGGGTTAAAATTAATGTAACTATACTTCTAATTACTTATAACCCCCATTGAGGTACTTATAACCTTACCTACTAAGTGCCATGATCCTCCAAGTAGGGTTTGGGGGGGCTAGGCTTGGAGGTTGAGCTTTCGGTTTTTAGGTGCTTGGGTTTGATCGTTGCAGGAGGACATTTCTTAGTATGAGAGTTTCCGAAAATTAGGGGTAGCTTATTCTGGGGTCCTTATGATAAGGATCCTACTATTTAGGGTACTATATTAGGGTCCCCTATTTTCGGAAACTCCCATATGCAGCAAGAGCAGGATTTTGAGAAGGGTCTCTTAGAATCAATCGCCCAGGTACCGCAACAAAGAAGGCAGCTGCGTCCAGGAGCAGGACGAGGGGTTGTGGTTTGCTATTCAGGCTCCTAAGGCATTTCAAGAAAGCACATGGCCAAAACTTGCGGATCCAAATTACCCACGGTTTTAAGCGTTGAGCCATCTCAAGCCCTCCAGGTAAGGGTCATAGCTGCTTTGCAAGGTCTGGGGCCACAGGCAATCCCAAAACGCACCAGCCCCCCCCCCCCTCTTAGCGCCTCCTTCTGTGTAGTTGCATCGGTTTCTTTATGGAAGTTTCCGAAAATTACGGGGTACCTTATTTTGGGATCCTTATAATAAGGATCCTATGTAGGGTACGTTCTAAGCGCCCCCTGTTTTCGGAAGCACCCTTATTATATGCACCAGCACCGTAGTTTTCTCATGTTGTAGGCTCAGAACTACCCCTACGAACAGGAAGAATCAAGGATTCTTAAACACCAAATCCTATTCTCTTTGCTTGTTGTCAATTGCCCCACCTCCTCTCCGCTGGACCCCCTGTTTGACTTTAAGGTTTCCTTGGGACTTAATGTAGGAACCTGATTAAGAAACCCTCGGCCTAGAACCCCAAAACAGTAGGATTCATAATATAAGGAACCCTAATCAAGGCCCAAGGTTTCTTAGTCAGGTTCCTACATTAGGGTTTAGGCTTTAGCGGAGGGAACTTCTGACTGATCCTTGGAAAGTGGCAGAGGGCAGCGACTGACTGCGAGGCTGCTTGTTCCACATACCGTAGAAGCCTGCATAATGACCAATACTGTTGATGGACAGAATCCTGCATGACCCTAAGGACCCTAAACTATGGGATTTATGGTATATTCCTTATAAAGGGTAATGCAGGATTTTGTCCATCAGCAGTATCATCACAGGTTAGGGTTCTTTATGACCCTCCAGTATTCTATACTATAACCCAAAACCCTTCTACTTCTGATTAGAAAAGCCCCTATGTTACTTGCTCTATACGACTGTGTCCAAAGCAGCCACAAGGTGAGCAAGGTGGACCCTGCAATCTCCTTGTCAGAGGTGTTTTTTCCGAGTAGTGAGTAGTCCCTCTTGAAAAGGACGCTTAGAACAGCCTGTCTAAAACCTAAACCCTAAACCGCAATGCTAGAAGATGTCCAATCGAGTGCTTGCACGGTCCTTCACGCCTAGAAACCCTCAGCCCCAAGCCGCAAACCCTACACCCTGAAGCCTGAACTCCAAACCCTAAACCCTAAACCCTAACTTCTTTCATGAAGCGGTCATGTGGGCAGGTCTAATACACGGGCTTTACAAGTTGTAAGACAGTAGAACCCCGAAAACTCCAAAACCTAAAGCGCAAAAGCCCTACACGCTAAATCTAAAACCCAACGAGTTCCCTAAATTCCCTAAACTGCCATCTATGGCAGTATAAATGCCTACAACTAGGGACCATACTATAGCAGACTGAATTTCCAGCGATACTATTCCTTAGGGTTCCTTTCTAGTAGCCACAGAAATAATGTCAATAACAACAGAAAAGAAGAAATCAACCGTCAATATAGTGGGGTTCAGGTAGCCCTGCAAAATCCGCAAGAGAATCGAACCCTCCCTTTCAGGACGACGAGACTGGCAAGATCGACACAAAATCCTGCGTCCCTGGGCCTTACTTATATCTGAGCATATTTTGGATGGGGAGAACCCTAAACCCCTTTAGGGTTTAGGATTTAGGGAAGTCTGCCATCAAGGTTGTACGTATAAGAGCTGCCATGTCTTGGAGGGGCCGGTGTTGTCAAGAAGTTTCGAGCTTCCTTATATGGAATCGAACCGTACAGGTGTTTGCTTAGATTAAGGGTTTAGGGTTAGAGAACCCAATACCCCTTAATTAAGGAATATACCTTAAATAAATAGGGCCTTAATATTCTGATTTAAGATATATTCCTTAATTAATAAGGGTAGGGCTTAGGGTTTAGGGCTTAGGGTTTAGGGCTCAGGGTTTAGGGCTCAGGGTTCAGGGCTTAGGGTTTAGGGCTCAGGGTTTAGGTCTTTGGGGGGCAGGTGCCGGGGTCCCTCCTTGACGATGACCCGTTGAAACTCTTAGCCTAGAGACAGAGAAGCGAGGCCCCAAAGCCCTGAAAGCCCTAGAGCCTTGGCAGTGGCTGCATGAAAAAGCCCCTAAACCCTGAAGCCTTGAACCCTAAACCCTAAACCCCTAAGCCCTAAGCCCTGAACCCTAAACCCAGAACCCCTAAACCCCTAAACCCCTAAACCCCTAAACCCTGAACCCTCCCTAAACCCTAAACCCCTAAACCCTAAACCCCTAAGCCCTGAACCGGATCCCTAAGCTTTGATGCCTTTTGGACAAGAACTTCAAACGCAGCTTGAAGGAAGCTTCTAAAGTGTTGAAGCTGGAGGCTGGGCAACCGTACTGGGGGCCGCCAGCCGTAACCAGTTTTCCGTGTCGAAAACGGCCCCAAAATGAGGGACTCGCATACCGTCTCTGTGCTCGATGCTTTGCTCACTCTTTCTGGCATTGTGTGCATCAGGTGACGTTGGTCGCGCAACAACCTCTGAAAAGGCAGAAGGTTGACTTGAAACGCGCAGTCCGTGAGGCAGCGGAATGGTGATTGCTGCATGTCCAAATCTGTTGCAAGTGCTTCTGTGTCCGTGTGTGAAGGCTACCAAAGAGACGCGAAACCTGGTAAAGAAAAGACAGCGTCTGCTAAAGGCATTGGTGGATGTGGGGATGCTAGGGGTTAATAATTCGTAAGACGATTTCTTCAGTCATCCTGATTATAATGACTCTTCAGCATAACTTCAACCTTTATACGGAAACATGCCCCGAAGTGGCAGGTTTTCTTGGCATCATAGGAAGTTTTTCATAAGAAGGTCAAAGCCATTCCGCTCAGGTCGCCTTTGAGATGGGCACCTGCTTTCTGCACAACGGCTGCTTGGATGCGGACTCCTGGAGACCCCAAAGCCCCTGATACGGTTGATGGACAAAATCCTGCATTACCCAGAATTAGGAGTATACCATAATTCCCATAGTTTAGAGTCCTTAGGTTCATGCAGGAATTTGTCCATCAACGGTAAGGAAGAGCCTGGGCTTACCCACAAACTCCAAACCCTTCGTGGTCAATCTCCGGGACCTCTCAAAAACCCCAAACCCTAAAGGCCTAAGCCCTAAACCCCGAGCCTTAAGCCCCCAAAGCCTAACGGCCTATGCCGTAAAGGCTTTAGGCCCAAACCCCCAGAGGCCCGATGCCCTAAGCCCGAAACCCAGAGAGCGCGGTCTTTTCCTTGCGTTTCTATTGGCACCAGCCAGCCCAAGACCAGACTGCAGAAAAGCGCGAAGGTCTGTAGTTGGATTCGAGAGCCGGGGTTGCGAGTAGATCGCGGGTCTAGCCACAAGCCGCAAACTTAATATTCTAAATCACCAACAACCTTCCCTAACACCCCCTTGACTTGCGTTTACAAGCTGGGGTGGCTTGCCCGACTGCAACGTAGGGTTTTAGGTTTTGGGCAAGCCTAAGCCCCGCTTTGGGGCCTGGGAATTTTATGGTGCCGTCTGGCACCCCTCAACCCTAAACCCGTAAACCCAACAAGCAGCAAACTTGTCAGGGAATTGCAGAGCCCGGAAACTCTTTGAAGGCTACCACACTATCTATGATCTTGTGGACGAGTACGGCTTGCCGAAGACGGCCGGGAGCGTTTTGTTAGGGTTTAGGGTTTGAGGTTTAGGGGTTTATCCTCTTGTACCTGATAATGGCTTCTTGAGAATCTCCAGCTTTGGAATGCAGTACCCAAAGGATCCCCGGGTTCATTGCTATTTTCACAAAAAGAAGCAGGAACAATCACTAGCATTATCTTAAAACGTTCATCATTGTACTTATGTTTTGAGGTACCATATAAATCGCATTCTAATGACTGACTATTGACATTGTTCGAAAGGGTTGCTGTACGAGCAGAGCACAGGTAATTTGAACGGGGCCCTCAACAAAAACCCTTCACAGACCCCAAACCCCTATTCCAAATAACGACACTGCGGCCCCTTCATATTAAAGCCTCACCCAGATTGCCTAAGGCCTCAGACCTTAAAGTTCCAAACTTTGTAGAGTTGGGTTTCTGGATATAGTATCGTGTAGCTATTTGGGAGATATCAGGGGATAGTGGTTCTCATTGCAACGACCTTCATGACCTTCCGAAAGCCCTAAACCCTAGCCACAAACGAAAACCTTAAACTTAAAGTCCTAAGCCGAGACAGGTGGCACCGGAGGGCCGCGCCATGTTCTCGCACTTTACGGATCCCGGCCCAGTTTTTCAAGGTTTAGAGTTTAGGATTTAGGGATCTAGGGTTTCGGGTTTAGGGGTTTAGGGTTTTAGTGTTCAGGGTTTAGGGTTCAGGGTTTTATTGTTTATTGTGTAGGGGGTTAGCGTTTAGGGGTTTGGGGTTTAGTGTCTCATCTAAGGACCATGAAGGCTTTTTGCATTCTCTTCTTAACGAGGTTTCTGAGTATAAGCCTTTTGCCATTTTGAGTTTGGGGTCTCCTTGTTACAACGTATTCGGGACCCAGTTAATATAGGGGCCTTACTAATTGGAATGGGGTTTTGGGGCCCATTATACTAGAATTATAATGAGGAACCCTAGCCATAAAATTGGTAACTATTTAGGCCTCTTTATTACGCACTTCCGGTTTGGTTTCGGACCTTTTCTTCCCCAGTGAGATTCCCTTGGTACAGTTGGTTCCCAAGTCATTCCACCGCAATACCCGAAGCTGTAAGCCCTAAGCCCTAAACCCCTAAACCCGAAACCATGAAACAACCCTAGAAAAACCTTATACCATTATAGCATCTCTTAAACCCTACAGCCTAAACCGCAGGATCACTTGCATGCTTTGCCGATGGAGAAGTTCGTGAGCAGTTCGCAGCTTGCAGCAAGCGTGAAGATTTCGGGCGCAAGGGCATTCGGATAGAAACCTGCATAACTACCTCAGGGTTCCTGACTATATGCTTAGTAGGGTTAGTGTATCTGTCAGTTTGGGAATCTGCGGTTGGTTGGATATGGGGGTTGAATAATCTGTAGTAGTATCATAATATCCCGGCATCCCAGTGTATATAGTCCTTACGACAAGAACAGTATGGTATGCCACCAAAACCTATGTCACTAAACTAAACCTAAACCTTTAGTCTAAGTCTTGGGGCCCCTACAATAGAGTTCTTTGGGACTTGAGGATTGTCCAGGGGCTTCTTTGTTTCGGGTAGTTTGACGCTTTCGTGGAAGTCGAAGCAGGGTTTGGGATTCAGGCTTTGCAGCAGTCAGCCGAACCCTTAATAGAACCTTCGTAGACCCCCCCCCAAAATAACCCTTTGAAAAACCCTGGAAAGTACACGTACCCGTATGAAAAACGACCTATGGAGGGTCAGGGTTTAGGGCGAAAGTTTAAAATGGTTTTTTGCTGCTTAATACAGCCCTTCATGATACCCTAAACCCTCAACCCACGAACCAAGTCATCCCTAACCCTTAAACCGTAACCCTAAGCCGCTATAGAACCCTTGTAGCTCTCCCCGAGGAATCCTTGAAAGAAGCCCCGAGCCCTAAGCCCGAAATCCCGAAACTCTACACCCAAAGCCCTTAGCCCTCAACCCAAAATCCTTAAACCCTTAGGAAACCCTAAGCCCTACTTGAAGGTTCATGGGACTGAAAGAAGTACAGTTATAAGTTCCTTAACTGGGGATATTACCAATTATAAATATAGTTACCTTATTTATAACCCTAGTTACCAAGTACCATGCATCTCTAAGTAGAAGCAAACCCTAAACCCTAAACCCTAGAAGCTCCAGTAAACCCTTGCACAGAGGATCCTGGAAGCGATCGCACAAGGCAAGATCAAAGTTCCGATTTGGGTTTCCTGGCCCCGGGAGGTTTTAGGCAGTTCCTTTAAAGGGATCCTTAAGGGATACTACAAGGGTTCTATAAGGGATTTAGGGAGAGAGAGGCCTTGATGATTAGAATAGGGCTTTGGGCCCCATTATACCATAATTGTAAAAAGGAACCACCGAAATAGTATTGGCAATTCTTGAGGCCCCTTTATTAGGCAGGTCTAGTAGGGGTTTATAGAGCTTAAGGTTTAGAGTTTAGGGTTTAGGGTCTAGGCCCTGCAAGATGTCATGTACTTGGAGGATCCAGAGACTTAGTAGGTAAGGTTATAATTACCTGAATTGGGGTTATAAGTACTTATAAGTACAGTTACCTTAAGCACAACCCTAGTTACTAAGTTCCATGAGCCTTTAGGTAAGGCAGTTTAGAGTTTCGGGTTTAGGCCGAGGCAGATCCAGGCATTTTTGGGGGGGTTTTGCAGGGTCTTCTAGGACTTTGGGAGGGGTCAAAAGGGGTTAGGGTTTAAGATTTTGTGAAGGGGTTTAATTGGGCTTGTTGCAGGGCTTTTCCATCGGATTTTGTAGGTTTTCAGGTAAGGGTTCTTGGGCTTGAGCAGGTACTGCAGATAGACAACTTCCTGCAGTTGTGAAAACCAAGCGTGTAGCTAGTAGCTAGCATGTTTCCTGTAGGTCCTCCAGGAGACGCAAGACTTTGCTATCTTGCGTCCACTACTGGCAGTAGCGTGTTGCAGTTTCAGGACTTAGGGCTTAGGGTTTAGGGCTAGGGTTTAGAATGCTGGATCGTTCCCTAGGCTGTACTTGTTGAATCTTAACCCTACACCCTGCCAAGTCTGAAGCTTTAGTCTTCTGGGATGGTACTCAACAATCAGAATAACAAATAAAACAAGAGCAATAGTAGAAATACGAGTGGTAAACAAAAGACAAGAATCATGGTCACAATATGAGACTATTTTTTAGTAGCAATAGTAAGAAACAACAACAATGCGAATCATACTAATTATGACGACAAGCAGCATAATAGCAGCAGCAAGCATGACAACTCCACCGAGCCAAAGCTCCTACTGCTCAGATGTGTGGGGGTTCTGCGTTTGGTTTTGGGGGATGCTTCACGTAATGAACCCTAAGGGTCCATGTACTCCTATATCACATAGATTGACTTTCATGTAGTCCCTATTTGGGTACTTTAGGGCCCAAGTATATACTATATGGGTACATGGACCCTTAGGGGAAGCGGTTTGGGGGTTTAGGGTTACCCTTGAACCGGAAATTTGACCTGAGCCCAAAAGAGACACCTCCAGTACTAAAGTTTGTATAAAAAATTCGATTTCGGGTCAGGGATGACGCGGTTTGGGGCTCGGCACTTAAGGACCAAGCGACGCTGTTTTCGGGGTTTCGAAACGAATGGTGTCAAAGAAATGCGACACGTAGCTCACGCTTGTATGGTCAAGTCTGGCAGCATGAGGCTGCTTGGTTGAGTGTTACCTTAAATCCCAAACGATAGACACTAAGCCCTAAAGCCTAAACCCTAAACCCTAAACTCTGAACCCTAAATCCTAAACCCTGAACCCTAAACCCAACCGATTCGATGTGGGGGTGTCGGCCTGCGCCTTCGAAGTTGGATGCTCGTCAATTTTCCGGCCGATGTGTAGAAACGGCCGCCCGCAACAGCCTATAGTGTCCGAAAGGTTAGATTTGAAGTCATTTTTTTAAACCCTAAACCCTAAACCCTAAACCCTAAACCCTAAACCCTAAACCCCCAAACCCTAAACCCCCATGAAGGGTATTATTTGCAAATTTTCCCCTAAACCCCACAGCCCGAAACGATAAACTCCTGAATGCTATCTTCAGGGGACTGGATCATTGCCAATACTATTTTGGGAGCTCCTTATCATAATATACCCCAGCACCCTATTCTAATTATCAAGGCCCGTAAATGTTCTCTACATGGGAGCTTCCGAGAATTAGGGACACCGTCTTCTGGGTTCCTGATATTAAGGATCCTACTATTTCGGGTACGATACTAGGGTCCCCTATTTTCGGAAAGTCCAGGTTGATCCCGACAGCTTCTTAGGCTATTACGGAAGACTGGAAAGTGATGTACTCGCTGCTCCACGCCGTGAACTCGTACAACAAGATGCACAAGGCCGGTGGGCGCGTAGTCGGAGGGGTGACGGTGTTCTTTTCCATATGGGTAGTTGTCATAATTAGGGTCCTTTTGTGGGTACCCTAAACAGTGGGTGCCGTATTATACTACGGACCCCAAGAAGCACCAACTTTGATAGCCACCCATAATAGTGAACGCCAGAAAGTTGGAACACGGATTTAGGATGTTGGGTGCTAGGATCCCCGGTGCCGTAGCGTAAGTGCATGAGGACAATGGTGCTGCCATTCTCCATCTTCTACTGTAGTTGGGTCATGTTTTAAATTTTTGTGGGTATTTCGACCCAATAAGCAATGCAAAGTTTGACCTTAGTATTATCGCAAGCATGAACTAGCGTTCGTAATCTTAGTAGCTGAGTAGGTAACCATTAATCCTTTGGGGTTTATCTAACCCTACCATAATTGAAAAGGTTAACTTTCTTCTTGGACTAGGGTACGCAGCCCCGAAGACATAGAGCCTATATAATTACCAACGTTATTCCTTGGGACTTCTTCGTGTAAAGTCAAATTGTTTCTGTCTTCAGGATTCTAGGACTGTGGGGGTTTTGGACCAGGATTGATGGCCTGATTGGGGTTCGGAGGTGTTGCATAGGGCTTCATAAGGTTGTTGTATGGTTCGTTTCTTTACTTTTTTTCAGACGATTCTTGTTCTCATGACGGGCTCAATACAGATAGTTAACACAAGAAACTCCAACCAATAGCCCAAAATATCGAAGGTCCAATCTTACCTTTCCCTAAAACGCCGAAGTAGCCACTGCGGGCGGCTCGCCCCATCACGCATCCTCGGGTTCTTAAGAGAGAAGCATGGTTTTGGGTTAGGTACGGCCCCCACTCAGTCATAGTTGAGTAATATTCATAATACAGTTATATTAGGACCCTAACAGTAGCCCTATAATAGACTAGGGTTTTGGGTGAAGCATGTTTTCAGGTTGAAGCTTCGGACACCAAGGCTTCGTACGGCTGATGAGAAAGATCCGGCATTACCTTAACGGGTTCCTTTAAGGGATCTATATGGGTACCTTTGAGGCTTTCCTTTAAGGGATCTATAGGGTTTAGGGTTGTAATATATCCTGCATTACCTTGAGGACCTTAAACTATATGAATTATGGTATATTCCTTATTCTGGGTCATGCAGGATTCATATCATCAACCGTTGTATTCATGCTTCAGTGTTTGGCGCCTTTCTCGGTGGTTCCCCTTATTCTGGAAAGACCCTTCAACTCGCACCAATACAATAATCCCGAAACACAGCAACCTACCAAAACCAATGCAGTTTTCCAGAGCACAGCCCAAAACCCAAGCGCCTCCCAAATCCCACGCCGAAATCCCAAATACAATCCAGGGTAGGATAGAAAGCCTGGTTTGCACGAAATCCATCATCTTCCAAACGAGTTCCGAAGGCAGTCCAAATCCCGGGTGCCAAGCCCCCTTTTAAATGTCGACGAAAAGCCTTTCTGAGACCACAAACCCGAAACCCTAAACCACCAACCTGAAACCTTAAACCCCAAACCCGAAACCTCACACCCTAAACTCCAAATCCTTATTATGGGAGTTTCCGAGAATGGACCCTAATATAGTACCCCAAATATCAGGATCCTTATTTCAAGGAACCCAAAATAAGGTACCACTATTTTCGGAGACTCCCTTCTGAATTCCACTTACCCTAAGGCTCACAATAGCCCAAAAGCCTCTTTTAGTATGGTCTTTGGGCCCAACAGCCTTAAAGTATGAGTCCTTAGAGCCTCAGGGTTATGAATGCCAGACCCACCGGCCCCGTCAGCAGGCGATTTTCGGGGACATCGAGTTTTCCATGCCAGCGCCACTCTCCGATGCGAACCTCCAGCGGATCAACATGACATTTCTGGAGTGCTCCGGGCTGAACCGCTAGGTTCCTAAGTAGTGCCCTTCAGGGGCCCTTTAATAAACGGTTTAGGGTTTAGGGTCCCTTAAAGGCTTCCTTAAAGGGCTGCTTAAAGGGTTCCATGAGTCATCCATAGGGATTTAGGCCCCAAAGTAGTGCCTTTTTGGGATTACCTCGTAGGATTCTAAATATGAACCCCGAAAAGGAACTACTTTAGGGCCTTAGGGTAGGTTCCTAAGTAGTGGGTCCCTAAGGGTTCTTTAAAGGGCTACTTAAAGGGTTCTATAAGGGATCTATCGGGATTTTGACTTGGAGCTGAAACGTTACCCTTTCGCACCCTTTTTGGTTCAGGGCTTGTTAAAACCCAAACAGACATTAAGGTTGAGGGTTTAGGGTTTAGGGGTTTAGGGGCCGAGGGGCTTAGGGTTTAGGGGTTTACGGGTTAGGAAAGGAAAAAGATACCCATAGCATTATACAGGGGCTGCTCAGGAAGCTATACCATCACCAGACCCCTGGGCATAGGGTCCTCAAGGGAGGGTGGTTGAAGGGGGGCGGGTACAACAATCCTTAGGGAACTTTAAAAGAAATCTAGGGAGCAGTAGAGAGAACTAGGAACTAGTAGGTTATCTATCCCCCTTGGAGCCCCCTCCCATAAGGATACCAGGCATAGGGCTGTGGCTGGGTTATAAGGGGCTTGGGGCTTGGGTTCAGGGGTTGAGGGAATCCTTTCCTGATTACCGAAAGGATTTTGGGGGCTTCCTTATTATAATTGTAGTATAACGCGGCCCAAAACCCTATTCGGATTATGTAGGCCCCTATATTAGGTCTTTACAGGGATTTGCACTGTCCTAGGGCTTTGGGGGGTTGTGCAGCTTTGTTTCGTGCAAGGGCAGACCAAGTTTAACGTAGGAGCCTGAGTGAGAAACCCTGGCCCTATAACCCCCAAGGTAGTAGGATTCCTTTAAAGAACCCTAATAGAGGCCCAAGGTTTCTTAATCAGGTTCCTACATTGTTCAAGTACCCTTATAGATCCCTGACCTCTTATAGGAACCTTTATAGACCCCTTTAAAGGAACCCTAATAAAGGCCCAAGGTGTCCTAAACCCTAAACCCTAAACCCTAAACCCTAAACTCAGGGTCCTACATTGCCGCTCATTTCAGATTTTCGGCACGTTTTCGCCGGACACCTTGGACGTGCAGAGGTTTTGCATTCCTAAACTCGCAGCAGTTTCTGAAAATTAGGTGAAATTTAGGGTTCCTTGAAAGGGTTACTATGAGGGTACTGTAAGGGTTCCTTTAAAGGGCTCTATAAGGGGTTTAGAGTTTCTGAAAATAGGGAACCTTCAGGTAGTACCCTAAATCGTAGGATCCTTCTCATAAGGACCCAAAGAAGGTACCCCTAATTTCCGGAAGCTCAAATGTCCCAATGTGTTAGCTTTGCGGCCTTGAAGAATGGCCCCCCAAATCAGGTAGCTGTTGCATCTGAAAGAATTAAACTTTGTTGGAGCTGCTGATAGGGGTTGAAGAGCTTGGCGGTTCAGAGTTTTGGGGTTTACAAGGTTTACTCCATCATCTGAGCCAGCGCCCCAGTAGTGGAGCCTTTTTCGTTACATAGCTGTACGAAGACTGTGTGCATTGCAGATCGCCCCTTGAATGCCGAAAAGCATGCCGTGTCGGGGACCCAACAAGACCGTTCAAAGTGTTGTCGACGCCTATGGAACCGGTATCCCGAACCCCCGAACCCAAAACCCTAAACTCCGAAGCCCCCAACCCTAAACCCCAAGTACTCAACCCTAAACTGTTAGGAACCCCCAAATCGCGAACAAAAATCCGAGGAAAGCCATGAAGTTGGCTTGCGCTAATGCTTCAGCCCCGAAGCTCTTTTCTCAACAGTTCGAGCCCATATAGGAGACCCTTTCAGGAAGCCTTGAAGAAGAACACCGTCAAGGAACCTTCATAGAAATCCGCAAAGGAATCCTTGTCGAAGCCCGTAAAGGAGCTCTTTAGTGTTTAGTGTTTGAGGTACCTTGAAAGCAACGACTTGCATGCTCTGGCGGGCTTCCTCATGCCCCGGCCTCACTGGTTTATAGTTTATTTCTTTAGGGCTTTGAGGTTTTAAGGTTTAGGGCTGTAGTGTTTTAAAGAGTTCAGGATTTAAGGATTCAGTTTTAGGGGTTTTCGGATTCAAGTTTGCTTGTTCTTAAGGGTTTTTCGGGCTTCGGGGTTTTAGGATTGTAGGGTAAGACCCGAAGCATTAGGCCCTAGATCCGATATACAGGGGTTGGAATGGGGTTTAGGGTTTAGGGTTTGTCACAATGCCACGGCGCGCACCACCCATAGAGTGGTCGTGGGTCGCGCCGTCTTCGTAACGTGGAACCACCTCACCCATGATCGAAATATATGCTCTCGGGTCCCGGGCCGCCACCCCCCCCCCCGTGGCCGGCTTAAATAGGGTTTATTTGGAAGCTGTCACTCGGGTTTTGGAGTAGTCACAGGCTCTCCAAGGAAGCCCCAGCCCCGGCTCCAGTCCTGGCCCCAGGCTCGGCCCCAGTCCCGACCCCAGTCTCACAGGGAGGGGCGCAAATTCGTGGATGACTTTGTAATCTTCACTACAACCTGCGTATAATACATGGATAGGCAACTCGCTTCCAGACGACCCATGTATCCGACTTGGCCGGTGAGAGAGCACTATTCCATGCATCATGTCGGCTCACACGAAAAAAAACCACCCGGAATACGAAACCTACAGAGGGGCGGCCCAGACAAGCGTACAAAAGTGTGGCAGGCGCAGCCAAAGAGTGTGCTTCGACCTTTCCAAGCGATCATGTGGCAGGAGAAAAACCAAACACGAATTCGTGTCCAGTTGTTTTGGACGTCCTAGCGGACCATCAGTGCTATCATCATCGATATCAACATCGTTATCACCATCGCAGTCACTATCGATAGCGCCATCATTTTCACCATTCTCGTCATCATCGTTATCATCAGCGTCAGCAATCTGCTGAGCAGTCGACTTTTTGTGTGCAAGGAAAAGCCGGCCTGAATTTATTCTGTGGACCTGGGCGGCTAAGCTAGTATTGCAGCAGAATGCGAGAACACTAGTGGGGCCGATGACTTTCAAGGTCGCGGCCAGTTTGGCGAGGTTTGTGAGTGGAAAGTGCAAAAGGTCTCGGCACAGTCACCTTTACCAGATTGCCATGTCGTCATCATTGCTATTGTGAGTACTATCATCATCGTCATCATCATCGTTATCATCATCGCCATCTCCCAGTGAAAGATATCACATCGGAAGAAGCCAGTCGCGGATGTTTTCGTAGCCTTTCATGCAGAAGTCCGCGGTGCACGACTACACCTCCTTGGACCGGCGACCGGGGCGAATCACCGGACTGAGGTTCCTCAGTCGAAACGGTGTTCGCCGGGTTGGCTTGCTTCGCGGCAAGCGCGGAGCCTTCGGCTTGCTGCTGGAAGCACGAGCCTCGGGCAAGGAAGCAGTCGCTTTGTCTCGAAGTGCGACACGGACACGTCGTCCTTGCTTCAAAACATGCAGAGCAGCTCTTGCCGGCGTGGCACCGGGAGCCTTAAGCTGCCGACACCACGTCCGCCAGGCAGCTTGCGGTAGCATGAAACGAACATTAGCTTTCATTGCCCGTGATGCTATCTCGGACTGATCTGCTTGCCTCTGGAGAGGCCTGTACAAGGCCTGATTGTGCGTGAACAGTTTCACAAAGTGAAACAAATTCAGCTTCATCCCGAAAGTGGATTTGTGCAAAGCCGCCTCGGGGTGATTAGCAGACACAGGAAGCATGCCCTGCGTCGGAAAGGCACATGTTCGTTGCAGCCGAGCAGCAGTCTCTCGGAACCAATGATTGATCTCGTGATGGAGACTTTCATTGGAGGTGGTGCCGCTTGGTAGGAGCGTTAGTTCACCTGGATGTACGGCATGTCGGTGGCGAGTATCGTTGAACAACCACTGGACCTTGACTGCGGACGCCACGTTGATGATGAGGCGATGCAGCGAAGCACCAGAGTAAGTAGTTTTACTGACCTCGTCAGCGAACAGCGACAGATGGGCCACGCATGCTTCGAGGAAGTCAATCTCCGTCAGCCACGGCGTGTCTGGATTCAACTTCTCCAGCAAGTTGTGCGCCTGAGCGTGTGACATGTCCGGTTTCTCCAGTCGGAGTCGCATGCAGCGAACGTCCACACTGGCAGGTGGCAGCGACTTCCCAGTGTAGAACGGTCCCCAGGCTGCTGCTGTGCGGGCCGCATCTCGCTTGCGGAACTTGTCCATGATGACGGCGAGCCACCGACTGCCATGAGTTTTCTTGTTACTCATGTTCTGCTGGTACACCATGATAATATGCATGGCGTCCAGGGCAATGCTCTCCAGATGGGGCAACACTTGTCTGAGGACGCGGAACATCTCCGGTGACGGATTATCAGAAGCCACATGCTGCACCTGGGTCCTCTGCTGAAGAGAAAGCTCGTTTGCCAAGGCATCGGCGATGACACTAGCCTTCTCGGAGCGAACCATGGCAACCAAAAGAGCGGCGCCAGTTCGACCTCGGCAGGTCAAGGTGCGATACGCAGCCTCGGCTTCTGGAGTGGCAGCATCATCCCGCAGTGATTGCGAGGAGTGGAAATTTGCCTGGCCGATGATTTTGAGATTCACCTTGAAGGTCGCATCAATGCTGAGGTAGCGAAACTCATTATGGTCACGACACTCTTGAAGCAGGGCATCACGGTACTTCAGGACAGGCGGGGCATTCATCAAGTCCTCGAATACGTTGATCCAGAATGAATTCGTTGAGCG
The DNA here is from genome assembly GCA_905221615.1 of Symbiodinium sp. CCMP2592. NCBI lineage: Eukaryota > Dinophyceae > Suessiales > Symbiodiniaceae > Symbiodinium > Symbiodinium sp. CCMP2592. Next base: position 456,493 of record CAJNDT010006047.1, read on the forward strand.
CGGAAGCAAAGAGGAGAGTTCACCATCGTGGCGCTTGCAGCACCGCAGAAAGGAGCAACAGATTTTATGCAGCGAGCCGTTCGCTGCTGCTGCGGCTTCCAAAAATGCACACGCAAAGGCATGCGTGTAGTAAAGGTTGCCGACGCGTCTCAAGTCATGCCTCTTTTTGATGGTATGCAAGGCCATGATGATGGGACCGTCCTTGTCAAACACGTACCTCACGAAGCTGTCGATCTCGACGACCTTCGTGGGCACGGGAGGTTTGACATCCAAGCGCATGACAGCTGCGGCTCTGCTAGGAAAGTACGGCTGCATCTCCTTCCCCTTGATCGCGTCCTGGTCATACATCGACACGGCAATTCTCAGTTGCTTGGTGCCGGAGGGGCAGTAGCGCTTGGCTGTCGTGTGTTGGGAGGTGAGATGCTGCCGCAGGTGTTCGCGCTTGCTAAAACGGCGCCACGGGCAGCACGGACATGTGGTTGTGGAGAAGGTCGTGCTGGCCTGGCAGTTGACATTGTCCAGAGCTTCCTCAATCTCGCGCTTCATGAGATTCAGCAGCTCGCCACCGACATCGACTTCCCCTTCGTTCCGAGGGCCCTGTCCTTGCACCGCGTCTGCTTGTGCCGCAGGTCGCTTCTTGGACGTCCCCCCAGAAGACGACCCTGCAAGCAGGTCGAGAAAGCCGGACGTGCCATCATCTAGTTCTGGCGACTTTGAGACTGCGTCGAAGCAAAAAGTCTCCTTCAGCCCGTGGAAGGCTTCCAGTAGGTCCATCAGATCGAACATGGAGCCTTCGAAGACGCGGCCACCGCGCATAAGCCCGATCATGTTATTAGGGAGCATCTTGACACCCATGCAGATGGAGGACTCCGGAAGTTCGAGATGAAGAAGGAAGTCGGAGGCAGCCTCAGTCGTGAAAGCGGATCGCGGCACCAGGTGGAGGTCGCCGCAGCCATTCCAGTCGGAGTACTGCCGAAGGTGACGAGTCTCGGCTTTGGTGTTGGCCGGAGACTCCTCCCGCAGACGCAGAATGATTTGCTTCACGTCCGCACCCAAGAAAACCATTGCGGCAGGAATAGAATTGGAAACAGCCGTCAAGGTTTCTTCATACATGCGCAATTGGGAGCTGACCTGACTTGGCTTCAATCTGCTGTCCAGCAGCGTATCCAAAGATGGAACGGTCTTGTCCTTCAGCACAACCTTGAAGTTCGTATTCTTTAGCACAGTCTCTTCAAGAAGAAAAACCATGTTTTTGCCGGTAGTTTCTTCCAGTGACTGCACCAAGGATCTTGCCACGAGAATGCCGTCGAAGTGACACGAAACATGTTCTGCGGCCTCGCCTTGCCGAACGAAACAAGTCATCGACTGGAGGATTAGGTCTTCGGCGGCAGTCCACCAGAGGGCGAATATGCTTGCTTCTGGCCACTGAGTCCTGGAACCGCGACGCAACTGCAGGTAGTGACTTTGCAGTTGCGAGCAAGCGAGCCAGCGCAGACGGCGGCTTTCAGTCGAAAGTGCTGTCAAAAATGCCAGGCCTTGCTTTGGGATGTCCTTGAAGTTCGACGGCATCGCTCCATTGGCGACCTCCGTGAGAATCTTCTTGCCGACCGATTCGGTGCACTTCAGCTGATCACTGCAAACACGGCTGCGATTCGTGGCAATGGCACGCCATGAGGGAATTTCCAGGCCTGTCGGCTGTACCATGTCGCATAGTTGGACGACGATGTTGAACATGGCTGAGGCGATGTGGTAGTCAGCTGTCTGAGGGCAGCAGATGGCTCGTGTGAGTCGAGACATACTCTGAGCACCGACTTCTGTGACATATCGGCGGCAGCGGATGTCCCGGGGATAGAAGTACTGACGCTGTATTTTCACATATAGATTCTCGTCTGTTGAATCCGCCTCCTGAGCCGCCTCCAGCACCTCCCGATGCAAGGATGTCTGTCTGTCTAATGCCTGGATAAGGTCCTCCCAGATGCTGGAATCGGCAGCATCGACGTCTGCGTTTCGCTTGGGAGCTCCTTTCTTTTTGTTGGGCTGCTGCGCCGCATCTTTCTTCTTGTAATTCTCAGCGAGCGTCCTGATGTTCAAACTTCGCGAGGAGTCTGCTGCCAGGCGAGAGCGAACGCCGGACACATGGTATGCCTCTATGAAGGTCATCTCTGTGTCATGAACCAGAGACACCACCGCGTCAAGTGACTTCTCGCAGAAGTAGACCGGCAGGTAAAGAGTCGTCTGGCCAACCTTAGGCAGAACTGTAGGTGCAGCTACAAGTCGGCCGCTCGCCAGCATCTTGTCGATCACCTGCTGGGCATCACAGCGGTTGAAATTGAAGACGAACTTGGCCTTGGCACTTTTCAGCTGTGCAGCGGTGAACCAGTCTTTACGCTCTGCGACCAGCCAGTCCCGCAATTGACTAACGGATTCCTCTTGCTCCGCTTTGTGCTTGGCGACGGTGGCCTGGACGGCGGCTGCCTGCACCTCCGCAGCCTTGACCTCTGCAGAAGGCTCTGCGACAGCAGACGCGGCTGCTTTCTTGGAAAGGGCGTCCAAGACCTCACGCACAGGGTCGGCATCCGGAGTTTCATTTGGCGTTAAGCCACAGCTGCGCCGGACGGTCGCCAGCGTCAAGCCGCAGTCCCCGCCACGGACAACGTACTTCTCCAGGACATCGCGGCATTGCTCCGCTGTCCGATTCCTGGCATAGTTCCACACGCACCGCAGTGTTACCAGGCAAGCCGGGTTGTCCCGTAGGAAATCTTTGAGTGTGGGGTCCCGGGGGAAAATTCCGTGCGACGCCGCCAGCTCCTCTCTTCCTGCGATGCGAGCAGGATCGACGAAGCTGCTTTTGTAGGCACAGACCGCTGTTCTTCTGAGAATAGAGTTGATGGTCTCATCGGTGACACCGCCGAACCTCGCCGGATCAGATAGAAGACAACGAAAGAGTTACACAAACCTCATGCTACAACTGCAACGTAAACACTCCGAATCAATATCATGTATATTTGACGAGCAACTTTGGTGCTGTGTTGAGTTCGAAGCGTTTCCAGCCGCGCAACTCGACCAATGCCGTGTGGATGGCATAAGGCAAACGTTCCGGCACTTTGTCGGCAGAGATATGTTTCTTGTATATGTCCTCTCTCATGGAGCGCCGACTGCCTTGCACACTTTCCTGCCCCGTGACAACGATCTTGCCAACAATGTTCGCCGCCTGTTTCCGCATCTCCTGTCCAGCTAGAATCTAGTAGGCTGATGTATCCTAGTGTTATGCAACGGTCTACACAACCGACTTCCGTTTTCCGTAAGAATACCAGCAGTTGTTCACTCACTGGCCTCGTCCACAAAGTAGATGTTCATGTCCAGGCAAGTGTGGTACTCTCCGAGGATCGCCTCCAAATGTGCCGTCTGTAGGCTCTGTCCGACTCCACCGGAACCGATGCCCCAGAATGCACGGTCTACATTTTCGCCACGCAGAGCTAGTACGAAGGAAGCCATGAAGACCTGGAATGCTTCCGCGTTGGCCCAGTATGTGGTCTTCCAGAAGAGCTCGACTCGTTTCTTGACATCCTCTGCAACGGGATCCAGCATTCTGTGTGGCAGGTAGACGTACATGTTGTTGCGTGGTGTCTTGCGAACTGGATGCAAGCCGTCTGCGGTGAATGCGAAGGCTGCATCGGTCGTGCAGAAACCTCCCGCTGGCTTGACGTCCTGAGAACACCACGCGATGTAGTACTTGATGATGCTGTCATTGAGGAGAGAAGTCTGCCTCAGAGTTCGGACTGAGAAACTTTTAGAAGCTGCAAAATAAGATTACGAGTCTGCATCCAGTAATGCTTATTTACTGAAGTGTTTCGGAAACAAGCAGCAATTTGACGTACAGCTTGCCGATGGTGTTGGCCATGGCCACTGTCCAATGGACCTTGTCATCGCCCGGATCTTGAACGTCGTCGACCTCCCCCGGATTGCTTCCTTTGGACTTCGGGGGCATACGGCAGATGGCAGCCTTCTCGCACGCAGTCAGAAGGATGTCGGATTGGAGCGAGTGTCTCTCCAATAGTTCTTGGGAAGCCTTTAAAATTCCATCGTGATCCCGGAAGACATTCCCGTGAAAGGACGCATAAAGGCCCTCCAGCTGGACGAGAAACTTCTTGCATCGTGCCAGTGTGCCCTCGGGAATGACGCCCTTGTAGGCGTTCCAGTGCCCGTGCTCCGAATAGAAGAAGCACTGCCCACCATGGGCTCGGACGTGTCTCCCAGACCCCTCAACAAGCTCGAGAAACAAAACTTCCTCTCGCCGACTGACATCGAGGAGTCGTAAGCGATGTACGGCCAGTGCTCCTTGGACCACGTGTCTGAAGGTGGAGGACCACGAAGAACTGGGGCCATAGTCTGCAATAGTGCGTTCCAGCTCACTCACTTCACGAAGAATGCAGCCTTCGGTAGCCGGAATGTCAGACGCCGCTGACTCAGCAGGAACGGAGGAGATGTCAAAATCCGTCTGCATGATTTGACTCAAGGTGCTCTCCAAAGCGTCCGTCCCAGCGGGCTCTTCGGCTTCCATGAGCCCAGCCCCACCGGCATCCGGAGCTCTGGCATCGGCGCCGTCCGCTGTTCTCTGTCGCTTTGGACCTGGCTCGGCCGCGCCGTCTGCCTCTGCGGGCGCAGGTAGATCTGCATAAGTGTCCATCTCCTGTTCCAGCATTTGTGAGAATGACGGGTTTTGGGAGTCTGGAGGCTGGCTGCCGCCGCGAAGATCTTCCCGAGTCGAGGAAGTCAGCCGCACACAAGACCTCAGATCATCTCGCCGCCAAGACATGAGTCTGTCAACCCGATTTCTGAGAATAGAGTTGATGGTCTCATCGGTGACACCGCCGAACCTCGCCGGATCAGATAGAAGACAACGAAAGAGTTACACAAACCTCATGCTACAACTGCAACGTAAACACTCCGAGTCAATATCATGTATATTTGACGAGCAACTTTGGTGCTGTGTTGAGTTCGAAGCGTTTCCAGCCGCGCAACTCGACCAATGCCGTCTGGATGGCATAAGGCAAACGTTCCGGCACTTTGTTGGCAGAGATATGTTTCTTGTATATGTCCTCTCTCCTGGAGCGCCGACTGCCTTGCACACTTTCCTGCCCCGTGACAACGATCTTGTCAACAATGTTCGCCGCCTGTTTCCGCATCTCCTGTCCAGCTAGAACCTAGTAGGCTGATGTATCCTAGTGTTATGCAACGGTCTACACAACCGACTTCCGTTTTCCTTAAGAATACCAGCAGTTGTTCACTCACTGGCCTCGTCCACAAAGTAGATGTTCATGTCCAGGCAAGCGTGGTACTCTCCGAGGATCGCCTCCAAATGTGCCGTCTGTAGGCTCTGTCCGACTCCACCGGAACCGATGCCCCAGAATGCACGGTCTACATTTTCGCCACGCGGAGCTAGTACGAAGGAAGCCATGAAGACCTGGACTGCTTCCGCGTTGGCCCAGTATGTGGTCTTCCAGAAGAGCTCGACTCGTTTCCTGACATCCTCTGCAACGGGATCCAGCATTCTGCGTGGCAGGTAGACGTACATGTTGTTGCGTGCCACTTCACGAAGAATGCAGCCTTCGGTAGCCGGAACGTCAGACGCCGCTGACTCAGCAGGAACGGAGGGGATATCAAAATCCGTCTGCATGATCTGACTGAAGGTGCTCTCCAAAGCGTCCTTCCCAGCGGGCTCTTCGGCTTCCATGAGCCCAGCCCCACCGGCGTCCAGAGCTCTGACATCGGCGCCGTCCGCTGTTTTCTGTCGCTCTGGACCTGGCTCGGCCACGCCGTCTGCCTCTGCGGGCGCAGGTAGATCTGCATAAGTGTCCATCTCCTGTTCCATCATTTGTGAGAATGACGGGTTTTGGGAGTCTGGAGGCTGGCTGCCGCCGCGAAGATCTTCCCGAGTCGAGGAAGTCAGCCGCACACAAGACCTCAGATCATCTCGCCGCCAAGACATGAGTCTGTCAACCCGATCCGAGAGGATGGGTACGGGAATGACCAAGGACTCAAACCCGTTGTCTGGGTGAAGACACACAATTCGCAGGTCCGTTGCAGCTACATCGTAGTATTGTCGAAGGATCCAAGCGTAGATGTTGAGCTGAATGCGGTAGTGCCAGACCACGGAGTCCTCTGTGTCCTCGAGTGGAAAGTGCAGTTTGCGACCAAAGCTGCAATCCTTGGACGCCAGCTGCTTCGTCCGCTTCCAGTCCAGAAGACAGATCTCCGAGCCACGCTTCGCCACAGCGTCGATGGAGCCGGCCAGATCCTCAGCCTCCGCGTAGATGGTCCACTCCGTTCGATAAATGGTCCATCCCTCTGAGGTGAAGGCACGCAGAAACTTCAGAAAAGTGCACATCTCTGTTGACTGCAAGGGTACACTGCCGCCATTCAGCAAGCACTCGCAAAGAGCATGTGTCCAGGTTCCCTGCGACGCGGCCTTCCTGCGATTGTTGTCCCACATGCCCAGAATCTGCGTGTCTGTCAAAGTAACGATCTCCGCTAGATGACGATACCCAGGATGTGTCCACACGAGGTTCCGAAGTCGGCAGCAGATGGCTTCGACATCCACGTCGGAGGATTCCACTAGATGAGACAGCACCGCGTCCGCGGGTCCCTCCGCTCGCAAGGCTCGTCGAAGTTCCGAGACAGCGTTCGTAGACAGATAGTCGGCACGTGGCCAATTGCGACCGCCGCGCATGGCTCGCACGGCTTCCACAGCGTTGAAGCTCCGGGCAAGCTTGTGAATAAGACCCGTCACAGACATAGAAACCTTCCGGCCCCGCCAGGTGTATGTGTGATCCGCCTCGCGAAACTCCAAATGCGTGTCCCGCGGGTGCGTGTGCACAATGGCCAAAATATCCAGAATTTCCAGTCCTTCAAGACGTTCCACATTGAAAGAAGACGGACTTGCTGCGCAAATAGAGCGGGGACCAGTCCACTGCCTTAGACTTATCGGCAGGAAAGTGTCCAGCCCGAAGTCAAGCAAGGAGCCGGTGCCGGTCGGCCGGTCCATCTGTGTTGCCACTGAGAAGAAAACACTGTCACCCAGCTGGCCACGCGCTTCCTGGACTCGCTGCATCAAATGGACATCTGATACAGCCTCCTGAGCTTCCATGGCCTGTTGCTCATTGGAGAAGATCATTGAGAGCCTGTCTTCGACATCGACCAGACGATGGCAGAGTTGTTCGAATCTGAGCTCATCTCCTTGGAAACACAGATACTGTTTGCGCAGTGCCTGTAGACGGCGTTTCTCGATCTGCAAGCGGACGGCCGAGGTCACCTGCACCGAAGTCCCACCGAGACGGTCTTCGAGATAGTATTCGGGAGCACATGCCAGACAGAGATCTGCGTTCGCGATTCCATGGTTCTGACAGAACCAATATTCGCACTCACTGCAGCAGGCCAGGCTTTCACAGGCACAGTACGCACATCCCGGATATCCGAACGACGTCATGTACTTGAATGGGAGAGCTTCGACTTGAAAGCTTTCTATCTGAGCACTGGAAGGTGTAATGCAGACTGCGGCACTTCTTACCCAAGGCTCGATGCTCTGCTCCGCAGTCAGAAGGATGGTCGCGATGTCATGACCGTCCACAGCGAACTCCAGGAAGTTGCTGTCCCAGTGAAATGCGAAGGTGTGCCCTGAGTTCCTTCCCTCCTTCAGATGCTGCGGCATGGGGATGGCAACCCGTTCGCCATTGGCCAGGCGGAATTGCATCTCCCCTGTTGCAGTAAAGGGTCTCCGAAGCACCATGCACGTGCTGCTTTCTGGGGTACTACGGAAGTTTGAGCGTCGCAATGCCAAGACCAGAAAGTTCGTATCCCATGGCAGCCGCACACGCATGGAACTTCGATGACAGGTTTGGTGCTCCGACTTCCAGTACACGATGCGTGTGGAGCTCTGCGGGCTTCCCATAGGAGCGACCAGGCTCGGCATGTGTTCTCCTTGTCCGTGTAGCCAGAGTTTCGTCCCGAGAGACGACAGAGCATGAAGTACGGAAGGAGAGCAGGAGACTGTCCTGATGCCTTCTTCCCACGCTTGCAAAAGGTTACCAAAGAAGGCAGATTGGCAGAAACTAGCACGAAGCCGCACTTTCAATTCCAGATCCACGTCATGCCAAAAGCGGCCTTGCTGAACGCACTCCCTGAGTTGCGTGCTGCAGCTAGCCAGACACAGAAAGTCCTGGAGGCTTCCGAGGAATGACACCGGCGGAGGAGACACGCTCAACCAGTCTGTCGTTCCACCACGCAGGTCCAGCGCTGACAGAAAGGCTTTAGTGCCGAGCTCCGTCGGCAGAAAGCAGCTGTTGCTCGGGTTGTGATGATCGTCTGCCGAATTCTCTTCGCCGAACATGGACACCGTCACATGCGCCCATTGCTCCACATCGCAGTCCTGCAGGGATAGCATCCCATGACGGTGTCCGTCGAGGAAAACTTCCAGCCTGTGATTGTACCACTGTACCTGCAACAGGCGGTCGGCCGTGCACTGTGGGATGCTAGTGAGGAATTTATCGCTCGGGCGACCAAGGCGACTGTGCCCCAATTCAGTCATCACAGTTTCGGCAAAGGGCGCCCCCATGTCACACCAACAGCGATCCCCGATGGGGGAGCAGCCTCCAATTGAAACCACAACACGCCGTGGCTGGTCGGTGCTGCTTAGGCGGAAGTAGACCAGCGATAGTACGGGCTGCAGCATGCTCCACTTCCGGATGAGTGAGCCGCAGACCTTCTTCGCCGTGACGTGCACTGGCCATTCCACAGCCACGATGCGAGAACCGCCGATTGCGGCGGCCAGCAAGGACTTCCGATCCCCCAGCCAGTTCCTGTCCACGGCAGCCGCAGGCAGGACGCCCGCGTGTCTATCGAGCCAGACGTCCGAAGACGTAACCAGGTCGCGTGTCTCGCGGCAGGCACGCTCGAAGTGCACGGCCGTGCGAAGATCTCCTAGTCTGCAAACGAGCTCTTTCGAGAGATGCACGGGAAGACCTTGCAAGCTCCCACCAGATAAGTCCGATCCGCCGCCCAAGCTGTCCTGAATGACGAAGACTCCGGTGCACTCGGTCGGATCAATGACCCAGACAGCCATCTCGTTGCAGTAGACAAGCGGGGAGTGTGTGCGGTGCGTGCACGCTTTCTTCCATGCGTGTCGCTTATTACTTTGGTTGACTTCCAGCACACCTTCTTTCTTCCTCAGGGCGACGAAGTGCTCTCCGATGGTCAACACAAACTGGCCATCTGCGACCGCCGAGATCTGCCTCCATGTTGTGCGAGCGACTGCTTTCCTTACAATGCATTTGCATGGACTACGCCTGCTTACAGGTGCGTGAACGAGCTGCACAACATCTGTCTGTCCAGCGGCCCGAACGGCTCCAGAAAGGTGCTGCCGTCTCGGATCGCCCAGAAAGGGCCGTCGCTCGCATACTCCAGCTTGTAGCCGTGGGCACGCAACGTGTCGATGAGGCACACGTCCTTGAACTTCTCTTCCCCGCCTGGTCGGCAGGTGGGACACGACTGCTCTCTTGAGTTTCTCGTCTTTTTGTGTAACAAGGGAAAGCTTCTGCCGAGTGACACGTCGACGGAGCGTCGTATCGGTGCGACTTCTTCCTCGTGACCATACCTCTAGTTTCATGGACGAAGCCAGAATTCTATGCCTGTTTTTTTTTCAGATAAGATTCTCGATCGATGCTTGGCTCGTCGCCAGCGCAGTGCCAGCACATTTCGTGTCAGAGACTTCGGACATGAGTCCTCCTGCCATGCAAGATTTGTTGGATGCATGCTTGCTTGATGCTTGCAGACTGCACATGCAGCACGTGTTCATGCTGCCTCCGCTGCCAAAAGCTGGGCACTGCTTGGGCGTACCTCGTCGACAGGTGCAGACAAACATTCGGCTTGGAAACTCAGTTACTGACATAAGCAACAAGGACATGAGAATCCTGCGCTCCGCTATCATGTTTGGCCTGCTTCTGGCAGCATCCAATGCTCGTCCCTCGGCCAGTGACTGACACGATATCAGACGGAGAAACAGGAGTCAAACGGCAGCCACTGCGGCAGAGAAGCAGTTGTAGGTGCGCTCCCCCTGATGCTTCCTTGTCACGAAGCGGTTCCCTAATCCAGAATTAGATGAAGGTTCGAAATACAACACGACTATGCCACCACTGTTTCTCTGCTGCTTACATCCTTGCAGAGGCAGTGACGTCTGCTCAGCAGAAATGTCACCGGCCGGATCAGCGGCCATGTTCCTTAGTCGACAATTGGCCTTACAGCCGGCGTGAGGTACAACCGTGTCTCCAATCTTCGCCTACTGCCTGAACGTTTTCAAAAGCAGTCGCGACTGCTCAGCCGCGACGTCCTCGGTCGGATCAGCGGCCAACTTCCTTAGTCAGCGCGGCGTGCAGCTTGTGGCATGACTGTGTCCCCGACGTGTGTCTACTGTCTGCATCTTTGCAAAAGCAGCGACGATGTGTTCGCAGTAATATCATCGGCTGGACACCCAGCCTTGCTCCTCGGTCAAAATTTGGACTTGCAGCCGGCGTGCGGTATAACCGCGTCTCGAATCTTCGCCTACTGCCTGCACGTTTTCAAAACCAGTCACGACTGCTCAGCCGCGACGTCCTCGGTTGGATCAGCGGCCGGCTTCCTTGGTCAGCGCGGCGTGCAGCTTGTGGCATGACCCTGTCCCTGACGTGTGTCTACTGTCTACATCTTTGCAAGAGCAGTGACGATGGGCTCGCAGTAACATCATCGGCTGGACACCCAGCCTTGCTCCTTGGTCAAGATTTGGATTTGCAGCCGGCATGTAGAACAACTGGGGTGCCAGTATTCACATATTGTCCGCATAATTGCGAAGATAGTGACGTCTGCTCATCGGCCAAGTCCTTGGCCAGATCAGTGGCCTGCTCCCTTAGTTAGCAAGTGGATCTGCAGCCGTCGTGCAGCACGGCGCACAGCCGCGTCTCCCGTCATCCTCTACTGACTGTATCTTTGCGGAGGCAGTGACGACTGCTCAGCTTCAACATCCTCCGCCGGGCCAGCGACCTCGTTCCTTGGCCAGGAATTCGAGCTTCTCCCAACATGCACCCCAACTACGTCTCCAAACTTTGCATATTGTCTGCATCTTATGTGCAAAGGCAGGGACGACTGGTCAACAGCAATGTCCTCGGCCGGACTTGCGGCCTTGGACCTGCAGACTGTTCGAGTGGGTCTGACAGTACGAAGACGTCACGCTTCCAAGTCTCAAGCCTGCTTGTAAAAACCGGGGTTGCACAGTCTGCACGGCAGTTCGTGTCGTTCTGCCTTTGCACGGGTGCTGACTTCACCAGAAGCATTGCCTTTCGTTACTCACATGTGCAAATGTGCCCAGAACACCGAACAGATCGTCCTTCCATCTTCCTACTGCACCGGTAGCTCCCAGTTAGCGATCCCCCCGATCACTGTACGTATCACTGTCACACCCAAGGTCCCAGCTTGGTTTTTCGCCACTTGCCGCAACCGTCCAACATCCCTGCAGCATGTCTTCATGTTTCCCGCATTGCGAGAACGCACGCTCTACCCGTTCTACGTGCCTGTGGTAACACCAGTGACAAGTCTCTCACGCTCGCTCTCCTGCTGTAAAGTCAAGCAGCACACGGCCGGCTTCTTGGCTGACGGCTGTCCTCGGTAGCAGAACTAAGTCTTTTCCTTGGCGGGCCGCATTTCTGCTGCTGTCCAAACTACCCCATCATCGGAGGATCAAGATATGCATGGCAGTCCTCCTGCATCGACGGCAGTTGGCGGCATTTTCGTCCGCACCCTGGTCGAGATCCGGATTACCATGTTTTCGATAAACATGCATTGCCACCGATTGACTTGTAGAGGCATGTCACAAGCACGAGCTTCCTACAGAAGGCCTGACGACACGCCAGCCTTGATCGATGAGGCCTCGTCGACCATGGCTTCACATGTTCTCGCAGGCGACTGTGCTCCTACTGATTAACTTGAAGGAAGAGGCGATAATCTTCCTCCGGTTCCACCGGAGTCCCGAGAAACCTGAGCTTGTCGTGTTCGGTTCAGTTTCGACCCGTGCTCTCACACGCAGCCCCGATGGCGATTGTTGGAGGCTCAAGAGACTCCAAGTCCTCATCCGCAAACCAAGGGAACTGGGAGAAGCGAGCCATGATCCTTACTCAGCACCCCTATCAATCCAATCCATCCTTCCCTTGCGCCACGTTCATTTTGTCTTGTGCTCAGCTACAGACTGCTGGGATTCGGAAGAATGCAGTTGATCGGATAGCACCTGGGTACGCAGAACTTGCCATTCGCGACATTTGCTCAGTTACGACATTCACGTGGACTACAACACCGATATCATGTACTGTGACATGTCGCTCTGACCTGCAGATAAGCCGCAACAAAGTTGCGGAAAGTCGAAGGCTCGCGGAGTTTCGAGCCATACATCACGGCAGAAGCTGACGCTTACGTTTCGCATGGCAGTCTAGCTGTCGTAGATCGGTGATGCAACGGGAGCATGTCGACTGTTTCTGCATCTCCTCTAGTCATATCGGCAGCACGCTGAGCCTCGGGCCTCTTCATTGCGGAAGGCGTCTAGACTTTCCCCTGCAGGTATGCTGTCGCGATCGGATGCGACACGCACAGCCGACCCCAATCCACTATGTTCTTCGTCAAAGAGCACGCCATCTTACAGGTCCCGTAGAGACAAACTGTTTTTTTTTAAAGCGCAGGGATCTGTGTAGGTCTCGTCTGCTCCGACCGTTACAAAGCGCTGCGGGGGTTTGCGGCTTGGTGTATTAACTACAGAAACCCAATGTGCTCTATCTCTGGCAACGAAAGAGACAGACTGTATGTTTATATATTAGACGTATGAGACCCACGATATTCTTAGGCCCCTCCTGGATCCAGCGTGACCGACCCTATTCGTCGGGTCGGATATGCTCGCTGCTGGGTTTTGTCGTTCTTCTCTAGAGAGCCTGTCTGACCCTGGCTGATTTGGGCTACATGTCGAGCCGTCCAAGCTCGGGATTTACGCAGGCAAATGGCGAAAGAACCTGACCTCCCTGCCCCATAAGCCCGCCGAATGTAAGCCATGTAATTTTTGAAGGGATTCCTTCAGGGTTCCTTCCTGTACATATGTACAGATGATACTACTCCTAAGGACCCCGTACCCTAGTTGCGGTCTCGGGCTATCGCCATGCAGTTGGTGTTTGCTATGCTTACATGCATGCGCTTCACTGCTACACGACAGCACCACCCGATCGGCCTGCCACTCCATCTCCGGGCCGGTTCACCTGCCACAAGGCTCTTGTGAGCTCTGGTCCACACTTGCAGAACGTGCTCCGTTCGCCAATCCAAGCAGACGCTCCTTTTATAGATGCCCTCGCATCTAGGACTTACGGGAGTACGGCGCCCAGGCACACACGCCGACGCTGGGTCGGTGCGACTTCGTCGCGTTTTGAAAACCCCGCCGTAGCTGCTCGCAGGCCTCGCAGTGTCGCGGGTCTTCCTTAGGAAACCCCGGATACAGCTGGCCGCTCGCATCAGGCTTACCCTTATGATTAGGAGCGGGCTCGCCAGGAGGGATGAAAGGTCTGCGTTCGCGGACTTTTCCTCCCTTCGGCTTGCCCTCTGCACTTTCTGTCTTAGCCGCCTTCGGCGGGCCAGAAGCTCGTCTCCCAGTACCGGGGTTGGGGGTAGGTGGGGGTGGGCTGGATTTGGGGGGCGGTGCCTTGGCCACCTCCTTCCCACCTCCTCGCGACTCACCCGAGACCTTCGCCTTGCTGCTTCCGTCCGGTGCCTTGTCTTCCTTCTCGTCCTCACTTGAGCTTCCAGGCAGCACAGGAGAACCAGACGAGAAAGAAGACGACCGACTTTCTTCCATCTCGTCTAACTCCTGCTCCTTCTTCTTTATGGAGACCCGGAGACTCCGCAGTTTTTTATGATCTTCACGGATGGCACCTTTCTTCTGCAGATACTTAGCCTTCAGGACCCCCAGGCCAAGGCGAACCGATGAGCCAGTCGAAGGCATTGCGAGCAAGGAAATTTCGGATGGCAGGCAAGAGCTCAGGTTCTCGAGCCGACCCAAATTGCGTTGTTCCGTCGCTCCGCTACCAATGACATCGAGCACGAATGCAGCAGCACGACTAACAACTCATGCATGCAAGCGTCCTCGCCTTCGCGATTGCGACGAAAACGATCGCAGAGTCGGCGGCGTATCCTGACGGCAGTGCCGGACATGTGTTTCGAAGCGCTTGTTCGGAGAATCTTTGGTTCATAACTCAGTGTGCAGCATCGCATGAGTGTTGTAGCATGTTGCATATAACAAGTCGCGACAAGGCTGTTACAGATAACAAAGCCCCCGTCAGTGCTATACAATATCATGCTGAAGGGTGAGATGCAGATGATGAAGATGATGAAGATGATGAAGATGATGAAGATGAAAAAGATGATGAAGATGAAAAAGATGATGAAGATGAAAAAGATGATGAAGATGAAGAAGATGATGAAGATGAAGAAGATGATGAAGATGAAGAATATGATGAAGATGATGAAGATGAAGAAGATGATGGAGATGAAGAAGATGATGAAGATGAAGAAGATGAAGAAGATGATGAAGATGATGAAGATGATAAAGATGATTTAAATAATTTAGATCCTGAAGGGGAGGGGTCCCCGGGGGTCCAGGGCCCCGGGAATTAAATAATTTAAATAATTTAAATCCGGAGCCCTTCCCCAGGATTTAAATTATTTAAATTATTTAAATCCTGGGGCCCGGGGCCCCCGGGAACCCCCCCGGCCAGGATTTAAATTATTTAAATTATTTAAATTATTTAAATTATTTAAATGGGGCCGGGAATTAAATAATTTAAATAATTTAAATAATTTAAATAATTTAAATCCTGAAGGGGAGGGGTCCCCGGGGGTCCAGGGCCCCGGGAATTAAATAATTTAAATAATTTAAATCCGGAGCCCTTCCCCAGGATTTAAATTATTTAAATTATTTAAATCCTGGGGCCCGGGGCCCCCGGGAACCCCCCCGGCCAGGATTTAAATTATTTAAATTATTTAAATTATTTAAATATTTAAATTATTTAAATGGGGCCGGGAATTAAATAATTTAAATAATTTAAATAATTTAAATAATTTAAATAATTTAAATCCTGAAGGGGAGGGGTCCCCGGGGGTCCAGGGCCCCGGGAATTAAATAATTTAAATAATTTAAATCCGGAGCCCTTCCCCAGATTTAAATTATTTAAATTATTTAAATCCTGGGGCCCGGGGCCCCCGGGAACCCCCCCGGCCAGGATTTAAATTATTTAAATTATTTAAATTATTTAAATTATTTAAATTATTTAAATGGGGCCGGGAATTAAATAATTTAAATAATTTAAATAATTTAAATAATTTAAATAATTTAAATCCTGAAGGGGAGGAGGTCCCCGGGGGTCCAGGGCCCCGGGAATTAAATAATTTAAATAATTTAAATCCGGAGCCCTTCCCCAGGATTTAAATTATTTAAATTATTTAAATCCTGGGGCCCGGGGCCCCCGGGAACCCCCCCGGCCAGGATTTAAACTATTTAAATTATTTAAATTATTTAAATAAGGCCGGGAATCAAATAATTTAAATAATTTAAATAATTTAAATAATTTAAATCCTGAAGGGGAGGGGTCCCCGGGGGTCCAGGGCCCCGGGAATTAAATAATTAAAATAATTTAAATCCGGAGCCCTTCCCCAGGATTTAAATTATTTAAATTATTTAAATCCTGGGGCCCCCGGGAACCCCCCCGGCCAGGATTTAAATTATTTAAATTATTTAAAGTATTTAAATTATTTAAATGGGGCCGGGAATTAAATAATTTAAATAATTTAAATAATTTAAATAATTTAAATAATTTAAATCCTGAAGGGGAGGGGTCCCCGGGGGTCCAGGGCCCCGGGAATTAAATAATTTAAATAATTTAAATCCGGAGCCCTTCCCCAGGATTTAAATTATTTAAATTGTTTAAATCCTGGGGCCCGGGGCCCCCGGGAACCCCCCGTGCCAGGATTTAAATTATTTAAATTGTTTAAATGGGGCCGGGAATTAAATAATTTAAATAATTTAAATAATTTAAATCTGAAGGGGAGGGGTCCCCGGGGGTCCAGGGCCCCGGGAATTAAATAATTTAAATAATTTAAATCCGGAGCCCTTCCCCAGGATTTAAATTATTTAAATTATTTAAATCCTGGGGCCCGGGGCCACCGGGAACCCCCCCGGCCAGGATTTAAATTATTTAAATTATTTAATTCCCGGCCCTGTCCCCGCCCGGGACCCCCAACCGGGTTTATTTGGAAGCTGGCTCTTGTTTATATATAAGGGATTTAGGTCACTGTTTCCCTCTCTAGAGTGCAAGCACCAGCTTCCAAATAAACCCGGTTTAAGAAGCGCACACACCCCCCCCCCCCCCCATGGTACCCCCCCCCCCCCCAACCCCCTGCCGCCCTGCTGCTGCATGCCCACCACCCTGCCCGCCCCGCCACCCCGGCCCGCACCTCGCCTGCTCCTTGACCTTGTGCGCGGATCGGGAGTGTCGCACTATGCCCTGCCGTGTGCGGAAAGCGGCATCTGACGTGAATTGCAATGCTGAATTATGAGGGTTGTATTGCGATGGTGATGGTGGCAGATCTTCTTTTGAAGGTATCAATGATGAACATGACGACGACAAGGATGATGTTGAGCATGGTATGATCGTCGACTCATGTCCCGGTCTAGAGCAGCACAACATCATGAGCAGTATCACCGGTACCACAACAAGAGGGAAGACAAGGAGTAACACATAAGAACGTCGTGGCAAAAAGAGTACCACCACAGGCCCCACACCACAGGGGGGGCGGGGGGGAAGGGGGGAGGATACCATGGGGTGGGGGGGGGAGGGGGGGTGTGGCAGCCCTGCATCATATATGTGGACCTTGTTGGGGAATGATTATCGATAGTATCGCCCCAGAGCCCCTTGCATAATTTGAAGATTATGCGCACCAAAATACAGCCCTATCCACCTGGCTCAGGCCCTTATTGTAGTCCCAAAACTGACCTTGAATCATAAACCGCAGTCTGGAGAATTGGTGATCGTGTTCTCCTTATGTCCTGACACCGGAAAAGTCTAGTAACTTGTACGCCCCGAAATCCTTGTTTAATTATTCGGACCGCTATACAACAAAACAAACAGGAAGCCCGCGTTCCCTGGTTTCTTTAGCTCCCCTTCCAGCTGTCAACAATGTGAATGGCACCTGGGGTATGTTAGACTACAGCTCTAGTAAGGAACCCTAAGGCACGATTCTATGTGCTAAAGTTCAATGATGGCACGGATTCTACACAGTTTTTGCAAGGGTTGCTGAGGCGTTTGCAGGGTTACTAACAAAGGCTTCGACAACATCGAGGGCGGCTGACGGGGACCTTGAAGTCCTACAAGTCCACCCCGAGAGCCCAAACAAAGTGCGGAAACCCTGAGCCATGGCTCGCAGGTTCGCACATGCAGCTCAAGGATATGGCTATGTGACACTTGGGCGCGGAGTACTCGTTATATTGTTATATATGATAGAGCAATATGGGATAACATAGTACAGCATAGCGCAGTATAATGTAAGGTATGAAGTTTGGCATTTGCTTTCGGA